>CM060832.1:49655000-49890000 GCA_030762175.1 Metallyticus violacea | reverse complement strand
AAAGATATAGTAAAAATGTACCGTTTCCAGTGTACAACGTATGCCTTAAACCATTGGCGGCTCGTAGCCCCTATAGAAGGATGGGCTAGGTTCACAACACCCAAATGGCGTTGCGGAAGGTCTCTTTTATCATGTACCCCTTCTCGACATTCTCTCATAGCTGCAGCGCCATCGTACATGTGTGCTATAAACTACTGGTTTGTATGGAAATCTTCTAATTCGGCTGTTAACATACTCCTTAACCCTTCTGCACTCTATTTGGAAACAGCAGTATACTTTTTGAATCTTTCAATAGGTTTATCCCACTGATATATTATAATATCACAACAATTTGTGACATGCATGTGATATCTATCGATTCGTCGAAAATTGTCATTTGTATTTCTATTTCTTTTCTAATGTTATTCTTATAGACTGGGGTTTCTCACTCATCACGTTATGAAAAAACATCTCATCACAAAGATGCTTTTTTCATAACGTAAAAAAAAAAGTATTAATTTTGTACCGTCTTGCCGAGTAAGCTCCTAAGCCTTCGATTGATGAGCTCCAAATCGTTTCGCTTCCAACTTAACAGTTAAACGTAGACACGAAAATGCAGTCTTCAATAAAATATCTACTTTATTGAATACCACAAAACAGATACGCATTTTGGTAACTTTACAGTTAACACTGTGAAAGTATTTTCCACTCACAAACAGTGCGGAAGTCACCCAAACAAAGTGCCCAAACAATCCTTACTCAGTTATGCGTGAAAGCTCATCATCTCAGGTCATCAGCGTCTCATTCAAATCAGGACTTGAAACGGCCGACAAATTTTGCTCAGAGACCTCTTTTTTCAGGCTTGATGTTCTTTATCATGCCTTAAATGTACGACATGGGACTCACGACTTTACTTCCCTTCCGGAGAAAGCCATACTTAGGATTTTAAGCCCCAAAAATCCTTCGGTCCTGGCCAAGATCGAACCCATGATCTTGGGTTTAGGAGGCAAGTATGGTTAACACTGCACCACCAAGACCGACACGCTAGTCATGGGCCATCTTCTTGCTGGTCCAAGAGACGCAAAAATAAGGAGAAAAGCTAACCCAACTTTTAGGAAGACAAATTTAAGTCCTTGTAAATTTTTCCTGGTCCATGACAGGCTAAGGTTAAAGTGTGAAGTTTTCTGGGCTGCCTATGACCTCCCTCGCTAACGGAGGATCCGCACGCTACCGCTACTACAGCAGAGAGGTAATTCGCTTATTGCGTAAGATACAATAAGAACTAGTCGATTATACATCGCTGTTTTCATGCATTTTTTGTTTTAATAGTGAATAGGAGAAGAGAAATGGTAAATAAATATAGCATTTTATTTGGGGGTGTCTGGTCTATGTGGCCCTTATTGAAAAGTCACCCCCGCCTTAAACAACAACAAAGAAAAAAACTCTATTTAAACCAAGGGAAATAAGCGAGCTAAGAGATCACAAAATGTTGGCCAATAATCTACACAATGATGGTACGAAGCTTTCAGAATATCTAATGATAAAACAGACCGTCACATATACTTCAACAGTTGTATAAATATGAAATAATTACATATTAAAGAAAAATGTGAATGCAGCCATGGCCGTTAAATACTTCATACAGCAAACCTGAATTGAACATGCAGAAGAGATGAGACGGCAGACAAAACTGGAGAATTCTCTTGGAATGGAACTTGAAAAATGGAGAACTTTATTCACAAAATCCCACTCCAAAATCTCAGACACGAGCTTGGGTCAGCAGTTGTAGACGGCAAGTATTTTAGCTAACCGAACTATCAATTAAATTAAGTCATTCAAAGTAAGGACATATTGCAGTAGCAAGCAGCAGAGACTTTGTAGGTGTGGATGTGATAACACTTCAGTATAGAAATAAATATTTAAAAAGGGGTAAACAGCACGGTATTAAAACTTGCTAGTGCTCCTAAAGGAATGTCGGAGGAACGAGTGTAATTTATAAAGAACTTGGAAGTGTAAACCAAGACAGTATAGTCTATACCTGATTAGTGATGTAATGATGGTTTCGCTCTCATTAGTCACAGTTTAAATTACTAACGAGAAAACCCCGTACATCACTTAATTTTGTCCTCTACGCAACACCTGTGCCAAGGGGCTAGAAGTGTTGTTGACGGTATCTCACTCCAACGTAATGAAGATGAAGTTAATTAATCCTTAGTCTTCTGTAAGATTCTGAGTGGTGATTCAAGCATCGTTTACGAAAATAATTAAATTTATAAATATATAATATGATGTGTTCCTGGGTGTTACTATTGGGCCAAGAGATATGAAGATAACGTTTTCCTGGAAAAGTATTAGTCATTTAATAACCTTTACACCGTGGAATTTTAGCGCAGGTTGCATTATTTCACTTTCAAACTATTTTTGTTATAGCATATATGTGGTTAACACAGCGACATAGATTCTTTTAAAATATAATTTTAAGTTTTAACTACTTGCAAACACAGAGAACAACAAAAGAACTGAATGTAACAAAAACAATTAATTTTTACTTCTTGTTTCTCTTTCGAAATAAAAGATAAAATGAAAAACTAAAAACTATGTTATTTTTCTTCTAATAAACATTTTACATATATAATAAAAACCAAAGTAAACAGTGTATGCTTAACATGCCACCTTTTCATAACATCCCTCGTGACATTTTGCATCTTCCTCTCATCTCGGTCCATGTCTCTTTAGCCTGGGGTTCCTTTTTGCAGCTTCTTTCACTGGCATCGCATTTACTTAATAGTTCTGTAAACAATTTCCTATTTTTACTTCATTAAAATAAATGAGTGTTCCGAAGCTCCAATGTAAATTATTTCTCTAACTACAAAAATTAATAAAACACATTGCAGGTTTACAAGTTTAACCTTTACCTTTCTGGAACTACTTTGTTTCATTCATCTTAGTAACTCACACGCCAGCTAAAAAGACACAGGAACATTACCATAATACCTTGTGTTGTAGAAAACAAAGAGATAGTGCCTAGCAACAGGAAAAAGCATTGTGTCTGGTTTACCAGCATGTGTACTAATAACCTGAAAAGCACAGTCTTTATATTATTTCGGAGCATGTAGACAATAGGGAGTGGGCGTGAGAGGTCGTGCTATTTAATGGTGCAGATAGGCATTTATTGCTGTAAATATACAAAATACGATATGAAAATGTTCTGCAACATGAGTAGCCTAATTTTATGATTGTTAAAAATTGTTCCTTCTTCACCTCTATACTGGAGGAATGGCAAATTAAAATGAATCACAATAAATTCATAACTATGTCAATCGAATCACCAAAACCAATTGTAGTAGGCAGAATAAAATTACAACCTGTAAACTGATTTGTTTAACATGTAAAATGCACAATGGAAGGGGGGGGGGGAGTCCGTCACGCAAGAGTTGCGTAAACTAAGCGAATTCCTCACCAAGTTGAATAATTTTAAAAATAAATATAAAATCCAAATTATGGTCTTATTAATTAATGAAATAAGTTATGGCATTATTGTAAGGCATTAGCTTGACAAACTATAAAGCTAACAAATGAAAAGATTAACTAATACATTACTTACCTGGATTGGTTGTTTTTTTTTCTCCAAAATCACTTGAAAATGAATGTCTATAGTGAAATTACTCTTAATTTTCAGAAATAAGAAAAATGTAAAAAACTATAATTCTTGTAATCTATAAGTATTACAAAAGAGAAATAACATTTGACTTATTATCTTTATTATTATTTAGATTAATCCACAAAAATTAATGGTATAATATTAATTAAATAAAATACATGACTAATGACAGACAAAGCTGTATTCTGTGTATATAACTTTTTGAATGCGATTGTGTATATGAACTGATCCCTTGTTATCATCTTTACATTCACCAAAATAGATTTTTTTTTGATTGATTTATTTAAGGACGCTCTTTAACAGCTCAGGTCATCAGCGTCCCATGCAACTCAGGGCGTGAAACGGCCGACAAATTTTGCTCAGAGGCCTCTCTTTCAGGCTTGAGGTTCTTTTTCGTGCCGCAAATGTACGACACGGGACCCACGGCTTTACTTCCCTTCCGAAGGAAGCCATACTTAGGATTTTTACGCCCGAAAAAATCCATCGGTCCTGGCCGGGTTCACCAAAATAGAGAAAAATAGCAGAAAGAAACCTTGTGTATTTAAGAAGTTCACATATGTCAATAACACCAAACACATGTTTCTATTTATATACAATTACAATGTACTAATCAAATAGACACAATCAACAATAAACAATCGATTTCAGTGACTTTTAAATATAATTTTATTTTTTATTGCAGTAAAAGCAAGTAATACAAACGTTTTCTGAATGTTTTTACAGAGCGCTCTATAATTCACACTCATATTAGATTAATATTTCACTTTTGTAATCTTCACGACAGTACTTTTGTAAAATGTAAAGCATATGTATAGCTATAAATGCAGTTCATGTGCTGGGTTAATTTTCTTTTTACTTTAAAATAATTGAAAGAAAACTAATCGTTTGGGCGCTTTTTAAATTTTAGAAATTATTTTTCTTATTTAATTAAATGGTACATTCCAAGTTTTGTTGATAAAAAAAATTTCGGCTGCTAGAGCGATTTTTAAATTTTCTTTTAAATTTTCGTTTTAGGTAACCCCCGCCCATAGTAGTTAACTTTTTCTGGTTAACTCTACGAAGCGTGTATTAATTGATGGTTATATGCCCAGTTTCTTTCAGAAGAATAAAAAATTGCGACCGCTAGAGCGCTAACGACACACACACATTCATATGCGCGCATTTATCAGTATATGTATGCATATATATATATATATATATATATATATATATATTCGGTGTCATTTTCGGTGTTTAGTGGTATATGCAGATTTGAAGAAATTTTTCAAAATCTTCTTATGGGTACAAATGCAATAATTACATTCTTTCGGAATTCGCTAAAAGAATATCATCACTAACATGAAAGTATTTGATCACTTAAATTCATTCTACAAGACAAATCTCTGAACCTAAACTGAATTTAAGTCACTCTACAAAGATGTATATATATGCATTTTACGGATTCGTTATAGGCAGATAACAAACTAACATGTGTCGGAAAGATGGAGCGAAAAATGTTGCACATAACGCTAAAGAATAAGATATTCAGTGAGAGGGCCCAGGAAATGACAGTTTTAGAAAACATTGTGCATAAATAAAATGGAAATGTGGAGGACAGTTGGCGAGACTACAGAAACACAGACAACTATGTGTGACCTCTATTTGACTCAATGACTCAAGACAGACTTCTTTCAGCAACAATCAGGGGTCCACTATTCCAAGATCTCGCGCAACTCACGGAATTGGAGAGAACTAGGATGGTGAAAGGTATTCAAATGCTAGACTGTAGGTATCTGTACTCCCATTTGTGAGTGTAAAGAGAGCTTCCCTCTCGGATGAGTACCTAGCTCACTAAAGCACACGGTCTCATTAATTTACCCATATTTCTATCCATAGGTGCAGATTTTTGGTTTTATGCATGGTGACAGAAATAGAAACACGATTATCGGGTGATATAAGTTATTTCTACGCAGGTTTTGCATTCGGTTGCTACATTTACCGTTATATATATATATTTATTTACAAGTTTACTTGATCATGCCAAGGCTCACGGAAGTCGCAACACCATAATTATTAAACTTAAAACAAGATCGCTTCATATATGATATCGTTAAGGCCAACCTGGAAAAGCACACCTATCTTTAACAGTTCTTAAAACAGTATCAACAGTATTTCTTTCGGTTGAATAAAATTCCATAAAATGCATTGCAACATCAAAATTGTCATTAACAGTTCTAATGCACAATTCTGCTCACTAGCACATATTTTGGAACAGAATCAAAACATATATTTTTTTTAATTTGACTAACAATAGCCTTTATTAATTCAATGATATTTTTCTCTTCTGTTCTATTATGTAAGGAATCACGAAAGCCGAATCAAAGTAGAGGTTTGCAATGTACACCACTTCATTTCTAAGGCAATCCAGAGCCTTTTATGAACGCTCTTTAACATCTCAGGTCATCAGCGTCCATTTCTATTCAGAGCGTGAAACGTCCGACAAATTTTACTCGGAGGTCTCTTTTTTTCAGGATTTAGATTCTTTTTCATACCATAAAAAGAATTACGGACCCACTGCTTTACTTCCCATCCGAAGGAAGCCCAACTTACCATTTTTACTCTCAAAAAATCCATCGATACTAACCGGGATTGAACCCGCGACCTTGGGTTTAGGAAGCAAGTATGGTTACCACTACACCACCAGGACTGACAATCCAGGGTCGTCCTAATATAACACCATCGATTGATAGCATACTACGATACTTCGCTGCTGTGCTTTGCAGGTATATTATAGCTCGGATTTAACTAGGCGAGCCACCACTGCATTATATCTAACAAACTCACCTATGTTGATTTCGAACTATTATTTCAGATCTGAGACATCCTTGCACCTAAGTGGTAATAAATAGGTTAAATTCGGCCTATTTCTTTGACTTTAAAATATACTTTTCTCATATATTCACCATGAACATCGGGTTTTTCATGCACATTTCATTTTTTTTACAAATTACTGAACCGTTTTTTATGAACACGGTACTTACAGATTTTTCATAGGCTCTTTTTTATTTATTTTATTTTATTTTATTTATTTATTTTATTTAACGTGTACTAGTCTCCTCGAAATTTCAACAATTACCATGTTCACAGGCCAGATTCGTCGATTTGAATACACTTAACATCAATCTCGGTACGATCGCCGTTTATTTGCATCTTAATCCGGACTGAATCCGTTCAGTTGTAGGAACTTGGTTCTTGAATTTCAATTCTATTCATATCTATTTGACTCCGACATATAACGTGGCATATGCTCAATTGACATATTTTTCCGCTTTTCCTCTGTTTAAATTATATACTTAGTACAGTCACGCTACTAACTGCCATAAAAAGATATAATGTTTGAAACTATCATTAGCGTAGTAGTCTTTTTCTTCCATTATCGCACCCCACTTGGCTTTCATTATTACATTCGAAGTCCATCGTTGCTGAGTGCAGGCGACATAGCTAAATATGTTACATTTCCAGACACAGTTTAAAAACATTCACGGGGGCAAAAAGAGTTGTTCGGCCCGGAATTAAACGAGCGCGAGGACAACAGATGTCGCTCTACCCCCTTCCCCTTCCGGAGTCGACGCCATGTCTCTATCAAGTGTCCTTGTTCTTAATGTTCCATCAGCCCGACTTCTCTAGCTAACGCAAGCAAGCGCAAAGCACTTGTTTTGGTCAGATAGATCTATGATAAAATTTGTCTATTTTATTATTCTTAGCGTTATGCTAACTGTGTCGAGATACATTTCGTATTGATAGTAAGATCTTGACACACTACTTCTATTCTGTTCTATTTCTTTTTTGTAAAAGTTTAAAGTTTCCTGTGTCTTTTGAATTATGTATGGAAGAAATTGGGTGCATTGCAAATAAGTAATTGCCCGTCGGCATGCAAAATTATCTGGTATTTGCCTTTTCAAGGATGATAGAAAATTGCACTTGAAGAAACGGATGTAGCTAAGGAATAATAACAGTTGTATTAATACTACCGTTTATTATTATTATTTTTAAGTATTAAATATACAATTTGAAAAACTTAATGAGTTCTTTCCATATAAGTCTGGCGATCAAAAGAAGGCAAGCGAGAGGAACGTGCTATGTACACATTTAACAGATTGTCAGATACTCAATTCTTCTAATCGTCAAACTAAACTCATGTTTTATAGAGAAAGTGTGATCACTCCCAATCTTATTCTTTTGTCGGTCCTGGTGGTGTAGTGGTAACCATACTTGCCTCCTAAACCCAAGATTTCAGGTTCAAACCCGGCCAAGATCGATGGTAAAAATCCTAAGTATGGCTTCCTTCAGATGGGAAGTAAAACCGTGGGTCCCGTGTCGTACATTTACGGCACGATAAAGAACCTCAGGTCTGAAAGAAGAGGCCTCTGAGCTGATGTCCTGAGATGTTAAAGAGCGTTCGTAAATAAACCAAATCAACAATCAAACTCCCAGCCTTTTCCATTGTAGCAAAGTGCGAGCTTGTTGGCAGTATCAATAAAGATGTTGATTTTTTGTAATGACTTTTGTAAGCATACGGTATATAGCGACTTATTTAAAACACATTATTGATATAGTGTATATGCCATTATGAAATAATGTGTTTTTTGCATTTGTGCAATGGTGTGTATGTATGTTCTAATTTTAGGACATTTAATTCAATATGTCTGCTTTCTTTTACCCGGCTGCAAGTTAACTGCATATTATTACCTGTCTGAAGAAACATTGCAGAAGCAGGCAGCGGAATTTCTAATAGGTCACTCTTTTCTGACCTACTATGCACAACGCTGCAGTAAAGAAAAGCAGCAGTTCGGTGCGTGCAGTCAGCAAGTCGGTATCGAAGTGTGTGTAGACAAGAGCAAATGGAAACTTCGCCAAAAAAGTCATCACGCAAAATCTTACACTTGCAAAGCACACATGTCATATACATTGAGCTAGATAGATCTTATCCCTTCTTTAAAGAATGATGCAAAAAGAACAGCAACTGCAGTGAGGGAAAGTGAAAGAACAGTAATGCTATAGCGAAGGAGGGTGAGAAATTAAACCTCACAGGAGAAACATTGTCAGCTCCTGGTAAAAGCCACCCACATACAAAGAAAATTGAACTTGATGATTTTGGAAAATGTGTCGTGCGCAGAACAATTTTGGAGTTTTATGAGCAGAGAAAATAAAATCCGACGTTATGCAAATTCCCGAATGCTGTTAAGGAAAAGATATCATTTGAGGAAAAAATACATTCTGGAGAATACTGAAAGGCATGGGATTCAAGAAATGCAAAAACTTGCGACACATTTTAATGGAGCGGTCTGACATTGTTGCACGTCATGCAGCATATCTGAAAATGCCAAAAAAAATCAAAAATGAAGCAAATTGTTATACAGATGAAACATGGGTTTATACTTATTATACTGTAAACAAGCGTTGGTAGGTAGCATGCATGAGATCTTCAAGGTTTGTCAGTAAACCAGTGTTGGGAAGAGAGTTATTACTGTTCACACTAGTGGCGAAATGCAGTTCATCGAAGGGGCCGAGTTTATATATGTTTCCATCATGATTGCAAATTATCAAGATGAAATAAATGGCGAAAATTATAATAAATGGTTAAATGAACATATCATACCAAATCTGCCATCTGGATGCATTATTGCTTTATATAATGCATCGTATCACACAGTATAAGAAAATAAATACCAACAATGACATCTAATTTCCTGTTTAAAAATAAAAACTGTGAAAGAATTAATATAAATAGTTTAACAAAATCAGCCCCAACGTGTATACACAGGATTACAAAAAAAAAAAAAAAAACCGGATTTACTGTACTATGGCTACCTCCCTATCACTGCAACCTATCCTTTGTAAGGGAAGTAAAGCCGTAGGTCCCTTGTCGTACATTTACGGCACGAAAAAGAACCTCAAGCCTGAAAGAGAGGCCTCTGAGCAAAAATTGTCGGCCGTTTCACGCCCTGAGTTGAATGGGACGCTGATGACCTGAGATGTTAAAGAGCGTCCATAAATAAATCAATCAAAAAAAAAAACTGCAACCTAAACCCAATCGAAATTCTTTTGGAATTTGGTGAAACAAAAAAACTCTAAAATGTTGGTTCCATTTCCCTGCCAGTTTTGAAACGAATGACTGCACGAGCAATAAGAGAAATTAGCAAATGAAGACTGGATACATTTCTGCCAATGTGTTAAACATATCAAGGAAGACTATTGGCGTCGTGGAAGAGGAAGTTGAAAGGAAAATAGGTAATGTGAGTAGTGATGAAGGTGAAGTGAATTATGATAGGGAAATTAGCAGAAGGCAGTTCAACAGAAAGTGCAGATGAAATTGAGACCTCTGCTTCGAGCATACAGCCACTTCTGGATTAATTTACTTGTTTATACTGGATACATATTGAGAAACAGTGAATTCAGTCATGGTGTTGGTAATTATATTTTATTAACTTCGAAACAATTGTTGCTGTTTTTATGGTCACGCTGTACTCTACACTCTCAAGCTGACTCGCCACGCAGCGAGACGAGCGATCGCATTCACGACACACAAGCAATGTTTCGTCAGACAAATTTAACCATCTTCTGGAAAGTAATTTAACATGCTGCTATCCCTGAACTGTGACGAACACACTTCAATCATCGGTTTCCTGCATTTACACTTGCATATGTTGTTAAGTTGACACTCTCTATAGAAGAGAACTACGAATGTAAAATTTATACCGTTATAATTTGTTTATCAGATGTGAAGCTACGATTATACATAATAAGAAAATAAAATAGAAAACAGAAAATGCATGATTGTTAACAGATTATAAATTGAAGTACCACAGATAGGGAACACAAGTACCTATACTAGATTATAGCAGTGAAATATTACATTAGAATTTTTGGTATAACTTGGCATGATGTGTTTATTATGAGGAAACTTTTATAAAATGGTGTTGAATGTCAATGTAGTTCATGGAAATTCGGCCAGCAGCATTGCTACTATTTATTAAACGTTATCTTAACGTACTCTTTCAAATAAGTGTATAAAAGTTCTGCTATAAGTCGGGTAAGTTTGGCTGAACAAGTTTCAGGCACTAGTAGATCATTAGGCGATGTATTTTTCGTGTACCCGAAATGATGTTCAAGCAACAGAAATTGGCTCCCCCGTAGAACATGAATGTGAAAGAATCACAAAACTCTTAGTGAATTATGTAAAATGATATTTTTTGTGTTACCCACTGAAAGAGTTGAACACATCAAAGATGGCAAAATCACACCGTAAACTCCCCACTCTTTACAATATTTAGTGACACTATAATTATCAAAGTGATTACTTGTACTCTATGGCAAAACTATAATGTAATATGTATATTGTGCGAAATTAATATCTGTAAGCATGTTATAAAACTGTAATAAATTAAATGCATTTTCTAGGAAACAAACGTCATCACGAAAATTCAGAATTACGCTGTGTATTGCATAAAACACATCTATTTAATATAAAACGCAGTTCTACGTTAGGAACACTACTCTCCTGCGTACACTATTCAATTTGCTTAAGCCACAATTGCACGCCACTGCGTTGATCCCGTTGCAGATTAAGATCTCCAATTTCAAACATCGGTCAGAGGTACACAAGCAGGACATTTGAGTTTGATATTAGTGTAACTAACAGAGATACCAGTTTGCTTTGGGCGGGAAGAGTGATGGGGAGGACAGCAGAGCCATCTGCTCGTAACATGACACAAACACAAGAAGCAGTGTGGATGTACAAGCGAGGAGAGGAAATGCCGCGCACAATCTTAACTCATAAAGGCAAAGTATATCATTTTTTGTAAAAGGTCTAAGTTTTTTGGGAAAGTAAACTGTTCTATTTTGTTAAAAAAAACATACAGTATCCTATTATTAAATTATATACAGTGTAGCAGCGAAATGACGCTTTTAACCAATAAGAAATATAATTCACAATGTTTCCACACTTATTAAGTGTAAATCACCGCAAATAACCAATGAATTCCATGTACTTATAGAGTAGTTCTTTCTACATCTAATTAAACAGCTGATATTGTTGCCGTTTATACTTACATATATTCACGATCTATACCTACCTCGTATATTTACAAGTATAATATTTGTATAAAGCGAAACTTGTTCTCATATCTACTACATATATATATATTCAATTGAACGCGAGCTGTGTGAAAACATCTGGAGAGAGGCCTCTGATGTACTGTATTTGCGACCATATTAAAGTGGTACGAAATAGACCCCGGTATTTGAGATATGCTTATAATAACGAAAACTTAATCTAATATGAGATTCAGCCAGCGCATTGGTGTAGAGATGATATACTTACCTCTCATCCTGCAGGCGCGGTTTCGAATTCCCGTTGGCTAAGATTTTAATTCTGGCTATTTTCCCCACTCCTTAGGATGGTTTATATGTGGCTTTAGCACTTAAGTCCCTGGTTTTCGCTATCATTAATTCATTTGTCGTCTGATATGACCGCTTGGTTACAGATTATTAAACTCATAAAGGAGAGGAAAGGTAGTAAGCGATGATCAGTAGGGCAGATTCAAGACATTGGTTTTTCAAACGTTAAAGATGTATTTCTGGAAATATGTTAAATTTAAATATGTTAATTTTACTTTGCTTGCGCAAATGTTTCATTGGATATCGTGTGGAAAACACTTCCATCTAAACAAGAACAGAATATTAAGCATAAATACAAATGATCTAGCTTTGCTTTCTGAACAAAACTAAAAACAGTGTAGGTTTGTTGAGAGAAGCATGGTAAAAAAGCGTGAATGTCATTCTACTGTGTTTATGTGGTGCAAAATGTTTGAAGAAGGGGTAAATCCATGGGGGAGTGCTGCGTTAGTGGCAAAGTTCTGGTTTAAACATGGCCTGTTGTGAGAAGATTTAAGGATTTAGTTACATGTTTACCTACATATAATGCAATAAAGGGAAATGCAAGAAATTTCTATCGTAGTGAGTGTCGTCCATCAGAACCCGTTTTCTTAGAACAGAAAGCTATCTGTTACTTTCCCTCCTTAGAAGTGCCATTAACACTTTGTTTCGACTAAAAAGTCAGTGTTTTTATTTTGAACATCATAACAGGGGATATAACAATGGAAATCAATGAAGATAAACATGGAATATCAGTGCCTCCTGATATAAAACATTCAATAGCTCAATATACCATTCCACTATTTCACAACCACTGAATCTTTTGTTTCTCAGCACTACCATATAACTCATTTTAAATGGTAGGTACTGTGTTACTGAAATATTCTCTTCTTATTGTAAAAAAAAAAGTCTTTACTCAGTCTAAATTTGCTCCGTTGTGAGTTTTGGGTCACTAAATTAGTTATCTAGTTCTTTGTTTCTGTTAAAATGCTTCCTTCATTTTTATCTGTATTTGTTGCAGAGTAGAAAAATGAACGTAAAAAGGTATTCAAAATAGACCTGTTATATCTGCTGTGTAAAGAATAACAACATTTATTGTAATGCCAGTTTAGAAACTTAAGCGAGAAGCGCTTTGATAAGTTAACAAATAACTAATTAATAAAATATTATTTTTGCTAATCTATACAATAGTTAACTATTATGCATATATTAACATGTGTAGGATGTTTGCAAAATGAGTCCGGAAATAAACTGAGCTAAGCTACGAAAAAAAAAAAAAATAAATAAAATAAAAATAAAATACTTAAAACATACACTATAGAATATTTTTAGACATCTTTTAACATTTATACATACTTCAAATCAGAAAGTATAAACTGCATTTAATGACTCATTCCGAAATGTTTCATAGTTTCGAGTACGTCTCACTGGAAGGAGCATGGAAAAAGCGTTATTTAAATGTCGGGATAGTTCAATGTATTTTGCCATGGTAAAGTAAATTATAGTTTTTGTATACTTTTGTTACATTTTCTTTGTCTATTAAACGAAATTGATGTTTAATTACATTTTTTCGGTCTAAGATGATTTCATGTTTGCCAACATAGTTAGAGCTAATGCACGATACCTCTGCACTCTGCCTACGTCACACAACCGGAGATGGCTTCTCTATTACGTACTATGACGAAATTCACCTCTGGGGTCACTGCTGCCACATCATGTAAACTGAACTACACATTGCACTCTAGTGAAAGATTTGCATGCCTAATTCCTTCAAAATTATAAATTACTTACACTCAAGATACAGATAATTTTACCTCCACTTGTTGCCAGGCCATACTTTTCTCGCTCAAGCACAGAACTAGTATTTGCTTGGAAATGGTACTTTCTGTAGAAGAAAATTGTGCACAGTTCAAGATATTATGTTTATCTAACCGAACATTTTTTTCATAACAATGAACTCCACTGCAAATTTATCTTGCGGGAGCTCCACTTATACATATTAATCTTCATTTTTTAATTTCTTTAACATCACTAATTCCAATAAGGCCTGATTTCTAAGCAGTGATGATAAAAAAGTAATTAATTTACCTATATCACCTTAAACATATTAATAATAATAATCACATTCTTTATTAAGCACACTGGGTGTTTTAAAACACAGTTTATACTTTAAGTGTCTTGTGTTACAAAATTACATGATACATCTAAAATGTTCCTTAAATAGTGATGGTAAAAAGTACACGATTCATGTTTCTGTACACTCTCTTATAAAATTGAAACACTTTGGATTTCAGTTGTTTGTTAACTTGTTGAGTAAAGAATCGTTTCCTGCAGTGGGGGCAATCCCTTGGGCTCTACAAAGGATCAATTAAAGGAGCCTTTCATTTAGGACTGAAAAGGAAATTTCATACGTAATTTAAAAAACACGCATCCTCTTTTTCTTCGTTTAAAAATGTTTATTAACTGGAATGCCCATTAAAATATTTTAAAATACTTCATAAATGTTGTTAGGCCTTTAATTATTGAAAATCTTATCGATTCTTCTTTAATAATAATAACCGACTTTCAATGTTTTTGTTTTAGAATGTACGTAAGATAGTTACCCAAAGCATTTTATTGCATACTACACTAAATTCTGGAGCTGAGCTACCTTAATGAATAACAAGCAAACGAGGAAAGTACAGAAATAGGGAAATGCTAGAACATTTGCCATCCATTAGTGGAAAGAAAGAATGTTTTATTTAAATTAACGTTCGCAAATAGCAGTTTGCCACAAGTACAGGATGAATATAAACAAAGCAACTGACGATACTGTGTAACATGAACGTAAAGCAATAATAATAAAATTGACACGTTATATAATATACTATATAGTATGCTTTTCTTTAATGTAGAAATTAAGATTTAGGACTATAACCGAAAAATTAATAGAGGCCTTAAGAGCGCCAATCACGTAACTTAATTTATTAAGTTGTTTATAACGGAGATTAGATATCTTTACTGAAGCTTCAAGACTTTTGGAAAATAAGAAACACACTTGAAAAATTCGGGTAACTGCTGGGATTCCAATCACGTGCTGATGCTCTAACCAACGCGCTACCATGTTCTCCCAGCAAGAATCACTAATCTCTCTCATCTTGTTCTAAGCATACACCTCATCTCTCTAAGTTTCTCTCTGTTAAGATTTATTCCTTAAGAGGCCACTAGTAGTTCTACGAGTTAGATCCAGGCTTCTATTTTAATCACTAACTATATTCTATTTATATAGCAGTTGATGTGCTTGTTCAACTGGTTAGGTAAGTCAAGAATTTTTTTTTCATTTATTTTAAACCCCCCCCCCAAAAAAAACGATGGTTAGTGAAGCAAAGGACTGGATAGTAGTTGGAGGACTCTCTTGAACAGTGACTAATACTACGGGGATATTTTTCAATCACATTAGCTGAGAGAACGAAATAAACTAAATCTCTTTTGAAGGAATGTCCTTGCACGTGTAGCACATTGAAACTAGTACTGAAAGTAGAGAATTTACTTCTGACAGATTGGAAACAAGACTCTACAGAAGGACCTGAGCAGAATGAGCAATGCTAACTCACTTCCGAGGGGAAGTAAAGAAAAGCGCAAATAAAAAGGAAAGAGCTTGCGTGACACGTCATGGGAAGTTGTCAGAACCACGCAAAAAGAGTTGAACAGAAAGACAGCAGAGAAACTTGAGAAGTGCAGAATGAGAAATCGTCGAAAAAGTTATAAGCATGTACAGCTGTCGTTATTTTGAATATGATTTAAAGAAAAATATGTAGGATAAAGACGGAGAGCATTAAAAAAGGTATAGGGGAAAAATAGATCCAATAGATTCATTTTACTATAGACCTTTTAAATATCTTAAATGATTACTGCACAGATATATTTATTAAAATATTATAATGAATTGCATGTATATGAAATACAATTCAACATCTAGGAGTAATTTTCGAATACTGGGGAAAAACGAAGAGATCTCTACTTGTTATCAAATCAAGCTAGAGAAGTAACGGAGAGAAATAACTTGTTACTTTGTCACAGCAGCACATCTTTAGATGTGTCTTCATACCTCTAAACAGAAAATGCATGTACAGTTGAAAAACGAAATATATATATTCATTCACATAAGTGTAAAACAACTGGATTTAACTAACCGTTCCCAGAGTAATATATTGTTTTATTGGATGAAATTTTCATCGAAATTTTGTTGTTTTTCACGTAGAAATAAACTACTTCCTTTGACAATTGTACTCACACCACATTTTTTCATGTGTTGCAACATGATATTCTTAAAATCCATTATAAGTTTACCTAAGTCTGGCAAGCAAGTGGTATATTCTGGATTCTTATAAGTCCTGTAGAAACTTGAACAAATTATTTCAAAGAATATTGTAGTCAGGCCATTTATTTATTGCTCAACTGTTTAGCAGATGTAGTTCCTTTACACCATCCTTGAAAGTTTCAGTGCATACTTTTAGCGCATACTTTCCTTCTGTTTCTTTTTCTTTATTGCTTATTTTCTTTATTTTCTTGAAGCTTACATTGATATGAGTTACAGCTGGAGTTGTCCATGCCAACTAGAGGTTTGCAACCTGCATGACTTCGTTTCTAAGTGGAGGGCAGCGTTCTAGAGTAGTCATAATATAATTCCTTCGCTCGATAACGTACTGCAATCCTTCGCTGCTGTGCTTTGCGGGCATTGTATAACACGGATATGAGTCGAAGTGGTAACACTTGTGTTAATGAGCAGCAGAATCATTTCATTTCCTCTGTGTGTGGTTTTTCCCTCCTGTACTTCCCCATTCTAAACAACTCGCCAAAAGGACATCTTGTTACATTAGCTGTTATATTTTTGATCTGAGCGAAGTCATTCGTTTGTCTCAGATGCTTAATCTGAATACGTGAAGAGTTTCCATGTTTATTTTATAATTCTATCTAAATTTTGTGGATAAGGCTTTAAGAAAAGTTAAAACTAAATATATACACCTAATATTGTATATTTATATAATCTGCGCCACCGAAGCTGTTTTATTTATTACTTATCTAGGGGCTACAAACACTACAAATTAAAATAAGCCAATTTTACATAAGCGAACGACTGGGAAAGGCAATCAACATATTCAAATATTATTTTATACTCGTAATTTTTATTATTTTAACTTTTATCTTGATATGATGTAAAGTTAAACAGCAAGGATTTTATACTACATATTAAAGCAGACACTATTGCAAATGGTTTACAAATATATAGCACATATTTGAGGCAGCAAATATCTAAAATAAACACTAGTGCAATTTTAAATGTAATTCAAAAACTGTTATAAAGGAATATGAAACTACATATGTTTATAGTTTAAGCCACCCCAAGACTCACGGGATTTTTAAATGCCTTTCTTTATTAAATAAAGAAGAATACAACTTAATAAATAGCATTAAAATTGGATTAGTTGATGAGTAGAATAGATTTTTTCGTCGTGCATGAGGTTTGATTTATACCTCAGATAAAAGTTGTTGGAGCGTTATATTACTCCACCTGATTCAGCTAATGAGGCATGGGTTTCCAGAAATTAAGGTCACCATTTAGCCTGGAGACATCTGTCATCGTCTATGTGGGCCTATCTTATGAAATAATGAACAACTGGGTGTCTTTTGAAATATTTAAAGAAGAGTATTTCTTCCTTTCTGCCTTAAATTAAAATTCTCCTCTGCTCTGTTTTCTGTAAATTGTGAGTGAACTTATGTTCAGGAAGCGTAGAAATATTTCATAAGTCATCATCTTTGATTAAGAAACACTCGAGTATTTCTAAGAGAATTCTTGCGTTACACAATTCAGCCCTGTATGGAGTAGCTTGCGAGTGGAAAAACGTCGAATAACATGTACATGGTTAAATATCACCCAATAAATAAACGTGGTGACAAATAATAAAACGAATGACTTTATCTGAGTGGTATATATCAGATTCTAAATTCAATGAAAGAAATGATAAAGCCTGAGAGGATGAAGGAAGAGTAGGGGGTTTAGACCTGAAAGTAGCAATACCTTAAAACTATTTTCTTTTCTTTAGTCCCAACAAAGATGGTATTTAGACTGAGGCGTTTTTGGAACTGCTGATGTCAAAAACGTAATGAAATTTGTTTTAACTATTGTAAGCAGCCCATATTGACGTTGTTAAAACGTTATATCCCTAAATGATGTTTCAAACATAATCATGAAAAGTGTTATCGGCATGTCTTTAAATGACAAAATGTTATCCGACGTGGCATGCTCCTAATTGAAGTAGCTTGTTTTAGTGCTAAAATTTGATGCTTCTAGTTACTTCAGTATTTGCTTGAGGTACCTCAAGAATCCCGCATGTGTTCAATTAAGATTATTTTAAAAATAGACTGATTGCACAGGGTATTACTTCGTAAGGCATAGCTTCCTTGGTCTTCCAGCTCTAAACTGTAACTTTTGATTCCTAAAATCATTAGCGAAAATATTTAACAGGGCAGTAAATTACGTGTTTCAAATAATATTTCATTATTACTTTTGTCGGGATTGCAATGATAAATAAAATATCATTTTTCAAGTCGACAATAGCAAATAGCAAAACTTAACATGCCAGTATCTGCCCTAAAGGCATGCAAAGTTTTTGTAACATCTTATAATAATATTTTATGTGTTAGAACTTTCATCGTTTTTCCATTTAAACCCTACATATAAATATCAAATGAAAGGAAAAAATGAACCATGTTATCATAAAATTGCTGCCTTTAAATAGAGGAAGAGAATATAGTACTACGTAATTAAGTTAATTGTTCAAAATATATGAGAAAAACTTATTTTTTGCTACTTTTAAAAGCATGTATTTTAAGTTATTTTCAAAAGTTTTGAGTAAGAACGAGCATTTTAGTATTTGCATTTATTATGTATTTATTTCTTAATATGAAAGATATAAGGAATGTTTAATATGAGCAATCCTTAGGCCTGATGTAATGGTTGTCTCAATAATTTCAAATTCCTCTCCGAATCAAAATACCTCAAAATATTAGCTTTTTAGTTCCTCATTATCTTCAATTTATACAAATCTGTGGTATTTTGAGTCCGTTATTCAATTAAAGTTCAAAATTCCATTTGGAAACTTTTAAGTTACACTCATATAAATAGAATGTTAAATTTTCCCTTTGATAGGAACTTATTTTCGAGTGTTCCCTGTTATTATAGCGAAAATAAATGTTCTTTGAAAGTAACCTTGCAGCAGATCTTACTTATTGCTTCTACTACTTTAGAAATAACGGTTTCATTTGCATTTAAAATTTCTGGAGAGATAGAACAAATATTTTTAATATGAAATTAGCGTATCGGTTCTCTTTTAATCTTGCTTGACAGCTAATGCTACAATAACTTAGACATGCATTTAAAAAAAATTAACAGTAAAATGCTTCTAACCAATTTGTTAAATTCATAAGATGAAATGGATGGCTAGAGGGAATGATAAAATGTCATTACTTATTCATGCTTAATGACATGAAGAAGGAATGAAGTGAGGAATAGACAGGCAACCAGGATCCAAATACGATGAGGCCCAGATGAGTTTCCAGAAAAAACTCCCGTTTAAGGAATTCCAGTCCCTCAGAAGAGCCGCCTCCATGCCAGACATCCCTTCTGAAACCTTCTCAAAGCGCAAGCCCATGCCACACCGCACCAGCACCAGTCCACTTTGCCTAGCACTTTCGATCTTGCAAGAGCGGAGAAAGGAAAGATGCGCCACAACATTCACGCAAGCATCCTGGGGAAACTATGAAAAATCAAGGGATTGAACCCGATATCCTCTGAATGTGAGTCTGAACGTTATCGCTTGAACAATATTGCTCGGTGCACAAAGCACTTACTTTAAGAAGCTGTGCATGCTAATAGTCAACGACTCTTCTTTGTTTAAAACCACATAAGAAGTTTACAGAAGTGTTTAAAGGGTTATGCAGCTCTCCGTCCTCTCATTCCGGAAAAATACTAGGAGTCTACTTATTGCAGACTAAGCTCATTCTTGATTCTGTCAGCTAGTATGCTTTTAGAATTAAATGCCATTCTCTCGCTTTCTGGCACTCTACTGCCATCCTTATTTCATTAACAGCTCTGTTCACATTTCGCTGCGTCAATCGATTTCTCTTTCTATCCAATTTCACAGGAACAAATAACAGAATCCAAGAGGGAATACAGCACCTAACTGCCCGGTACCGCCAGATTGACGCGCTTAAAACGTGCAGGCCGCAAAAGCATAAAAGTAAAGTTATACTGCTTGTTTATATCTTAAATCTTGTTGACTCATTTAACACAATATATGTAACAGGTGGCCTATCACAAACTAGCTCGGTGATCAAAAAAATAAATAAATAAATAAAATAAAAATAAAACAAAAAATATAAAAAAAACACTTTTTATCAGGGTGACTCAATTAACTATGAACCAACTTTAGCTGTTTTGCCTATAGCGATGCTGACACAACCGTACAAGTATTTTACCAACTTATGAAAGGAGTTGCTTTTTGAACAGTTATTCATCGCTAGCTGTAGTTCATGTTAAGTACGCTGGCTGTTTCCAGATGGATATTTTGTGTTAATTCTGGTTTTGTTTTGTAAATTAATTTTTTTTATTTACTCGACAGATAACAGTGGCAAGAGATTAGGTCGGAGGACCGAGGGAACTACAAATGCTTACTAGTTTAGTTTATTGCAATTATTGAAATCACAATATTATTAATAAAATTATTTGCTGAATTATAAAGTGAACATAATTATTCTTATTCCAATTTATGGAACAACACCAAAAAAATAATAAGAATGTAATTAAACTTTGAAAATATTCTCTATCTGTCATCTACAAATCTTGCTAACTTCTCTCTTCGGTTCGTCTGGAATTCCAGAAGACAGAAGTTCATCCACCAATTAGAATGATTCTTTTCCTTTATCAGAAGGAAAGAATAATTATCCATTCTTTTCCTTATTATTGCTCTCTTTTAAACTCCTATTCTGTTTCAATTCTTAAATTCATCAATAATTAATTTACGAATTTACTTATTAATAATCAGAGCCGGGAAGTTCATATATTTATTCTGGTTAAAATTGGCACTCAAAAACACTTTAGTCAGTAATATAATACAAATGAAAATAGAGAGTAATATCAGCCATTATTAATAAAAATATATATTTAAGACACTTAATAACTCCTTCATTGCATTTAATTATGCAATGAAGGAGTGCTTATGCAAAACGTTTCTTGGTAACAAGAAGTTTTTTCCAAGGTATCAATTGTCATAGAAAGCCGCTTGTTAGAAAGAAGATTTTTCATGATGGAAAAAGAACGTTCTATTTCCACTGAAGTGATTGGAGCATATTTAAAACAAACTGTTTCGAAAGGACTCATACCAATTACAACAGAACATTCATCTTTCAGGACATCATGGACATGTTGATCAAGACAAAATAAAGCAAAACTGAACAATCCTGGCGAATGAGCAAAAGCTATGCAGTGGTTTCTGTTCGAGTTCATTTTCTGTTTATTCGTTTATAGAGGAATCAGGTTAGTATCTCTCTTACTTCCGTACTGAACACATCGTAGGGACGGTTTATTGCACAGATATACCGCTTCATTTTTCTCCTTGTAATTGTTGGTTACATTTATATAGCTCAAAAATTACCCCCAGTACAAATTTCCTAGAATTGCATCGCGCAGATCGATACCAGGTCATTCACTAAGACTTAAAAAATACAGTACTTCCCTCATCATCTGTATTTCCTGGTATTCGTATATCCGAGGTAACCATGCGTTCCTTTCACTAATGAAGGTTTTTATATATAAAAAACTTAAATGAATGGTTTGAGGATACATTTTTTGACTGCTTAAATAGAAATAAACGTGTTTAACAAGATTTTCAATGAATATTTTTGGAGGTGAATATGTCATTTAATTCATGTAACTTTTTCACCATGTTATATTGAAATTGTTTATGTACGTTTTAAAATGCGTAAACAATCGCATAAAATCCAAAAACTGGCAATGAAAGTTTTTAAACCTTAAAATAGGCCGAGAAAGTCAAAATAGGCAAACAATGCAAAATAAAAACTGGCCCTACCGCCCCCAAATGTACGATAACATGATAATTTCAATCTTGATTCTAAAATATATTCACCCAGATAGAAAAGGAATTTTGTCTAACTTCCGGGCTCTGTTGTTTATATAGCTCTTGTCACTTTTAACACTTTTCACTTTCTCTCATATTCGCTGTATGAACTGCGGCAGTTTTGTTGAAAATAAGAGTACGTTAAGCTTTCTGTCAGTTAATTCTTATAAAAAGGGGAGGATATTTCTAGTAACGTATGCTACATTAATTTTATGCCGTTTAACCTTTAACAATTTAGTAGCTACAATAAATTGCCTGTGTGTTGTTAAATTTATCCAAGGATTGGAGGAATTTGTCATCTAATGTTATGGTAAGAACCTTACACTGTCTGTTAATTTTCTTAGACTGAACACCATCTTTGCCTTGAAATTTATTAGAAAGATTATGTACGGTCTGGAACATTTACACCCGAGAATCTTTTATCAAATCGTCTTTGAACTTGATGATCACAGATGAATCATAAACAAATGACATTGTGCAGTATAAAAAATATACTGAGCTATAATGCACTTCACGATTGAATTCATTTCAAAACACACTACTCAAGCACTATCAGATCCATACTGACAGGCAGAAGCAGGCGTGGCATTTTTCCAGTAACGACAGAAAGTACATTTGAACACGCTCAGTGTAAAACACTTTAAGTTGGTTCATAGTTCCCTGGATCGCTCCGTACTTCATACCTTAATACTTCTAATATAACTGTCCCCATTGGACACTATATGTCTCCCCATCTAAGTGTAACTCAAATACAGGCAAACATAAACTTGTGTATGATGTCTTTAAGAATTAAGATGGAAAGGACTTTGTATAACGATATTTAATGAGGGTTTATTCTTCAATTAATCTCTTAAGGCTACTATTGGAAAATATTAAGCTTAGAAGTTTGTGCATTACTGTTTTTATCAAGCACTTAGCTACTGTTGCACTGATGTGGATCAAGGTGTAAACTTGCTGGCAAAAAGAGAGTGGGTAGGTATGCTCACCACTGTGTATCTGTACAGTATTGAAAGGCAGAAGTAAAAGTGAGAAGAACAGAGAAAGGATAAAACTGGTTACACGTTTTAGTTTTTTACTTCTTCAAAATCTGCATAGTCAGAAGACGAGCACGTTCTTATCCCTCAACATGAATTTCACTTTGTCAAGCTGGCAAAGGCATGTTCTCATTTAAATGTCTGAGATTGTGTTATCCTAACAGTGACGCTACATTGGCAAGTATAGCAGATGAAGGTGGAGAAATGCGATAGATAAAGCGACGTTGCTGCCTCTTCTGATTCCAGTTGTGCTTTTACGTTTTCTCGTAAAAGAGATGCATACCTTTATCTATATCGTCGGAAAATATCTCTATGAAGGGAAACGTGGCATTAGAGATAAGCAACTATTTGAGTGTTTGTATTATGGTACAAAATATTGTCATGCTTCTGAGAATGGCCTCTGTGTTACTATTATAATTTTCAAGGAAAAGATAATTTTACCTGCTATGGATGTACATTGCCCATTATGTAAGGAATATAGGTACTCAGATACTGCACAATAAACTGTCTTATTGGTGTAATAAAAGCAGAAAGGCGTGTAAAATCCAAATTGGTAAATAAAAGTAATATGAGATAGTTGAACCTAGACAAAGGAAGTAAAGTTAATGCCACATTCTGAAAGGTTTAGTACCAAGGATAAAATAAACTTATACTAATTACAATGTTTATTACTCCTATAGGAGTGCGCCAAAATCTTTATTCAGAAGTATATTAGATCCAATGTTATACACGGTAACACTAAAGTAGGCCGAACTTTCAGGAAACATTCCTCACACGTAGAAGAAGAAAATATGTTATATGGACATGGTCCCAGAAGCGCTTTATTTCCACGTTAGAACTCATTTTCTGTAACTCTTCATAGTACATTAAGCATACACCACATGAAACGTCTTCTGACATAAAAGGATCAAAATGCCCTCTTGGTTACGTCTGGTTAAGTTGTAATTCTCATGTTCTCCGCCAGTGTTTTGTGTTCCATTTGAACGAAGGTAATGTTGACATGCAACCGGACTTAAACCTACTGGACTTTGAAAGCTCTGGGGTATGGAACCCCGCCCGGTACAAGACGCAGAGAGTCTTCGTGCCCGTATTGTGGAAGGCTGCGAAACTAAACAGTTCTCCAGGGATACATCAGCACATCCGACACTCATTGCGAAGTCGGGTTGATGCGTGTATTAATGATGGTGGAGGGCGCTTTGAACGTTTCATGTAATTTTCCTCTGTGTTTCCCATGATTAATGTAATATCAAGAGCTATACAAAATGAGTTCTAACATGGAAATAAAGCGTTTCCGGACCCATATCCATATAACATATTTTAGCTTCTACGTGTGGAAGATGTATCCGAAAAGTTTGGCTATACCTTAGTTACACCCGGTATATTTAATGAACACCACACATGCTTCAATCATTAATATCAGCCAATATTATTTTTATACGATTTATTATATTCAAGAATTGTTTAACCTTGCATTTTAATTTGTGTTTAAATATCATTATAAATAAATTTAAACCTAAATTCTAAACATAGCTGTCATAGAACAAACTTCTATTTATCTCATGCCATGTCCATTGAACTCTTGAATGGAGAAACAACGGGGACAGAAAATTGTCTCTGATTTAATCATCATCGAATCTTACCCAAAGAATTTTATGCGTTTGAGTACAACAGACTGTTGAAGTGGAACTAAATCTCTGTCTAATTGATGTGCTAGCTCTATAAAGTCTAAAACTGCTGCAAACATTGAACATATATCGATAAATATGTGTTTCACGTAAAGATTAAAGAATAGTGTTTTATGTTAAGAGCGATGATGTTAAAAATAGGAATATTTAATGTGCTTTTGTTCAAGCGATAACAACATTTTGGCATTAATTATTATATCAATTTATATTTGGTTACAGCTCATTCTGATTCATATAGCACAGAAACGAACGCAATGATTAGTATCATCATACATGCAGGGATAATTGTTGATTTGTGGTAATAAACATGTATGACATGGACTTTGTACATTTGACTGTTAAGAGGCATCAAACACAGAGTTCATAATGAATAAAAATCAAATGGCTACCTGTAGTGATGCTCTAGTGGAAGTCCAGAAACTAATGACCCAGAGAAGTGGGAGTAAAAAGTCAAAGGTGCAATATCTGACAACTGAATTTTGTAATGTTGTCCATTACACTTGCAATTAAGGAACTGTAGAAGGGCATCCCATGAACTTATTCTTATTCTTATTATTTAAGGAAAGCGCTGCTGTATAGGATGTTCTATCCCCTTTTAATTTCATAAGCACTACGGCATATTTAGACATCGGAATTTTAAGCACTTAACATTAACTTATGTATATTTAAACACAGGCTCTGAGCCACTGCATGGAAGATAGATAAGAGCTGAACAATGACAGGCCTAAGGCGAAAAGGTGATTTGTAGCTCGTGACCATAGTATCGATCTATAGTTCATTTCTAATGCCTAATTATAACATTCGTTCAGAATCATGGGTCCGCAATATTATAATAGATACGTCGTTGTCGTAACACAACTGAATAAAATGTCATTTTTAATGAGAAGTTTTACGGGAAAAATGTATGATGCATCTAAATATATCTCTTTTTCCATTGCCCAGTAGCGCCGTTGACCTATTTTATTCCGAATAAAAGTCCACACAGTGTTACTTGGCCAGGCCAGGCTAGAGGAACCATGCTACCTCTGATCCGTGCCCAATCTACCTATATACAAATAAAATTAAAGTACTCTTGAACACTGACAGCCAAATGAGGAGGGACTTTGGTGTTGTTGTAAGATTGTGGTATTTGCTACTCTAACTGCTGTGAACTATGGGTGTTCTTATGACTGCTCATTAACAGAACTATTATAAAACACTCCCAGATCATAATGTGCGGTCATTCTTTTTTAATTCCTGTGAAAAATGCAGAATGTTCTATCACAAAACACGATATTGTTACGATTTCTGGAAAGTCGGTGAATTGGCGCACTCGTGTGTGATCAAGAACGGCAGCGCAATTATTACGTCGAGCGTCCATATTAGCATTACTCATTTCGTTAACAGGCAATGATCGAAACGGTTTTAGGTGTACGTTGTTAATCATTGTTGGATGGTGTTCAAAATACCACACACATTTTATTTATACAAAATGTAATGCAGCTTATGAGCAGAGCTCTGCGTTTGGAATCCAAGAAGCTCGAAGAAATCCGCAACATTGCTTGTGTATGGAGTATTGCTTGGCGGCAACCTCACTTACTTACACAGCTCTCCTGCAGATAGGAGAGGAGAGACGCCTTCACTGCAACTTTAATGTTTTAACTCACCATGCTCTCCGTTCAAGGCGAAGAATCTATAATTTGACTTACATTTAACGTGTATCCAAAGTGAACAATCACAGGGCTATAATAATGCCCCATATTATAGACAAAAAGGGGAGATAAAAGAATCGCCTGCTATTAAAAAAAAACAGGTAGGACCGACTGTGACTCGTTTCAGCTTGCTTTACTGGAGATGAACTCAATAGCTAACTGCCTACGTCATACTTTATAATACAGTCGCTGTGGAAAGATCAGTTCATGTATCAAATACTTGATTACAGTTGTAGTCTTGTTCGGCGTGTTAAAATCTAATAAATTATTATAATTTTTACATATTACAGAGTGATTTGTATAGAACTAAAACATTCCTTCCTTTATTTATTTCAGAATGAATAATGCCAGCCATAACTTACTATACCTCAACAATAGAAATTCCCTTCCCTCCTGCATACACGCCGTTCCTTGTTACTGGCCGCTCGTTGGAGGACTATTGCCAATCTACTGTGTAATGTTGTGCTTCATTTCATCCAATGTCTGGGAGCATATGGCTTAAACTCTGTTTTTTAAGTAACCCCATAGGAAGAAGTCGGTGTTGTCACATCAGGAGATCTCGGTAACCACAGGAGACTATCAAAGAAACTTTCAATCATCGCCATGGATTGGTTTTTATGTACCACCATCTTGTTGGAAATATCCATGACCCAGCTCTACATTGCCCAGTTGCTCAACAAACTCCATGTTAATACAGCGGAACTCTGCAGTGTCCACAGTCTGGTCGGGGAAAAAAAAAATTGGTCCCACTTTTTCCTGTGTGGATATTGCGCACCAAACTCTTACTTTAATTGGGTACCTCTTGAATGACACGTGGATTTTGGAAGGCCCGATAACTTGAGTTCTGTTAGTTCGCATAGCCGCATAAATGGAGCCAGTTTCATCTGTAAACCATGTGATGGACAATATGCCAGGATTTTGCACATTGAAAGCTGTGTTGAGTTATGCCTTATGCAAGAGGAAGGACATTTTCAACATATTCCACAGAGGTTAATAATCTCCCAAAGATACTCTACATTTGAGGTATAATAAATTGTGGTTACCATCATTCATTTTTAAATAATTAAAGAAATGTGTTAGTTCTACACAAATCACTCTGTATATTAATGGCCAATGACTCGTGTATGTATGTACACGATACTCCCGTAATGTTATTTGGGTTTATACTGTTTATAACATCTTAAGGCAACTATACCCTGTTTTCCACCGCGCCGCTTGCTTCGATTCCTTCCCGCAATTAATCATACATGCATTTTTTTGTCAACGCTACATTAGTGATCTGCTTTCAGCGAGAAGATGAGCTGAAACTGTAATAATTTGAATTGAGCGTGACTCATAAAATACTTTAGTTGAGTCCCTTTCGTTCACCCTCCTTACTCTCTTTTTCGTCATTAAGTTATTCCGCAGTAACACCAAATCTCTGAATGTTGTCTATTTCAACGCACAGAAGAAATACAAGCAGCTATAAATGTAGTAAAATTCTAAATGCCAGTTATTGCTGTGTCATAAATTTTCTGTACTGTAATGCTTATTGGTCGGTAGTTTCCTCTGCCAACTTGGAAGTTCAGTCGACAGAAGTCTGTTCGCTTGTGGAAGTATAAACCTTGAACAGAGCTCCTGGAGAGGATATTTGTGGTAGACCAGAAGATTCAACCCCTTATCCTAAAGCAAAGTTGGGCACTAGCTGTGATATTCAAGTACTGTTAGGGGTCGAAAGTGCAATATCTCATATGTAAGCGGAGAAATGCTCGACTGTCTCCTTAAGTGCTAAAAAACGTGAAATTTTTATAGATGTGATAATGAAGATAATGAATGACGTTTTAACTGGGGGGAGGATGCCCAGAGGAATGGGTAGCGGCAATCCAATATTAAAATAAGGAAGCCCAAAAGTATCAGATAATTATAGGGGGTGGCTCTTCTCCCAGTAATGGGAAACATTTATTGCCTTGTTTCACACGAGATAATTAGGCAATGGGTAGTAGATTACCATAGACTTTGAAAATTCCAAGCAAGGTTTAGGGAAGGATACAACATGGTAGACAGCGTTTTTGTTTTAGATGCACTGAGAATGAAACAGATATAGAAAAAGAGAAGAAAACTGATTGTGCCTTTCTAGATTTTCGAAAAGCGTTTGATTCTTTGGAAAGGCTAGCAGTATGGAGTAAATTTTGGACGCAAGGAGTTTAAGGTAAAATGATCAAGGCATTAGAATCTATATATACTAATGTAAAGTTCTATGTATAACATGATCGCGATAAAGTTTCAAAAAGAGTAATAACACGGAGAGGAGTGAGGCAAGTTGGAAGGACTGAGGCTCCTCGTTTTTAATTTGTTTGTAGATGACATATCGGAAAGAATGTGTTGCAAAATCTGCTACCCCGAATATAGGTGGCATTTCACACCAGCCCTCCTTTATGATGATGATCTATTATTGATATTCACAGCAATTGACGGTCTGCAAAGGGAATTAGACTGCTTAGAGGCGTATTATCAGAAATGGGGATGACAGTTAATGAGGAGAAGACGTTCAAGGACGGTGCAGTATACAGCAGGTGGGAGTGTATAGATCAGGCATTAAAAATATGAAGAAATTCACATATTTGGGTGTAATTTTACTTATGAATGGTAGCTGAGCAAATGACAATAAAAATATGATGGAAGCAATAAAGATTTTGGTAAAATTACCGGAAGCACCGCTGAGAAATGGAAATGGGGTACAGTGCGGCTGTGAGGTCAACTATGGCGTTCAGGGCCGAAATTTGGGGGTGAGAAAACCACATAACTCAATTGGTAAAACGCAGTTTCTAAAACGGTTGCTATAAGTAGGGATAGGTACAGCAATTTGTGGGGGTTCTTAAAAAGTTTGGTATCTTTAACAAAAGTGTAAATTTAAAAATAAGAACAATTAAGTACTGGTTAAGAATAATATGGGAGGATCAAGCGCTTCTTTAAGTAGGTAGTTTGTCTGAGGAAGTAAATAAGGGAAGGGTGGGATACAGGTTGGACATAGAAATAAGGAAAGGCTTAGACAAAATTAAACTATGGTATATTTGATTAAGGGGAGAGGACATTAGTGAAATAGTTGGAAAATAGTTAACAGACGTCTGCGAGATATAGACAGGCAAAATACTGAGACTCATTGGGCAGAAAAAGTATCGCTTAACCTGCAGGCTCAAATAGATCAGATGTGGAGATGTCTAGATGCCTGTGAGAAAGAAGAAAGAATCGGTCTAGCTTGGATCAGATTAATAAAGGATAGTGGGGCTCAGATATAATCTTAAATTTGCATCCTGTATATTTGTCTAAATTTGTTCTTCACTCCAATATTTACCTTTTTATTATAGTGCATGCTTTACCAGTAGTGATAGTGGTAGTGGTGGTGGTATCGGATTTAAAGATACATACAACTATAAAATTGTAACAAAATGCATTTTTGCATATTACTCTTTAATTTTAATCTTGAGCGATTTTTTTAAAAATGTTACACCTTATAAAACCGAAGATCTAAAGATACGATTAATTAATGTTTAGTGAAATGATTTCGTAAATGAGCTCTGAGTTCAATATGCGCATAGCAACCTGGCATTCTCCTTTTTACGGTAAGGAAAAGCTCCGAAAAAAATTATCCTGGAAACTGACCCTACCAGATTCGAACCCGAACTTCCTGATTTGCAGACAAAATACATAAGTGGGGTCGAGCTGAGTAAATCCAATTATAGTAGCCCGCAAATTACCGTTATACTAATATGTTCAGCAGTTAGTTTTACGACGTCACTCGGGAGAACAGTTATGTTTTCTTGCATCAATTTATCAAAAACATTCAACACTATTCTCTTTTCACTACTAGTTAAAAGCTTACCTTTTGAATGCCTCTGTATTATCGTATTAAACATACCAGCACAAGCCGCCATTTTATTAAACTGAAAACAGATCATCGTTACATACAGAACTGTTGGTTACATTATTTTGCTAAGTCTACCTGTTATGCACGAAAAGAAAAGTAACTGTAGCTAAAATATTCCCGGCACTATATTCTATAGCGTGCTTCAGTCTCCAGCAAATCACAGTCATTTGTTTACATCGAGTTTGTTTCTTACGTTAGATGTACTTGATTGCCATCTCAGTATCTCATGCTTCATGTGCTAAATTACATGCTGTTTTATTTATATTTATTTGATAAGTTCAATCGTTTTTAAGTTATATTAAATTATATGATGTAAATGAGGCCTCAACTGCAATCCTCTGTTTAATATAATAAAGAATTGCGCGAAATCAGAGAGTTGGTTAATGTACATTCTTTCCACCATGTCACTTCGTTAATGTCTAATTCACTCATATATCTTTGTAGGTTATGGTGTACGGCGCGAAAATTTATTTCTGAGTAGATATACATATTATTAATCTGTACACACAAACAAAGGTCTCTTTCTCTCTTATTCATGTCTTTGAAATACAAATGGTTTTGCCTAGCAAAAGAAAAAAGTATATATACTTGATTTTTAAAATACTACCTATTAGTTTTCAAGAACTTTTGAGCTTAATGTACAAAAAATACACGCCTGCGTTCCCCATTATTTTTAATGCACATGAACAAAGCCTCATTACTAACGAGGCTGTATTGTATTGGTTCGCTGTAGCTTGCATTAACAAACATTTCCAGCCATTGCTATTGTGTATCAATAATGGATTTCCGAACATGCCCGTAAGAGTGATTAAGCTCAACTGATCGGATGGGGGGCTAATTTATATCTCGTGATAGAGCTGATGTGCTGTGATTGGCGTCACTAGGAGGTATGCGTTATCTTGCGGAGTATTTTTGATCTACATAATACTTAGTTTATTTAAAATTGAATTAGACCCCCTTTATTATTGACCAGTGGAATTACTGACATTATATAAAGTTAAGTTATTTGAGATATATGAAAATAAGGGACTTCGCAAGGATTCTTTTTCCTTCAGATATTTAGAGAGTTTCTTTCCAATTTACTTATTCATATTATCCACATGTTTACATTTTATTTTATCCAGTTAAATTTTGTGTAAATTTTATGAAAATAGCTAATACCTCCTCATTTACATCTCAAAATTATAAGCATAAGTTTTATATGTTATTCATTCAACACAAAAGATCGTTTAATTTGTCATAATTGCAGAAATGTGCGCATATGCTTAAAATTATAAGTATGCTTCAGTATTTCTAAAATCACATTTTCATAGGCTTGGTTGGTAAAAAAGAGCATATATACTATGTAAATTAGGCAAAAAAATATTAATTATTTAAATGTAAAAGCATTAAATTTTCAAAAGAAAACCAAAATTACAGTATTTTAATTCAAATTACTTTATAATTACATATCAAAAGTAATGTGATATGTTTTCTTCCAGCATACTCCCAAAGTTAAAACTTGTCTGACATAACCGAAAAGGTGTCGAAATAAGGTTTTTATAAACCATTTTACTTGAGACATGATTCAAGTTTTGTGATAACAGCGCTTTCTATCCACGAAATTCTGTGTTATAGGTCCAGCTCAGCTCATCATTTTATTTGAGAATGATTCAGTTCGAACCTCAATTTCAATGCATATTACAGTTTACTTTAATTTCCAGATGCTCCTGAATAGTAGATAATATGCCGATTGCGCTTGTCGCTAGAATATATCTAATTGTTTGATGAACATTAAGTAGCAAATAAATTAATATTTGTTTTAGACTAGTTTCAGCAGAGGATGTTATTTGTCATCTGCACCTTTTCCCACTTTCCCATAATCGCGTTTAAAACTACTGTTGCTCATTGCTAAAGGTCCTTGAACTAAAAGAAAATAACATACGCATATTTATGACCTTTGGCTAGTTTTTTTTTTTTTAATCTGATTGGTTAATTTTATTTACACTTTCATGTTGAGGGCTTAGTAGAGGTTAGGACAACAGCAAAAGAACAATATTAAAAACAGTTTAATTATAGGCTTATTTCTGACACAGTACTGGAATCCAGTTTATATACCCTTTGGCGGACCATGTTTATGTGGTAAAGTTTGTTTACACTATCTGGTAACGCCGGCGGGAAATACGTGTTTGTGCTAATATACAACTTTTGTTTGTTTTAATCCACACGACTGTATTATCGCCTTTCTCGGTGCTTTGTTTTTCTAACATTTGAACAGGTAGAACTGTACGAAGCGAGTTTTAATTTCATTTCTGCTCTGACAGTAAGCGGGAAATAATTTAAACACGCGCAACATATGTGTGCATTGGGGGGGGGGGGCGGCATGGTCTTCCTTCTCTTTTGTTGAGCATGAAAACACTATGCATTCATAAAAATGTATACTTGAGAAGATATATATGGGCGTGGAAGTTTAATTTCAGAATACTGCCTTGCAAATGGAATCATGACAATACTTGCAGAACATGTTACATTTTTTGTTTATCTGAGTGCTTTTCGTTGTGCTTCTGCCTGAATTGTCGCACAAATGACATCTTTTTAGCATACCTTTGTATTTTCGGCCTTTTAATTTCGAATATGTATGGGTACACAATTTATTGAATACACATAACATTAAAAGTTTCGAATGCTTCTTTGGAACTAAAACTAATCATATGAATTGTCTAGTTAGTAGTAGTGGTAGTGGTAATAGACTTTTGTTGTTTTTTTAATAGTGTTTAACCCTCGTTTTTACTGCTGAGGCACCACAGGAGGTGGACACTGATGATACATGAGATGATATATTGGGAAAGGAGTTATTTTAAGGAAGGAAACGTTCCAGGCCTAAGTTTAGGGTATCTCCCCGGCATTTGCCATTTATGAGGACTGAAGTAAACCTGGAAGAAACCTCAATCAGGAAGGATGGTCCTGGCGGGATTCGAACCCCAGACCTCCCGCTCACGAGTCCGCGCCATAACGATTTCGGCCACCCATGGCGGTGACTTTTATTGTGGGAGTTTTCAAGTACAAAAATATAAGTGTAACTGTAGCATGGGCCTTGGCCATCGGTGGTAATACCGTCGTTTTAACAATCAAAATATACCACACACAGTAACATTAATTGTTATAGTTAACTCTGTATGTATATATACACACATACAGAGACCAATATGTATGCATGCACGTATATAAACATACCAATATACTTACATCACACATTTTCTGTGTGTATATATACATACATACATACATACATACACATACACAAATTAATGACATCCCTGAGTCCCGCTTTCATTTACTCACTGCCTCCCCAACTCCCCTCTCTTCTCTATAGCCATTACTCTATAGCGCTAAAAATATTCAGGATCTGTGTGTACCTCTCATGCACCAACACCTTCCGGCAGATGTTCAAACATCTGTTGGAAACAGAAATTGCGGCTGTAAATGTTCATTACTTAAAAGCTCTGTTTTGTGCATTCTGCTAGAATATGCCTCCAGGTATCGCTTCCTCCCCACAGTGGACAGGTTCTTTCCCCGAAAGTATTAACTGTTTTATTTTCTTTCCAATCTCCCCTAATCTTTCTTCTCTCCCACAGACATCTAGATAATTCTCCCTTCCCATGCCTGATCTATTTGAACCTGCAAGTTAGGTGGTTCAGTCTCAGTATTTGGTCTATCTTTATCTCCCAAACATGTGTTATCTACTTTCCAGCTATTGACGTAATATCTTCTCCCCTTAACCAAATATACACTAGTCTAATTTCGTCTAAGCTTTTCCTTCTTATTTTCGATGTTCAACCCATATCCCACCCTTCCCTTACTTGCTTCCTTGGACAAACTACTAGAAGAAGTGCTTGATTCCCGTATTATTGTTAACAAATACTTAATTATTCTTCAATTATTTTTAAATTTACACTTTCGTTAAAGATGTCAAACTCCTTTTGCTGTACCCCTTCCTACTTGTAGCATCTGTTTTAGAAATAGAGTTTGTACCTGATTAAGTTCGTCGGTGTTTTCCCAGCCCCAATTTCTCAAATTGATGCAACAACCGCCCTGTACACCATCTCCATTGTTCTCAGAGGTGTTTCCGGTATTTTTACCAAAAAGTTTCATGTGCTTCTATATTTTTAATTTTGCACTTGCGTTTTGTGATGCCTATGTGTTTAACCCAGCTCCCGTTCATAGCTAAAGCTACTCCCAAGTATGTGAATTACTTCACATTTTCTAATCCTCGACCTTCATACTCACATCAATTTTTCCTGCTGCACATTGCACATTTCTTGCCCGTCATTGTTGCAGTTTTCTTCTCATTTACTGTCGTTCCCAATTTCTGACAATACACCTCTAAGCAATTTGGTTTCCTTTACAGACCGTCAATTGTTGTGGATATAAATAATATGTCATCCGCATAAAGGGGAGCTGTTATGGATATGTCTTCTACATTCGGGGCAGCTGATTCTGCAACATACATTTTCTCCGGTATGTCATCTGCAAACAAATTGAAAAGGAAGGGCGTTATCCGACAGCCTTGCCTCGCTCCTCTCGGTGTTATTACACTTTTTGAAACTTTATCGCGACCATGTTACACATAGAACTTTACATTAGTATATATTGATTCTAATGACTTGATCATTTTACCTGAAACTCCCTTCGTCTATAATTTACTCCAAGAAATCAACAGTATCCAATATCCAAGAAAAATGATTATCAGATTTGAAGCCAACCGCTTAAATAAAAATAAATAAATGCCAATGGCCCTACGTAAATTGGGGTATAACTAGAACGATTTTCTTGGCTATTTACTTGCTCCGGCAATAGAAGTTACAAAACAATACCTGTCGGACAGCTAATTATTTCTGGACACACATACACAAGGAACATCCTTAATGTATGATCAGAGCATAAAACATCACAAACACAAAAAGACTCCGACACAAATGCACATCTGGACTAAAGATGAATTATGAAATGGAAGGTGAATTTGTGGTAGAGAAATACCAACCTTACATTTTACCTTTCTGAAAATGGATTGAGTAAAACCACATGAACCTTAGTTTAATCGACTGCAGTCGAATCTGGGGGGTTTCCCCAATAGGAGAGGCCTCAGAGGTGTTGCCACCAGAGCCAAAACTCTCGATATAATTTGAGTAGATGAAATAATATTATTTTTAAAAACTTTAAGATCATTGAAAGTATTAAAAAAAATACACTATATATTTTTGCATAATTTTCAAATCTCAACATTCCTTGATACAAAGTACATAAGTAATGTCTTTAAGCTGTAATATCCTTTTATATTTGAGCATTTTAATCGAATATAAATGTTAATTTTTTCAGTTGTTTTTCTTCGCACTATATTATTTTTATTTTATTCATTACCTTAAAGTAAAAATAAAACATAATAAATATTTTTAAGGTGTTAACCTTATTTTACATTTTTTGCAGTTTAATGTACAAATATAGCCATTAATGTGAATTTTCTTTTTCAGGTGAGTAACGCCGTGGTTATTTCCAGTCTTATCTTTCAAGTCGATGAATGTGAGTAAATGGACATATTTATATTTACGCGTATATGCATCATGTACGTTTTAAGCTGTAGTGTAACTTTTAAAACACGTCAAATAATCATTTTTACTATTGGAATACTCACTAATGCTTCTGTCTCCGTTATAACGTTTATAGGTAGCTAAATATTCATTTCTACATTATTTATCAACAATAAAAATAAAAACAAACACCTTTTATCTTTTTATCAAATACAACAATGAGCAAAATAAATTTCTTCATCAGTTAAAACTTTGGTAGTTTCACGAGGCGCGACAATTATAATTGTATCACCGGCAACACCGCAGTGCAGTCAAGCTACCGGTTTCCTTTTCGATTAGAGTCCCTACAAAGTGCAAAAACGAAACTAAAAATTGTAAAAAAATGCAATAAATAATTTATATTTTATTTCCTCTGTTTGCTCTTGAATGCATATCTTTTTCATGCTTCTTTGTTTAAATGAACGTATAATAAATCATATTATCGTCAATTAATCTTGAAAGAGAGATTTTCTCACTTTATATCTCTTGTATTTATCTTTACGCCCAGAAAATTTCTGTTTTTCCTTTGGATTGAATCGTTTGGTACGGAGTTTTACTCCAGAGGAATACTATTATCCCTGTATAAAATTTATCATAATTTTCTAAGTAAAATTCATTGTCAAATGCAAACTTCTGCTCTGATTGAGAATTATATCGTTTTCTACATATGAGGAAGAATTAAGAATTTAGACACAACTGGTAATCTTACTCACTTTCTCATAAATATTTTTTTCTCTGTTTCCACACCTGGTGGTCCCTTTATATATCAGTGTAACCCGAAGAGAAAAATAATTTATCAGATAGCTAACTTTTAAATTTTTTCTTTACAATAATAAACTGTTTAAAGACTTTATTAAGAAACGTTCTTCTATGACTGGCAGCACTTTGTAAGTTTGCACCAGTAGTAATTGTACTGACACTTCTAGTGCTAAAGAAAAGATTAGAGACCGATAGCGGCTATACGTATGTTCTTTGTTGCGACTGCTAACCAAACAAATAAGGCAGTGGCAAATTTTCACCAGCATGCTGTTCATCACTCTCATTTTGTAGTAAGACTATAGAGAGCTATACTTCTAAGTAACAAAGACGAACTCTGCTCTATAGAGCTTGTATTTTCACGTGAAGATATGACATTATACATAAAATATGTATACATGCACATACATATATATATATATATATATATATATATATATATAGAGAGAGAGAGAGAGAGAGAGAGAGAGAGAGAGAGAGAATCCTTCGGAAGCGAAATGTGCTATTGATGCGGTATTTCCACCTAATTAAAGTTCAGCCAAGGAATAGTCAACGTGGTCCTTACAACGATCCAAACTATTATTATAAAGTGTTAAAAGAATTTTTTTGAATGGAACAATGTCTCTGAGTTTAAGAAAATAAGACTAGATAAAATTATAATATCAGTGTTTTTGGGTTTTTTTCCACGATTTTTGGTTAAGAAATTGACAAAAGTATGCTATATCTACAGTTCAGACTTTCTGACCCTTTAAAGAATTCTTTAAATATATCTGTTGCATTTTGTCTACAATTTATGGAAGATATCAACAGAGGAAAGAGAGGAAGAAGATCATGGTCGTGGTAGACAAATGTCTAACTTACACACACACACACACACACACACACACACACACATATATATATATAATTAAATAAAAATATGGATCTGGTCACACAAATGTAAATAAAAACTACAATACAGCCCATGACCAATTATTGCATCATTTAGAATCATAATTATAATAATTGGTTTTATTAAAATAACTAATCAGTTTAATGAAAATGTAATATTTATAGGAGCTATAATCTTAATTATTACTACCATTCAATGATGACGAGATGTTGTTCGAGAAAGAACATACCAAGGATCATATATAGTAAATATTTTAAGCTTAATGACCATAAAGAGATTATTTTTTATTTTCTTCTGTCTCTTCCACTTTCCTAGGGGTTTAAAATATCTCCCAGAACATTTTACTTGAAAGAATCATAAGCTTTACAGCTAAATAAATAATAAAATGCTTAGGTATGGTGATCAGCAGTGGGAATCGAACCTAAGACATGATATGCGAGCTCTACCAAAGCTATTTCGTGATTTTTAAAACCCTTTTTTCATCCTAGACACTAATCAAACGTATTGCTGTGGAGTGCTGCAGTGCAGATGTTTCATTGCAGAACTACATTGGGAAACTCACGCCTAAGAAAAGAAGCTCATTCTAAAGTTCGCACAAAATGTTCTGCGGAGCTTTGATCAGTCGATAAGGATCAGGTGCTTAAGCAGGTGTTGGCCAGCCACTTACACTGAATGTGATAGGTGCTATTTAACCACCTGGCGCATTTAGATGTTATCTCCCAACAAGGTTCGTGAGCCCTGCAGTCCATGGTTAAAGTGGTTGAAAAGAAGTTAGCGCCTTTTAAAAAATGAGTGTTCTTGTTCGCATTGTAGTGTAAGGACGATCTCAGAATCCTACTTCAACATTTCTAGGAGTGTAAAGTAGAATCTCGTAAGTGCAGCACATATGAAGAGCTGTTCACAGTTTCTTTCTTTCTTTGTTCTTTCCTTTCCTTCTTCTCTATGATCCATGGAGCACCACTCATAAAATATATTATTTATATTAACCAATTTAATTTTTAATGTTTCAAATGCAACTACTATGGGGCACATTCTAATTATACCATGCAGCGCGACGTAATTGCATAAGTATTTTACATTTAAGCCAAAAATAAACCTAGAATAACAACGCATATTTGAATTTATGAGATAATTTTATGGACTTAACAGCTGCAAAAATTAAAAAGAGCGAATGCGTTTGTAACATTAATTTACAATGATGTTTAGGATGTGTTTTTATTGGCTATATCAAACACATACATTACAAAAGGAACTAGAACAGTTATAGAGAATGAAAGCAAACAGATGATGTAACATATTTCAAAGAGGATATGATATGAATACACTGTTTAAGAAAGTGAATGTAACCATTTGCAGAATGAATTAAACCAATTATGTGCATACTTTACTTTTACAAATATTTTTATTGCTGAAAATATTATTTTCTAATTATTACGACTGTTTATTTTGCTAAAATATTATTTTATAATTATTATAGTCGATATAAAGAAGTGTAAATGTTATTTGCATGTTTTTATGCCTTTGTAGGTACAATATAAGTGAAAAAAATTCAGTGATGGCAGAGAAAATCCAAATTATTACAAAAAGGGATTTGATGCTAAAGAACGATCACAATTTACTTGTCAATTATGGTAAGGACAAACCCACTCCTTCCTACCACATGTTCACTATCAGAATATTCTTTGCGTTCGACGATATGATTGGGGTTATCATTGTTTGTTTTCTATATTTTCTTTTAGCCAAGGCAGCCACTGATCTTGGGTCATTAGATGCTCGAAACGTAAAATATCACATGAACAGCTAACATTAGCCTAGCAAGGGTAAGGACACAGTTTAACTATAGCATAACAATAAACTGCTGGGAAGTTCACCATTGTTCACAACAATGAAAAAAGTTATAAGTTGAAATAGAGCAGATAGCTATTCACGCGGTCTGCAGAGTTGTCTTGCTAACTACACATTATGCCACATTATTATAGTATGAATTTAAGTCAATTTGAGATTACCAGCTAGGAAATTTAGGTATTAAGGCTTGATAACTTAACCCAATTATAAATGACGGTTTTATCTGTAATAAAAATGCAAATATATTTTTATTCTTAGTGATTTTTCTCATAAAGGAAAAAAATTGGCTATTGTTTTCCTAGATTTGAGACTTATTAGATAAATAAACAGTATTATAATGCTTCTCGGAATACAAATGTTTGAAAAACTATTCCATATAATCGCAGCTATTAAGAGCTACTCACGAAAAATTTACATTACGTCACTTTCTTAATGCAACGCGTTCGGACATGGGGACAAACTAAGTGTTTAATCCCCGTTAATCAAGGACATCCCGATCCTAAGTAACTGAAAAGAGTACAAATATTACCATGAGCCAAGACATTTAAGAGTTCCCACAATAAGTTTAATTTATTCAATACCTATTTATACATAATTGTTGATAGCCGGTATCCTTGGATGAGATGACCCTTCAGAGAGGTGGTACATCCAACTTTAACCACAGCTCCCAGGAGAAGAAGAGCGTCACTCATCCCATTAGCTTCATGCTTTGCTACGCATGCGCATTACTGCAATCCCTCTCCATGCTCAAACGCGTCTTGTAACGAAGCTTAATAACCCTTCCCAGAGCATACTAACACTGTATGTGTTAACAATATATCACGATATTGTTAACACACACACCACTTAATGTTTAAGTGCCACAGTATGTTGTATATAATCTGATCAAATGAAGACGAGCCAAAGAATGAAATGCAATGTTGTGTAAAAATGCATAGGTACACACAGGCAATCGCCACAACTGTGGAAACATTTGTCCAGTTGTCGATGATTACTTACATTCTGGAAAAGTTCTTTGTATTGCTGGTAGGAGGTTTCTCAGACAGTGTATTTCATTCCAAATAGAATCTGACACTCTGTAACTGTTTTTGCAAGGTGTACAAAAATGTGCAAACTGCAGCGGAATAAGTCTGTTGTGTATCGTTAAACAAGTTACTGATATGTTTATAGCTTCTGCCGTATGGAGACATGCATTAGAATAGCTATGCTTTTTTAAAAGATCCTAAGGCGTCAAGGGCGCAGAGGGGCAGTTACCCTCCTCAGGGTTATTAAAAACCATTTAATAGACAAAGCACTGGTATTTTAAAATAAAGCATTTAAGGTGAACGTAACTGATTAACCTTATTTGCTTTGTTATATCGATTTTAAAAATTATATTGTTTAATTGTTTTTTTTTTCAAACCTGATAAATTTTAATCACCAAATATGTACCTCCTCCCTCAAAAATATTGTGCGGTTGATTATTCTTGCTGCTCGTAAAAGTATGCAGCAATTATTGTGAAATCAGGCCCTATCTTCAGTGAATTCTGTGATTAAAAAGAGCTTCAAAGACATTGTCTTCTAATTATCATGAAAGTAAATTATGCGCAAACACATTTCTCATTCTTCTATTGATTTCCGAATGTACAACTTCTTCAGTAGTTCAGAAAGCGGACTATTGTTCTCAGTTACTTTTGCTTACGTGATTTTCTTTGGTGTACTAAGCGACGACATGATAAAACACGTGTTGAATGTGTACTATTTTCAATGGTTGTGTAGCACATCTTTGCTCCCTTCACAATGGATACATATCCTTGGATGACGAAATAAAGCAAACCAAGAATTGGGGAAAAAAGCATTACGCGCGCATATAACTCCCCACGAGAATATTGGTATTTCAGTACAAAAAAGTACAAAGTGTCCCAAAATCACCGTATAATTTTCCATTATAGACAACCCAAAACACCGCATAAGGGCTAGGCAAAAGCAGCAGCTGATTTAACAATATCTTACTACTGAGAACCTTTTGTTTATTTGTTTTATTTACATCTCAGGTCATCAGCGCCCCATACAATTCAGGGCATGAAACGGCCGATATATTTTCCTCAGGGGCCTCTTTTTTCAGGCTTGTAGTTCTTTTACGTGCCGTAAATTTATCACATGGGACCAATGGATTTACTTCCCTTCCGAAGGAAGCCATGGCCGAAAAGATTCATCGGGATTGAGTCTGCTATTTTGGGTCTACGAGGCAAATGGTTATCACTAGACCAAGGACCGATTCAATGACTGACACTGAGAATATGCTACAAATACTTCGAACACATGTTTTATTTGAAAATGATTCTCTTTGTTTCACTGTCATTACTCAGGTGAAATTATCCTAAATTCAACAGTTCTGAATCTTTATCGGATAAAATAAACAGGCACACAGGAGTAGGATAAAATAAGCCAAACTCCTCCATAATGCAACCACATACATATCATGACAATCATGAAAACCCTCATGTGCTCATGACCGCAGGGTTGTTTTATTGACTTCACTCACTGCACTCAATGAATGGAGGAAAAGATTCTTATTGCTTCTGAGAAAACAGGAATCTGACCTTATTTCACACTTTTATTTATTAATGAAGAATTTAAATGTTACTGATAAACTCAATTTCTTCCATGTGAGGAGAAATCCATTTACTAAATAAAGTTCATGTTTTGGTACATAGCAGACCTATTTCAAACACACTAAATGACCGTGAATCCTCGCCTCTTCTAAGACCAAGCTAAGAAAGCTCTCATGCTTAGAGTCAAGAGCTACTGCTCTACAGTTTCCTTAGTACAGTTTCAAGCACGCTACAGTGCAATTTACTCCACATAATACTAGAAATTTATATGCATATATTTTGCATTGCATTTTCTGTTTCACGTGTTTACATAACTTCACAGCAGTGTAATTTTTACAATCAATAGTGTATATAAACAAGAAAAATGGTTTATTTTGCAGTCATAAATGACAATCATCTCTTCCAGGACACTTCCGTATCATTAAACCTTTGACGTGATGAAGCCACAGCAAGCAATCACTACCAAAGATCCAGGGAAAAGAAGGTTTCATAAAAAATGAAAGCAACCATTTGTTAAGTTGAATGTGAGAATGTAATGAGTCTCATATGTTCAACAGTTTTATGGGAATATCAAAATTTAGTATATAAAGGTATAATGAACATGTCTTGTTCAGTATTCAAAATATAACTCATAATAACATATTTTAAACCTACTTAAAATTTGAGTGAACATTATCAAGCTCTAGTTTGATTTTCTTTATAAAATTATTTTAAAAAGTTTATATTTTAGGAGAAATATATATTAGTTAACCAAAACATTAAATAATAAACATAAATTGCATTTCGAAGAACCTATATCAAGGGAAAAAAGAAATACTTGAAGTCGTGTTGCTGTTGTTTTCGAGATTACTTTTTGTTTACATAAATGCTACAGCTATAAATTTACATTCTCCATTATTATATAGTTATTATATGTGCAAAAATGATTTTAAATGTGAATGATTTTATTACGCATTTGTCATATTTGAATAAGTAAAGAAATAAATAACTAGCGATTGTTTCCTATGCATGACAATTAATCTGCTTTAAAGTGAAAGTTTGCTTCTGCTATTGTGTCCTTATTTATCCATAGGCGAGCACAAAACCTGTCCTTGAGAGTGCTTCACACTTCTAGTCCTCCTCTACTTTGTTGCGCTGCGCTGGTTGCATGGCCTCGCCCCATCCCACAGAGTTCTGAGTGTCTAGTGTTATCGCTTTTATCTGCTAGCACACTACCACGAGATACCTGGAAATTCTTCACAGTTGCCAGTGTTCCTTTCCTACATTGAAGATTCAGAAAAAGCTATGAATGTTTCCTGTTTCTTGTATTATTAAGAATGTGTGATGGTGCCTTAATGAATAAATAATTCCTGAACTCTGTTGGCACTAAACAGTACTGAAAGAGATTGCAAGTACAAACGTATATAAACATTGGATGACTGCAACCTCAGTTCCAGGGAAAACGTCATCAAGGCTTGTCACGTACTGTCACGTAGCTGTCTGTGTGGATATCTTTGAGCTAAGTGACAAACTAGGTATCCTTGTAGAAAAGTAAACACAACTGAGAAAATTATTCTTGTATTGAAGAATAGCCTAACAGATAGAAATATTTATTTTCTCGGTTCTGTTTTATCATTTGTTTTATTTGCTACAAGAACACTTGGTTCGCCTCTTTATTATACTCGAAAGAGGTATTTTATTTTAATTACACAAGCAATAATATATATATATATATATATATATATATATATACGCTTTTCTATTAAGATGTATTTATTAATGTATTTAATTTATTAGCGATATGAGTATTATGTCTTTTTGACATTTTTGGATGTGTTTTTTTAATTTACAATTAAAAATTACAAGTTTAACTACAGTGAATGCATTTTATTGATGCTTTTTATCACATTTCAAATGGTGTGTGATGACGATTCAAACTGGCCTTCTTCGAAGAGAAAACACTGATTTTTTAATTCGTTAAATTTATTTAAGTTATGTTTATTTTCTGCTGTGATGAAAGAGAGAACAAAATGAATAAATTGCCTACGAGGAAAAATATTTAACAATAATTGAAAATTAATTATTTTATTTCAGGGTTTAAATGAACCAACCCTATGCCCTAAAAATTAATAAATATTAATGTCTTCCAATCTAATAATCTGACCATTTATATATTCCTTGATAGTTTATAAATATGCAGCGCGTTTCTGGCTACTGGTTCCGGCTTTTTTTTCAGAAAAGATATAATATATGGAAATCACAGCTACAAGATTGTTGATTTGTTTCTTTAACATCTCAGATCATTAGCGTCCCAAACAATTCAGGTTGTGAAACGGCCGACAAATTTTGCTCAGAGGCTACTTCTTTCAGACTTGAGGTTATTTTTCGTTTCGTTAATCTACGACATGGAGTCCCTTTCCGAAGGAAGCCATACTTAGGATTTGTACGCCCAAAAAAATCCATCGACCCTTGCCGGGAATGAACACACAATCTTGGGTTTACGAGGCACCAGGAGCGACACCCTACAAGATTGAGGGGATATATAATATTACATAATCTTTATTTTGCTGAAAATGTTGCATTTTTATACCGATTCTTCTAATTATGAATATACATACGGTTTTCTTGTCTAATTAGTTTGTTTTATATAGGACAGACGAAAATTGCTATTATACTTTTCTTTAAACAATAAATTATAAATAAAGCATAAATTCAAACTATATTAATCGGCATGCATTATTATATAGACTTTAATTTGTAATAATAGGATATTTTACCGTTTATACCATTAGTTTGCCATCTTGGGCTTACTCCGGAGAAAGCTTGAAGTACTGTAAAGTATTTTTACTGATAGGTAGTTGTTCAATTATCTCCTAGTGCCTCTTAGCTGAATTCTATTTTTGTGAAGTGTGCACTGGCATTGGTTCGTGGTAAGGAAGGAGCCATCTCGGAAATTCTGTAAACCATGTCTGGGAATAGAACCCGGAATCATAGGCATTACTGAGCGAAGGGTTAATATTTAAAAGCTAATTATTTTTGTGAAAGGCAGATCTTTATCGTTTAGCTTGTGCTTCCCTTTGATTTTCAAGTGCGATTATATGCGTGACTGCTTCGTCAAAAGTGTGATATTTTTGCTTCAACATGGGACTGCAGGAATTGCCTTGCCTATAGAGATTTAAAGCTTGCGGGCGACATTAGAAGACTGATTGAAGCATGGCGTGATATGGCCGTTTGACGGAATAAAACGTGCCGGCAGCGTTTCGATCGATCCTGCTTTAATATTGCAGCATTGTTGTGCAAGCGACCGTCATTTGGTTTTTTGTGATCAGATAAAAATCCTTCTGTTCAAGCAGCGTCCAAAGAGCCCAATTATCAGTGGATATAACTTTGAGTTCCCCGTCTCTAGTGGCAGTCATTGAAGCATATATTCTTTCTTTTCGTTATTACCTTAAGCTGTAAGTGCAATGATTTTTTTCGTATATTTAAAGTAGTATATTAATGTACATCTTTCGAATTTTAATTAATTATTAACTGGTAAAACTGAAAATTCTGTTCTTTTTATCCTACCGTTTTAAAACTTTTTTTTATATTACGATATTAAATACCTAATATGCTACTTGTTGCAAATGTACATTTTTTACTGTAAACATTTCAACAATTAATCTGATATAAAGTGCACGAACTATTTAGATGTATTTTAGGAAACACTGCTACCTTCAACTTTACAAATATGCATGTATTAATTATTCTTTGCTCACTTTCCTTTGGTTTTAACGAACATGCTTTTTAAACATACACATGTTCTCTGTATTCTACCTCCTGTATCCAGTTTTTTTCATTGATCTTCATTTTTGTGCAGACGTAAGAAATAAGCCTCTTCTTTTCACAATTTCGTATTTCATCTACAATGTACTGTACCAACTTGATCCTCCTAATATTGTATAGTAGATTTCGCAATATTTCTGTTATGGGCTCTTTAGGTATTTAACCTTTTATAAATGTATAGCTCCTTTCGGCAATACCTGGCTCTAATATCATAAATATTATTTAGGTTTCATTATTATTCAGGTATAAATTGCCGCTCATCTAATTATTTCTATGTACATAGTTTATTGCAACGATTTAAGCATAATAGTGTTGGTATTCTTTACCCTTCAAGGCGTAGTTCAATATAGTTTAGCACTTAATGCGCTTTTGTCATAAAATTTGTTTTATCGACTCTCTGAGAAGCGATAAATATGGCACGCATTTCAGTACTTCTTTAGCACATACGAAATTTTGAATGAGATTCTTTATATATACATATAAATGACAAAAATGGTAAATATAGGTGTTTCGTTTATTTTTATACTTATTAGTTGTCATAAGTGTAAATATTATGATTTTATATGTTTAAATAATTATGTTGCAATTGGGTAATTTAGGTGCTTTTCAAGCAGGAATCTAGCATCTTTTTTCTTTAAATATATAGGCAAAATGATAAGGAATGTTTTAATAAATTAAATAATTGCTCAATGACATCAAGCAAAGTCAAGATGAAATGTTTATAGCGATTAGAATAATAAAAAAAGATGTAGGGCTCTAAACACCGGAAACGGCGTTATATTCATGATGTGGAGGCGATAGTTGAGTAGAACAACATCCAGGTAAACCAAGGATTATAACTGCTACACGGGACAGATTTCTGTTCCTAAGTGTCCTGAGAAACGAGATGGTCTATTGTCATATTAAAAAGTCATCTGCGAAGTGTTGACTAAATGTTTCAACACAAACTGTTAAAAAGAGCACTTCAATCCCGTTGTCTATTAAGGTTCCAGCGTCTATTGCATGGTGTCATGAGCGAATCAAGTTGCAACAGGATCGATGGAGTCATGTTCAGTAATTAATCACGCTTCGGTCCAGGAGAATAAACACATGGAGGCAACCAGGACTGAGGAAATATAGGAAATTCACAAGTTCAAAGGAAATACGTCATGATTTGGTAAAGAATAATAACAAGCAGAGAAAAGAAAAACAAATATTGCTTTTATCAGTGGAATATTAGGAAAAATAAATGCAAATGGAGATATGAGGGCTGTCAATGTAATAATACAACACTGTTGCCATCCTGCTAATGAAATGTAAGCGCTTTATTGTTCTCGGAACGTCTAAAGGAATGAAATAATTGTTCAATACACTCAGTGTTGCTAGTGCATTGCAAGTATAGAGAATTTGAAGCTGTAAGATAATAGTGTAAATTTTGCACCAACTTAAACCATTGTTTTCTGAAATTGAACAGCGTACGTGTTATTAAAATTGCAGGAACGCGGTTAAATATTATGCGGATCTCTGAGAAGTCTGTGGCACTGAAATCTTGCCATATCGGAGGGTGGCCCGTTGAGTACCAGTCTTTCGAAAAGAACAGCATGCGCCATATAGAGTTCGTCCTGTCTTCGAAGCCGCATCACTTGAATTTGGTAGATCGGCAATGCTCCTGGACAGAGGTGACAGCAGAAATCGGAACAAGTCAAATTACAGTGTTGTAGTAAGGCATTCCTTCTCAAGTATCAACAAAAAACGGCTTAGGTATGAGTGCCCCCATCTTCAGGAAGTGTGGCAGAAGGTAATAATTGTCTTTAGGTTCTAGAGCAATAAATTTCCATAACTTTCTTTCAAGATTTTTGCAACCTGAGGTCCTAATCTGAAGCGCATGACCCTGAATTTCTTCACGTTCATGATGATATCAAAACACATGATGCAGGGTGTGTGTGAGTTTGAAACAGGGTTAGAGTATTAAAGTGGGCTACTCAGTCAATTTGATCGAACATCTGTGGGATACTTTTCAAAAGAATTCTATAGGATACTGAAATCATCAATACTTTGGATCAGATTAATACGTCTGCATCATCAGTGCATTTCATCGCTGATTATTTATTCATTTAATATATATTTGTTTACGCACTTGTTCATTTATTTACACATTTGCTCATTATAAACATATTCATCTCCGGCAGAATATCAAATAAGATTAAATCCTTCATCACATTCCTTTAATCGAAAGAGATGTTGAATGGTACTTAATGCTAGAGATGTCGCTACAGTCATGACAGAGCAATTTAGCAAAACGGCAGTTTTAATGGTTTTGTTATTTTGTGTATATATTTAAAATTAGAAAAATTGTTAATTTTGTTAAAAGAATAAATTTTGCTTTTGTGAACAGTTATGTTATACTATCAATATAAGTGCTCGTACAATAAATATTGATTACACAACGTGTTTGATTAAATTCATTTATAATTATTATATTATTTATATTGCATTCTCTACACAAATGTGGTGCAAAGAAAAACTTGTCTCTTTACTATCAACCGAAATATTTCTTTTTATTTACTTTCTGCCTCTTCCAGTTTCTTTTTGAAAGGTGATTCAAAATAATTTCCAATTGTTTAGCTCCATTCGATTTCCTCTTTTTAGGCTTTGTCCTGCAGCTTGGAATAGAGCAGATCTCCAACAATTGGTCATCTGCGTTCTTGGAAGTTGACGTTTCAGTTTCAGAAGTAAGTGACTTAATACCTTCATTATCATTTAAATTATCATTACGATAACAGTTACAGCAATTAGCAGGATCGAAATGCTGTTCTATGAAAATAATTGGTATTTACACGAAAATCCTTTTTCGGGGTTTAGACTTGCATTGTGCAGCATGAAATTATCCGACAGAGGTATCAACTGTTACGAAGTATTCATAATTATCACGGATTCCCCACGTGGGAAGGCACATCATCACTCAGCTTTCCTCGCATTTTCTCTTTGATGGAAGCACGTAGTCTGTGCAGTAGGCCAGCATAGTACTCTCCATTTACTGTGGTGTTCCTCTCCTTAAAATCAATGCAGAGTATTCCTTCACAGAGCCAAAAGATTGTGGCTATGGTCTTCTTGGTTGACTGAATGATCTTAGAGGCGGTTCTTCGCCAGGTATACATCACTCCATTGATTCTCCTTTGGGCAAGAGATCATAGTAGAGGACCATAGTTTCATCTCCTGTAACAATGGTCTCTCGTTGCCTCAAAAATGCCTGACAACAGATGACTCGTTGCTGCTTTTGGACTGAGTCCAGGCACTAGCCTTATTCATGTTTACATGTTCATGAATAATTCGAAGGACTGTTGTTTTAGAAAGGCTCAACCTTGCTACTATTTCTGTAACTTTGAGCCGCCGGTCTTCCATAATTTCTCCTTCCACAAGAACAATGTTTTCAGGAGTGAACACCTACATGGGCCGACCTGCATGTTCTACATCTTCAATGTTTTCTCGAACCATTCGAAACACTTTGGCCCACTCTTTTACGGTAGAATACGAGGTGGGGCTTCCCCATATACAGCGTCCAATCGCTGTTTAATTTCATTTGAAGTAAGTCCCTCTTTTGTGAAGAACTTAATAATAGTTGGATACTCCATTTTGAACATATCACAATCTTCTACGCATAGCCTTCTTTATGTAACTATATCTGAACAACTGAACACAGCGGAGTGGAAATTATAGCTGCAATTATTTACTTAACAGATAAGGGTTTTGTGAAGGCGATGATCCTTATCGGCGAGGCCGGAAACTTATGAACCTACCCTCGTGCCATCTGGCAGCTAAGTGAATGAAATCCACTTCCGTTTAGAGTTTGAAGCCGATGGGATAGCAGCGAAACTCTGATAGAGAAGCTTGCAACTTGTTTAGTCAGCTGGTAGGGAACTTCCGTCTCCATTTATTCATTTTCTGTTTGGTATTCCAACTTCCAGAGTGACTGTGATTTCAGTTGTTTGGTTTGTAAAATGAACTTCCACTAGTATAAAAGATACCAGTGTTTCAAAAATATCAAGCTTCTTAGCGATGAGGAAGATGACAAACTTGAAGAGAAATTTGCAATTTACCTATATGATACTTTTCTTGAAAACATTATAACTTAACCTAGAATAGACGTAAATATGGGCAAAGTTATAGATATTTGAAATGAAAATGACTAGTTAGGTTTAACTTTAAGTACAGTTATATTTGCAATTCAACTGTGTCTCGGAGTAGCTATCCTAAAGAAACTGTGTTCAGAAAAAATCAAACATTTTGACTTACATTAAACATATCAACAAGAAGTCACTTCTTATACAGAAGAATAAGATGGCTTCAAAAAGAGACGTATGTTTTAAGAATACAATTGCCCAAAGCAGCTTTTAGATGGAAAAAAACCACACACGTGTAAGGAATTTTATCGCAAAAGAACTGGCAGGTAACTGTAATTGCGTACAATGTGCTTTATGTTTTAATTTTTGGAAGGACCGGAGTTCCCAATGTAAGATTACTGATCAGTTGGCACCCCTGCAGCTAATAAAAATGTGTAGGAAGAGAACAATGAGTTGTGTGATTGACTGCATTTGGAGAGCAAAATCTTCTTCTGAGGCTTTGTGTGTTTTACAAAATGTTTCATAGTCACTGTGTGATATCAGACAAAGTTTTACGTTTGGAGCTTCTTTGTAAATGATGGGGTTCATTTTATGTACAAATGTCATTGCGAGTAGAATAGAACCCAATGACTCTTCTACCACATGTTACGAAGCTGTTCTCTATCCCCTGATACTCCTTTGCATACTATTTGTATTTCTGGACTGTACACTTTGATGACTTGTGACTTGCGCTTGAACATCCTGTTGGGAGAAAATTGTCTAAGATTAAGAAAGCTGTCTTATTTCTAGGCTATTGAAGCCCTGAGTAGGAATTAAGCTTAGCACTTTCGGGGCGTAAGGAGAAATAGTACAGTAGTGGCGTTAATTCTGTACACTTTTCGGAAAATGTTTATCCTTTTTAAATCTTACAAGACATATAAAGATTATTCTGTGCTAAATAAACATATTCCATTTTTATTTTGTCTATAATGTTTTTATACCATATTTTTTATCTTTAAGAAAGGTGACGTGCTACATTCCATATAGATATTAGAAAAAAATTTAATTAACATCATTCAGTAACTTCAATAATTCCATTTTAGTGCAGCAGGAATATAATTGTTGTGCAAATATTGTATTTTCAACCTTTCAGAGCTCTTGTGTTCAATTGTATTTTCTCAGTACCTAAGTCAAGTGTGATTATCATTGTTATACGGCATTTGGCTACTAACTTCTGTGAAATGAACATCATTTTCAGTGTGAGTTGAAAAATGTTCCTGTAATTTGAAATAGTGGCTCCTAAGACAAAAAGTGAGGATTGGTCATCAAGTAAAAGGAGTAAGGCAGTGAAGAAATAATGAAAAGGTTGAGTGGTAGCGCAACAAAATCAGGCATTAGGAAAGTTTGCAAGCTGTATGAAGTAACTGGGAGCACAAAATCGTTTCCAAAAAGTGGCAGAAAACCAAAACTAACTGCTCAAAACTACTGCAGAGTCTGCCGCCTTTCTCTACAAGATTGCTGACATAAGGTAAAAGACATAAATACCATTTTGAGAACTTCTGGGCTACAAGTCTCTGACCGAACAATCAGACAAAAACTTTGCAAAAACGTTCTACTAACGAGGACCCCAAGAAAGAAATCTTATCTGAACCAAAGCAGAGCAAGGGCGCGTGGAGTGGGCTTTAGCACGGTTTGAACGCAAAAAGACTGGGGAAAAGTCAGTTGGAGCGATGAAACGAAGATCAATATTTTTGGAGGTGATGGCATCGCGCTTCTGTGTCGCCGAACAAATGAGGACATGTTACCTGAGTGCACCACTGCCACTATGCGGCATCCTGTCAGCGTCATGGGATGAGGAATAATGACAAGGCATGATGTTGGGCGCCTAGCAGTGTTGGAGAACAACATTAATACCAAAAATATCAAGAAGAGATCTTAAAATTAAAACTGTTGCCTAATATTCGTAATTTTTGGGGGGTGACAGTCAGCGGTGCATCTTCCAGCAGGATGGTGCAAAGTGTCATGCCGCCTGAATTAATCAGAAATGGTTCAGGGACCATCACGTTGCCTGTCCGCCTTGGCCAGGGAACATTTCTGACCTCAACCTAATTGAAAACTTGTGGTCAGGGGGAAAAGTTTTGATGTCACGTCGGAATTCCAGTAACAAGAGAGAGCTGCTAGACGCCATCACCCAATGGTGGTTTAGAGTGATAACACAAGAAGATCTCGCAATGTTTGGTCGACTCAATGCCACGAAGAATCCAGAGAGTAATCAAATCAAAAGGATGTCCTACAAAATATTAATATAAATCAGTTATAATAATCCATACGAATGTGTCTAAAATGTACTATTTATAGCTATTTTTGATAAGCAGTAATTGCAATTTAATTTTCTCATTTTTGAAACAATGAACATTAAGACACGTTTGTCTACTTTTCCTGAAAATTTGATTTAAATTAAAGCATAAATTTAATTTATAATAAAAAGTTTATTGTAATATTTAACAAAATTCTCTAAACTGTCCAGAATTAATGCCACTACTGCTTGTGGTTTCCAAAAATTCATGCCCGACCTTTTCCGCCCAGTTTTGTTTTAGAATTTGATTTGGGCTTCATTTCATTTCGGTGAACTGATAGACGAAATGTACATGTCTTCTTCACATCAAGCCATAAAATCGAGCACAAAGGTCTCTATTATGATTTGCCAAGGAATTTTGAACAGCTGCATAAACTGTTTTAAATCTGCCAAATGACGTAGGCACTGTACCCTGAAATACACAATTATAACGGTAATGGCCATAGTATCTTTATTATTATTTATACCAGCATAAAATATTTATTAGTTTTAAATTATAAAACAATTCAGTACAATTATTCTTTACATGGCCATCGAACCAAAAACTTTCATTTTACCTTTTTCCTGTTTAAGTTAGTATTTTCGAATTATGCAACGTTCCTCTTTAAAAGCTAATTTCCTGTGTGTTTATATTTTGCATGTCGAAATTTGCAACAAAGACATCTATAATTAACAATGTAAATTCTTTTCTGTGCAAACGTGAAGTATTCATATCTGAAAACGTTACTAAAATGAGATAGACTGAATAATGTAATAACTTAATCTACGATATGGACCATGAAATTATATAATTAAATAATTTATCAAAGAGAATCTCCGTATGTGGACTGGAAAGTGCGCGCGTTCTCTATTCCGCTCACGAAGTGCTTCGGTACAGTCATAATAGATGACAGCACGAGTTGAGCAGCTTCAACTATTCTTGGAACACATTACAGAGTAGCTGTTCTGCTTATTAGGTTATACAACCTTGTTTCTTTAACAGTAATTATACCAGCGCTTCCCAACCGAGATTCCGCAACCTTATGATGGGGATTTTATCTTAAATTAACAACAACGATTCAAACATACCTTTCTTTCCGGGTGAATCTTTTAAAACTGCGTTGAAATTTAGAAATAGTTTAACCCAAATTTATTAATACAGCATCTATTAATATTTGTTTTTGTAAACACACAACTTGAAAGAGAATTTCATTCTAAAGTATTATTATTATTATTATTATTAAATCATTAGTTTTAATTTTTAATGTAATAAACGTGGTTTATCAAATGGATCACTTGATCTGAAACGCAAGCTTATACTTTTAACTTAAAATAAACCTATATCTATGACTCCACAAATCATACTTTTTATTTAAACTATTTAATTTAATTCTTATATTCAAATAGAAACAAACTCTCTTTTCAAAATCAAGAAATTCAAAGGAAATCATTGTAAAAATAATAATAAATACTCATGTCTATATCCCCCCGCCGCACAATACACACCTGAATACATGAAAGTTGAATATAAGAGTAAAGAGCCTAGGGAAAAATATTACGCCTTGTTCCCGGAGGTTTATTCAAACACTGTTAAAATTTCTAGGGTTCCCCGAAGCGAAATAGGTTGAGAAAACACTGAATTATACAGTGAAAACCCCTAATCTAAAACTTCCAAAACTTATTTAAAATCTATTAAATAACACCACTTCCTTGTAGCGCGTAGCAAAAATTACCTCCCCCCAAAAAAAACCACTTTGTGTTGCAAGATTACAGCTTATCTGGGTGTTAAATGATCGTAAAACTTATTTCAATCCGTACTATCAATTTCTCCAATATCCCACAAGTTGCTATTATTTAAAATTTTGTCCTCAACAAGTTGATATACCCCTTCTCTATATATCTCTGCACTTGATTAATACTAATTAAAAAGGTTGGAAAAAGTAAACATAGTAAAATATATGGATAATCTCTGTATTGTCAACCACTTTATGGTAAACATTAATAAATATGTCTTATAGTGTATTTTAATGCCTAGGAAATTATAATATCTAATGCTTGTTATAAAAAGCTGTAAACATGTTCTGAAAGTTTTGCTGTTGTTGTACGGTACTTCATAATATTGATATAATTTAGTTTTTATTAAATTGCAGAAGGCAACAAATTTAAGCAACAGGAAGAATTAGGGCGCGTTGCTATATATTTTTAAGTAAAATAAAACTGTTTATAAGTGCCATACATATATAATCACCCTTCTTACACTTTATTCTTGTGATAAATATCGTCGTTAAGCATTTTTATTGCACTACTACATGGGCTGCTTTTAAAGGAAATAGAAAGTATATCAGAAATAACAAATAGCGTGTGGTATTGGAGCAAGAAACTATGTTTAGTGAACAAAAGTAATAAATTGAGCTCTTGCGTAATCCAAACGATATTTAGCAGATATTTAAACAACACATACCCCATTGGAAAGAGCAAACATTCCACTGTAATATATTGCATCGGCGGTATTTTATCTATACATTACAAAGTGTGAAATTACGGCATACAAAGAATGTGGCTTTAAATGGCTCATTTCAAAATTAAAAAAAAACAATTTAAAAATATTTACACCCATATATTCCATCAATTACCTATATCCAAGATAATTATTTAGTTACTTATAAATGCCCTAGATCAATGGTTCTCAAACTATGATCTGCAAACCTCCAGGGGTCCGCGCGGTTCTCTCAGGACCTGTGAAACATTAGAGTACTGTTAATAACTTTATTCTTGAATTTATAGATAGGTACAAGTACTTATTGGAAAAAGAAACATGATACAAATTTACGATATGCATTTATTGAGATAAAGTAAATTAGAATTAAATTGACGGCAACTACTTGTACCGGAGGTAGCTTTCAAATAGATAAACAGAAAACGTGGACTTACAATTATGTGCACCGCCACGAGTGGCCGAGGTCGTTAAGGCACGAACTCGTGAGCGGGAGGTCTGGGTTCGAATACCGCCAGGACCGTCTCCCTGATTGAGGTTTTTTCCAGATTTTTCTCAGTCCTCATAAATGGCAAATGCCGAGGAGGTACCCTTAACTTAGGCCTGGAACGATTCCTTCCTTAAAAATAAATCCTTTCCCAATTCATCATTTCATCTCATTTATCATCAGTGTCCATCGCTTGTGGTGCTTCTGTAGCAAAAACGGGCGTTAAACACTCTCATGCATTCATATTCACAGTTACGTACCGCCGTAGTTTCCCTGGTACATTGCTGAGGATTATTAGAAAATACCATGAAGTGTTGCTGCCCTTCTTATCAAGTTGCTTGTGTGAAATATCATTCTCTATTCTCATTTACATAAAAAGCGAGTACAGAAACCGTTTGAAAATATATGACATCAGAAATCAAAGGTTTATGAACTTTTGAATGTTTTATTATTGTTTTGTTTATTAGTATTATATAAATAAAAAGACAATATTGAAAAATATGGGTATTTATTTGTTTATGTCTTTATATTTTGTAAATGTGGACGAACCATCTTAAAATGATATAATTAGGACAAACATTTAGGACTTAAACTTCCATTTATATCTCAGAGATCCATGGCAGCGAAAAAGCTTGGTCAAAGGAAGTTAGAGAATCTGCTTTAGATAATTATTGTTCAGGATTCTTGTGTGTTATGAGCATGTTTGCTAAAACATGTTGGAAGGGTTTAAAGCCCAACTGCTTTTGATTTTGATGATGTACATTTTGAATATTAATGGTGATGAAGTGTAGTAAAATTGGACGATTCTATTCAAACTTTACCACAGCAATTTTGTTTTTGTTATAATAACGTGACAGTGTTAAGCAAAAGTGTTTAATGCAGCTATTAGTAGGCGTAGTAGTTAAAAGAGTAACCGTAATATTATATTGCTAACTAGAACAACAAAAATTTCCATCAAAAGTACTTAATATTTGGGAAAATATACGATTTCAAAAGTTTGTTCCAATTTTCTCTCATTAATGCAAATTATACGTCAATAAAGATCATTAGGATATAATGACCCGGGTGTATATTTTCTGGTACTGTGGGAGCACTAAAGGTTAATATTATCCATAAGTTATGCAAGTTGGAATGGTAACGTGCGGAAGCAGAGTGGGCTCTGTGGTCTGATACCGAACTCTGTGATGTTAATTTGCCGGTAAGCGGTAGAGGAAAGCCCTACAGAATTTACTTGCTTAGAGTCTTGTTCTGATATCCACTGGAATTGCTCCCAGTTAATCCAATTTAATGTCAGACTGCTATGCACTCATACTTAAGAATGTAAAGTTTCCCAAAAGCTTCTTCTTTGATAAATTTCTGGACATGCAAGTGCATCTGTTCACCATTGAATTCAATTGATGAGAATGGAGCATTTTATTTTGAATAATGAGACAATTTTCTGTGTTAAAAGTAGTTTTACTACTTCTTTGTATGTAAACAATCACCTGGGTCTGTTACAGAATGACCAAAAAATGAAGAGAACTATTGAAATGTTTAGTGACAACAACAATGACAATGTGAAGGCCGCAAATTTCGAAATCACTTTAGAACCGCATGATCGTGTTCCATTACGTACAGTTAACATACAGGTATGTCACTTTGAGGAAATTGGTTTAGCTCTGAAAAAGGAACTTGTGGGAAGGGTCCATAGCGTTCAATTGACGTGTACAAGTGTACCGTTCAGACTGTTCAATGAATACAGCCTCTGGATTCAGCAACTCAGACTCAATGATAATGTAACCCTTTGACGTTTTGTGAGCGAATGATGGAAAAGCTGAACGAGAACAAACAAATGAAGCCTACTTCCACCGGAAAGGAATACAACGCGATTTTCGCTTTTGAGCTCAGCGACATCCTCGTCAGTTACACATGTACAAAGTTTGCTGTATTGTGTGTTGTGTTATCGTGTGGCTGGCTTTATGAGGTCTTACATTTTTTACGATAATGATGAGCGTAGGGATACTGTAAATTGTGTTCGATTGTTATCACGTTAGAAATCTTTCTTGCGCACGAACTGTTTACCACAAATGATTGATAACGCCTGATTTCAGCAAGACGTGCAACACGAATATCAATGTAGCTGTATGGTAGATGTTAGGCAACTGTAGGGTTTCAAAAACCAACGACATTTTATAGCCTCCAAACCTTCTGAACTGACAGCATGAGATTTCTTTTTGAGAGGTTACGTCTGGAGCAAGGTTTACTATAGTAAACTTATCCTCCTTGATGCTAGCCAAGTTTTGTCCTACATCACCTGACTTATACTCTTTTAATCGAATGTCAAAACTCTTCTGAACAGTACATATTGTTTTAAAAGGTTTAATAAATTACAGGCATACATTTTATATATTTAAGGCAACACTAGCATGCATCACTATCTTTGGCCTTTACAGAATCCCTAAATGTTTGAGATTATTCGTCAATTAAGCAAGGCAGGGTCTTCAATGGGAATTTTGCTAATGGCATCACCATAGACGTGATCGATATTACAGTCTCTCCTCTTAGAGACCATGCCCCCAAGCGGTACTCTCACAACTTATGGTTTAGTTGGTTAGGTCAGGACTGCTGCAAGACCAATCAGAGGCGGCAAATGACATCTGACACATTCCCATAGAACCATTCATGAGTAAACTTCACCTTGTAATGGAAGCTTCGTTGATTTCGATGATGAGTGAACTTGTTGCTCTAACCCTTCACATCTGACTGCAGCAGACTCTAGCAGAAGGTTTTAACCTTTCTTCATGAAAATAGAATTCATTGGAATCGTTATGTGCCAACCCCTACCAAATCAGGCTGAGGCAGGGTGATGAAAATGATTTCAGGATTCTCGGAGCTTCAATCTCTCATGAGATTGGGATATAAACTTTGAAATTTTGGTATTTGAAAAGGCCTATTAGTTTTCAAAACACCCGTGAAAAGAAGCCTCTGCGCCTATAGTTTATGTAACGCCAAAGACTTTCTACATTTCTCTCTGTAGTTCAGCTAGGTAAGTAAATGACCATTACTTAAGGGAAGTTCTCATTTCCTAGCACATGTGAGATTAACGGTTTTATATTTGTAACTGATATGCGATTTTTCACAGGAGTTCTTTGAATAAAAGCAGCAAATTCATTAAGAGGATTCTGGGTCTTCACATACGCTGAGCGTACCCACTTCGGGTGATAATTTCGGTCTAACTGAAACTGTTAATGGGTGGTACATAATCATCCTCCTGATTCTCAGTTTTTTAAGTTGTGAGAATCTCAGACCGAGATTTCCTTACCTTTGAAACGTTATTTCAACCATATAGTATATATAATAAATTAATTATATTAGAATAGCATATTCAGCACCTTGTTACACCGGTGGGTAGTTATGTAAAAATGTATTAGGTATATTCCAAAAAACTGTAGAAATAAAGAAAATTGAATACAGCTTGATGGTTTTACAAACCTTGGATTTTACGATTCACCTGGATCTAACCCCACTAGTAGGTCATTATACAGTTACCAGTATATCAGTTGGGACAAAACAGCAGAATGATTCGCCTTCGCATTGTTCCTCGTAATGTTTTCAATGATTTTATTGGAGAGCATTAGGAAAAGAAATAATTATTGAAAGTATCACATAAACTTATGTAAAATTCTGTTGCGATTTTGACTTAAAATATGCACGCTAGGCATTCTTTATTTTCAATTAAAAATATATATAAGGTCCAGGGCTTAAATCCATTTCGGCCGGTAACCGTTTACTGGATATTTTCATAGTTTCTCCTAGTCACTAATTTTCCTCTCTTTTCATATAATTTCATTCCATAGTTTCAGTTGTAGATTGCAAAGCAGCAGACACCAGGTAAGGACTAGTACTGCTCAGCGTGGTGATGGATTTGCTCTGGAAGAAGTTTCTATCCTGAATTCTACTTAGAGAAGTCTCGGGGGATAGTTCCGGAATGTGGTACTTCTATTTATATGCAGACATTAGAGACCCCGTCTACATTTGTCCATTGCTGGTCGCACGGTATATCTCATCACCTTCCTCCCTAAGGGGCATGGGTACAAAAGGCGCCCTCAAAGTGGTCAAGGTGTCAAGTTATTCCTGTCCCTTACGACAGGTCCTCACCCTCACGCATGCCCAAGAGTGAACGTATTTAGATAATTTAAATAGTAATAATGATTAAATATCTTGTAGTAAAAAGGGAACATTTCATGCATCACAAAAGTGTATCGTGGCTACCTTGAGGCGAGGGAAAAGGCTGCCTCTTGTCATTTTTTATGCTCTTACTTACTGATAATGGTCCGAGCAATTGTTCTTTCTATTGTGACAAAGCTAAGTGCATGCCTGCAGATGTTCGAACAATAGGGTCGTTTGTATCCTTAGTTGCTGGAGATGCTCCGAAATTCGTTAAGGTAGAAAGGGAACATGTGTTGGCGACGACGTCAGTACATGAATGATCATGAGCTTCCCAATGTGGAGTCAAAGAATTGATGGATTTAAAGTGAGCGCGTTTGGGTGCAAAAGAACTCGCCAATAATAGTTGAGTATTTTAAAGGCTCAGGAATCCATGGGCGCTATTTTGTGATCTCCGTGAGCCCTCATGACCATGTGGGGACGCTTTGAATTTAGTATATAAGGGAAAACAACTTTACAATCGCATCGCAGTTCAGACAGACAGTGGAGGACAGATCAGGCAGAGTAGATCGCAGTCCCAGGCATTTTCATCATCTTCATATTCTTCATCTTCTTCGTCATTACCGGACAGTAGAGTCTCCAGTCAGTACAGTACAGTAGTTACCAGGAGGCAGCCCCAGATACAGTAGGAAAGTGTAGATAAGAGGCAGACAGATGCAATTTCAAGCAGCTTATGTAGCTCATGACGTTACGGTCATAGAGATAACGAACCAGGTGTCCGACAACAAACTGTTGCGTGAATAAACACTTATAGGGTATAATGAAATAAATAGTCGTGTGATTTGAATCCTTCCCTTTCATCTCCTTCCTCCGTTGACCATAAGGCACAAAGGACGACTCGGGCCCCTGAAAGACCAGGGTATGAATGGGACCTTCGGGTACCATAACTACAACAATATCAACATCGCACATAAAAATCGCCTCATCCTATGACCCTTTCCTAAAATTAAAAACAGTCTAAAATAGAAGATGTTTTCATAAACTTTCCCCCTTTAATGCTTATAATTGCTTTAATTAATTTCAAATAAATCCCAATGATACCGCATTTCCTTTCAGCCATTTTATATTTCATTTTTAATGTTGGTTATGAAATTATTACAGAAAATATTTAGAGAAAAATATTTTAGAGAAATAAAAATCATCATGAGAGTATTATTTCAGAAATATTGCCTATAATGTTTATTATTTGTATTTCTGTTTTCAAAATTGTAAATGTTGAAAATAAATTGAAAATAGCCGTTACTTAAAGTTTTTATGCACAGTTAATTATTGACTCTATATCTTTATATTTTTCCTGAGGGAACTATCAAATTAATACTTCCAATAAAAGAATAACAAATTATGGGTTAACTGTGTTATAGAATAGGATATTTCCATTTTTAGAAGTATTGTGCAATTATTATTATTATTATTATTATTATTATTATTATTATTAACAACTTACTGAATTTATTAAACGATTGTGCTTTGCTTTTTGGAAAACTTAGAGGATTATTAGGGAATTATTGAAATTCTAGCTTACGAAGGCATTTTTCTTTTTCTTCTTCTTCTTCTTCTTCTTCTTCTTGTTGCTCTTCTTTTCTTCTTCGGCTTTATCCAGTATTAGGGTTTATCCCGTTCCCCACAAAAGATATGTACAAACTAGTTTTTCCATCTGCTCCTCGGCTGTCCTATATCTCGTCTTACATCCGAGCTTGTTGTGGTAGTAGGTGAGTGTACATCCTTTGATATTTCTTTTGACATCGTGCTATCTCTTCACCTATACTTGTTTTTTTGTACTCAGTTCTGTTCTGCGCCCCTCGCTTTATCTCTCAGGGTTAACCCTAGCAATCTTCTCACAAATCTTATTAGCGAAAACTATTCTTCTCTTATCTGCTTGTCTCGGTATATACGTTTTATTGCAATTGAGTAGCATCGGTTTTGATGCAAAATTAATCTTATTTTAATCTATTCCTCGTTGTATTTCGTAAATATCTATTAATGCGTCCATTTATTAAATAATATTTTATAAGCTATTACCTGATCGTTTATTACTATTTTGACTCTTCTATTTATTTTTCTTCCATGGTTATCACTCTGGTTTTGTTAAAAGAAATTCTCTTATTGCAGGTTTCTGAAACTTTATTTAATTTTTATATGCTCTTGTAGACAATATTCAAGTTTACCCAATAATACCTTACCTAATAAATAGAAATTTATTTATTAACGAAAGCAACTGAAATTATAAAAATGCATTATTTAAACTTTAAGGACTTAAATGCTATTATATGAAAAAAGTGCCAAATTTGAGATCTTATATTTGAATTTTAATTATTACTTTAGTTTGTTGTACAAAAATGGATGTAATATTTCAAAACATTTATAGGGAAGTAAAAATACATTTCTTGAAAATGTATTTAGCATATTTTTGTAGACAAACTCATTCCTTTGAGACGAATGAAATAGCTCTTGAATGTTTATCTAAATGAATGTTTCTAAAGTAATTATGTATTATAACAATGTTGTTAAGGTCGTTTTACCGCATCTGAAATATGTAAAATATGCCATAATTATATCATGAGTAAGCTAATGCCAACTCTTCTATCGGTCAGACATTGGAATTCCGCACTCTGGCGGCAGAAAACATAAGCATAGTCCATTTACTATTAGCATATGAGATACGACGGGCTACATTGCAATGAAAGGATAAAAGTATTCATAGGAATGAAAATGAGGACAAAGATATTGTGGAATGAACGGTGGAATACAGGAAGACACCATCCGCAATCAACCGTACACACAGCCCCAAGGTCGCCTCGGAGGGAGTGGAGTAGCCTCCTCTCCATATATTATTTACAGTCACAAAGTCCGCAGCTATGATTGTTGCGTAAGCTATTATTAATATTTAAAAGGTACAGTTACCATTATCAAGCAAGAAGATGGTGCAACTGCCTCCCTTCATTTTCCATACATTTTTGCCATCGGCTTATGAAATTAACAATTTATTTCTGCAGTTCCCTCTGAGAAATGGAAGAAATTTCTACATGAATGTTATTTTTCAGTTTATCTAATGTATGGATTTTTCTTATACACTTATTCCTTTAATATCAACGAGAGATAAGCGTCGAGGACATTAAATCGGGTGACCGGAGACCCATATGTTGCTAGTGATGAACTGATTACTCAATGAATTGCATGGGTTGTGTGTTCCGTTACAGACACCTTTTGAAAAGTCGCGAATTTATTTCCTCGCAGTTAATTCAATAGGCTTTTAAAATATTCTACACATACCTATCACTATTAATTGTTTCTTTAAAAAAAATCGTGGTCAATTATTTTCTCACCACTAATGGCGCACCACATACCTATATTTTGATCATGCAGGGGTTCCTCGTGCAGCAGGTTAGGAGCACTTCAGTGTCGGTTGTTTTGTGAATAAATATATACATTTAAGTGGAACCAAGATTCGTCCATAAGAAAATTAGATTAGGGCAAATTTCTCCGTCATGCACAATATTTAAAATCCATTCACAAATCTACCCCTGGATGCAGGGTCACCCGGTTTAAGTTCTTGTATCACAGTAATTTTACCCAGGGTTAACTTCAGTAGTTTTGTAGCCATTCAAATAGAGGAATAGGAAAAGTTTCGTTTGCTAAGTAAGACGCCGAGGTGACTTTTAGGAGAATGATGCAGAGCATCTAACATTTCTTCTGTGAATTCTCTATGTGTACTCTTATTGTAAAGAATGCTTCTTATTTCACGAAATGTATTTACCAATCTGTGAATCACACTTCGACTTGGAAGATGAATATCAGGGAATCTCTCTTGGAGCAATCTCAGTCACCGTGCAGTATTGCAATCACATGACACTTGCTCGCGAATGAATACAAAACTGCATTTACATCATTTCATAGCTAGAAACATATATTAGCTACGCGTTGACCGCAATTACTACGGTCGTTCTCAAACAATATTCACTTTCCTTCTCATTAATCATGTCGTTTTTGTCTTCGAGTGCACATGCCAAATTAAACTTTAGTTGTCTCACATATTATCTTCGTAAACGTAAATGTTTTAGTATTATTTATCTGTTTATTATGAGTTAGAAGTTAGGGCTTCTGTATATAAAATATATATAAAAACCCTAAATTTCGAGACAAATACAATGGAAAACAAAACTCAAAATTAAAAATGAAAAACACAACGTTTACGAGGTTTGGTAAAGTAAAATAAAAATACAAACTTGAATGCCTCTTTTTGGAGGACTTTATTAATGGCGTTTTTTCAACCACAGTGCATTTTATAACAATATTCAGAAATCTTATGAATATCCTAAATTATTTGTTTCATTTCCCGCAATTATAAATTAGCAAGGTTTAAGGTGGAAGGATAACATGCTAATAAAACCTGTCAATAATATTTCAACCTCACTCGTATCTCGGCGGCCTGACTTGCTCAAACTCTCTGCCTCAAGTAGAGCATGGCATGAGGGAGCAGTGAGAGGGATTTGCCAAAGGCAGCTTACGAGAGAGCGTTTGTCTCCAGATTATTCACTCTTTCTCTTATGCAGCAAAGTCCGGCCACAAATAAGAAGAGAGTGCCTATGTCTATCAGGAAACGATGTTTTCGTGTTCATAATTTTTCGTCACTGCATCTAAGTGCTCTTCCTATATGATATTAAGTTCCGTACAATTATGTTTTGGTGACTCGTGTACTGGCTACGGGAATTCTCGAATCGCCAAGTTACCGAGAGGCCGCTCTCGAGGTATGGGAATCTCGTAGCAGCATTCCTGCACAGCCGCTCTCGCTTACGAAAACAAAAGAGAATAGTATAGCGCTTGACGGCCTTTAATGCTAACTTTTATTGTCAACTCTTTTAAGCAGAGCTCTAATTTTTTATTGCTTATTATAAGATAAACTGATATTCTAAAGCGACCAGCTAGTAAGCTAGTAACTAATCTCCTTTAAGAAATATTAATTAAATAACAAGCTTTTCGTGTCGTGCTTCATTATATACTTTTTACGATGGTGAATTTAATGGGGTCGGTCACGAACCGCTATTCAAACATCTAATCGGAGTTAATAGTTAATTGGGAGTGTGATTTAGCTGAAAAAGTACGGTACGAATGCCACACATCTCAATATCTTGTTTCACAAAAAATTGTTTCAAAAATTTAGAATGCCTAAATTAAAATACACACTTTTACCTAAAATACCAGACTGTTTTTGAAAGTTGACTATGTTGGTAGAAAGAGCACCGAAACATCGTATTTGGAGTGCTCTAAGCTGCAATACAGCTCTGTTATTACTGTAATTACGTGGCTGTCAAAGTGTAAAATATAGGTTATTATATTTTATAAGGATCTGCGAGCATAAATAATTCACTGTGCCCTGTAAGTTTGTTTCGGTCTTGTAATTACGAGCTGGTATACGTAACGTTATGACACAGCAATTTATGCAGTCTGTCTCGGTTTATAAAATTTACCGTGTGTTTTACTGATAATGAGAAAATACTATCGCGAGTTGTGCAGGTTTATTTGCCTAAAGTAAGCTATAAATGAAATGCAACAACATTATTCTAAAATTTAGTAATGCTTTATATTAATTAAAAAACGTGATCTCAGGGCGAGGATATTTATGGCATGTCTTTTCTTTGTTATCACTTCCATACTAATCTTAAAATAAGCATGACTTCACCTAATCGAATAAAATTAGGTTATTTACATTTTCATACAATGTCATATTTTTGCTTTTTAGGTATTTTATCCTTTTCCTGTCATTTTTCATAATATTTCATCATATATCATATATTTTTCATCCATTCGATATGGTCATCTTAGTGACATATATTTCACATCCTGAAATCTTGTAATTCTCAGAATTTTACTATGTAAAAATACTTTCAAAAACACCTAACATTCAATTAAATTAGCCCGAAATCTTCAATAATAGTTTATCTTATTTCAAAAATGCCCCAATAACATCTCCCGACGTTGAACGTACGGAGTTTTTCCCGTTAGAAGTCATTGCTGAGGGGCAACAGAACATCATTTTTATTTGAAAACGTAAGATGTTTAGGATTTGTTGCTACTGTAATTCTCTGCAACTATCCATCTTGTAATATTTCTTCCATTATGTGTAGTGTTGAAAGTTGTCTCTTGATTGCTTAAATAAGTTCAAAATTTAACAACTAAGATTAATATTTGTTAATGTGTTAACTTTTTTAAAGAAGTCGGCAAGGTTTTAATTTAAACAAGTTCAAAAATTTAAATATTTGGTTTTTAGATCAAATTGTCATATTTATAACAATTTAGGTCATAAACATGTGGACCCTGGTGATCATAATAAAGGAATATAATTCATGTACATTTACTGTGACTTAATTAAAACTGTTGGCTGCCGAAAAGTAAAGGAGTAAACTATAAAATTGTCGAATTCAGGGAGGAAAAAAACTAAATGCAAAAAAAAAAAAAAAAAAAAAAAAAAAAAAATGAGATAGACATTTAAATATGGAACAAAAACGTAAGCCATTATCAAAAATTTCCCAACGAAAATAATTGTAGCTACACATTGTACTAGCTGAAACCCAAATAACACTTTACCCAATTAATTATTTAATTAAAGAATTATTGAATGTGTTTTCTATTTGATTCAAAGTATATTAAAGAATAACCGTGTTAATGTAATATCGCCATGCCATACCGTTTTAGCAAAACAGTTGAACGTTGCAGGAACTGAGTTTAAGCATAAGTGACGCAAAACTTGAGATCAATAACATCCAAGTAGTTGAAAAATTTGATAAACCTTTTATCAGTTATGATTAGGTAACTGGAAAAATTATTTATTTAATCTAAATGTCAAACGTTTTAAACATTTGACAATCTTTATCTTGGGAGAGGCGATAGTGTTGTGTTTATAATCAAAAAACAAAAACACAAAAGCAACAAAAATAATGCGAGGAAAATTTAAATGTTTCAAATATCAAGGAGAATATTATATGTGTGTCTTCAACTTCTGCAGAACTTATTTTCATAAATTATGAAATTATTGTTGTCAATATGTACAGAATTTCTTTTGTTTAATTATAAGTTTTACTTTACAGCACTTGTGAATGAATGTTGTAAAACTTCACATTATCTTGTCAGGTCAATAATATTTTTGCAGTATAGAGCCCTCATCTCTTCCTGCCGATGTGATATATGTACGAAAATATTTTGAAAAGTCCGAATATTTTCTTGAAATTGTTGGAAAATCTATTAAGTGGCATCATTGTTGGCAAACATCATTCTTGTAAAAGTATCAGCCACATGCAGCGTACATGATTAATATATTGTCTCGAGAGCTTACTCGCGAAATTCTAAATCTTTCTCAAAACTTAGTAGCCTAGTGGATGCGATGCGAGGGATATTCCCTATTTTAATCCACCAATATCCCCTGCATCTTCACTTGAGAGGAATTAAGGGAGCAAATATAAATGCACACATATTATTCACCAGTCAAGATATGCTTTCAGTTTATTAAATCTATAGATATTTTAAATAAAGATGTTACTTTACATTCTGGCTTTCCTAGCTGTGCCTCGGAGCAAATATAGCAAACATCCCAACTATATCGTCCTCCCGGTACAAAGACGCACACTAAGCAAGAAGATACCTCACTTACGCTTACAGCAAAATCATCCGAGACTGCTGGTGTGGTAAGAACTGTAGTCCCGAGCGACAGCGGAGAGAGCCGAAGGTAGTGTGACTTGCACAGATATAGCCATATAATAAGGTTTTCAAACACAAAGGCGTGATAGCTCACATGGTTAGAGCGTCATGCTACAGTACCACGCACACAATGCGCTTTAAATTGATATTTTCGAATTTCTTTTTCTTTTGGAAGCGAGATTTGCCACCATCACAGTGATTTACTTGTCCCTATCAATTTATATTTACGAAAAGGAGGCGAGCTTAGGCCGTCAGGCCGTAGCGAGTTGCAGTAAACCACTGGGTCTACCGGTTTCTAGGATTTACCTGAGGCTATCTTTAAGTTAGTGTGTATATGTGAAATAGTTTCGGATTCCACTAAGACAACGCATGGTAAAAAGTGAAATACTCAGTTTTGTAATAAGGAACAACATATCGCATCCAGAAAGTTACGGAGGGCAATGCAAAGGTTACATTACGTTTAGCAAAAAATAATACATGCAACTTGTCTTCTTGCCATAGAAGAATTCGAGCAGTTCGAAATATAGCGATTACCAATCTATGACTTTTTCTTAGTTTTTTACTCTTTTCTGCTTTTCTAGCTATTATTTTAATTCCATTGTTAATAGTATTATATTATTTTTCATTTATATTTTATATTTATATATATAATATGAAAACGAGTAATGTTGAATACAAACATTATTACCTATTCGACATTTAATAAGCTTTTTGAAATATTCTGTAGACATCTAGATGTCTTACATATCAATCACTATATAATACGCATTTATGAGAGCGTCCGAATTTTGACATTGACACCCGTATCGTGGTTATATAACCATTTTGTGTTCATTTATAGCTAATGTTCAGGTAACGAGAAAACAAGGTACACACACACACACACACACACACACACACACACACACACACACACACACACACCTCTTTCTTCCGATTGCGAGTCCACGTTGTTACCAGCTCTCTGCATGCCATGCCATCCTTGCGGCAGAGAGATTATTGAGCAAATCAGGCGCCGAGATACGAGCAAGGCTGAAATATTATTGACAGGTTTTATTAGCATGTTATCCTTCTATCTTAAACCCTGCTAATTTATAATTGCGGGAAATGAAAAAATAAATTTAGGATATTCATAAGATTTCTGAACATAGTTATATAAAATGCACTTTGGTTGGGGGGAAAAAAAAAAACACCATTAATAAATTCCTCCAAAAATAGGCATTCAAGTTGGTATTTTTATTTTATTTTACCAAACCTTCCTTCTAGGTTGCAATGTACTTCCTCTTTTAGTTCAATATTATCAAACTATCAATCGATTCATTTATCGTTACGTTTAATATAATAATGCACGCATCTTTATTTTATTCATAAGCTTTGCGTTTTCCCGATTTTATACCAAACGCTGAAGCCGGAACTAGATTGGAGAGCACGAAGGTCATAGATAGGTAAAAACATTACTGTAAAGTAATATTGCCGATGTAATTGTGTTCCTCACCGTACAGGCCGTGACAGCGATAGTCGGAATATGTAAACAAAATAAGAAATACAGCAATGTCGGTCTTAAGGGAGGAAGATAATAAACCCCTTGCACACTGTTCTTATTCAGCACAATTCCTTAGCTGCTATGGCTCCACTGCTTTTACAAGTCAACAGGGGTCGAATTTTGGGCATATGAGAGGCAGAAGTCGCTCTAAGAAAACACTCAAAGCAAAATAGACGGGTTAAAAAGCAAATCCCAAGATCGATGTTGCTCAGTTACAATTATTGTTGAAAAGCCTTAAAAGCCTGCCAGCACTGTGAGTGTAGATCGTGAAATTCTTGCCAGCAGTAAGACTTTCTGACGTCGACTCCCTAGCGGTTTTCACTATCGGAGAGCGGCGAAGAAGCATCTGAAACTTGGGGTTTGCACTGTATGAACTTCCTACGCCGAATACTAATCCTCATTCGAGAAAATTCAGTTATCAGACTGATGCTAGACAACAGCGGTGTACACGGAAATGTCTTTGATCGACATCCTGACATCCAAGTCTTGTATTGACCTTCCAAATAGCCTGGTTTGAATATAAAAGAGCATGTCTGAATTCAGATAGCTAATAGATCGGAGCCTGGCCAAAAAGAGCAAGATGACCACTAATGGACATAGTACACGAGTTAGGGAATACCTTCGAAATGATCCAAAATAGTTTGAAGATGTAAAATATTTAGTTCCAAGACGTCTGAATGATCTAGTGAACAATGGATACCTGGACCTCTTATTGAAGATCTTGCTTTTTGGAAATGTTATTACATATGTTATAATACTTTTATTTTAAATATTTTAGCGGTTATAATCTAAAAATATGTAATCTTCCTTTATATGTATAAACATTTTTGCATATTATTTCATCATACACTATAATTTTAAGTACCTGCTTATTTAACAATATGAACAAATTTAGAATCCAATTTTCCATTCATAAAAACAAATTCAAGTTATAATATCTTTTAGTTGAGCTTCCTTGTTTTCTTTAAATAATCTAAGAGAAATAGATAATTTATTTTCATTTTAATGCCTGAATTTAGAAACACATTTTAATTTTTGTACATGTTATTTTAATGAAATCGTTTATTTCATTACAATAAAATTATGTAAGCTACGATGTTATAAGGGCTTTTATTTGTCCTTTATTGAGTTAATGAATTAATTTTTGCTCGACGTTTTTGTATTATTTGTATATTTGCAATTAGTAACAAGCTAATAAATTTTATAATTTCAATTGTGGAGTATAAAGTTCAAGGCAACCGTTGTTGTCGTTGTTCCCACCTGAACATGAGAGTGTTTAAAAGAGCTACTTTCTAATGTGTATCGTAAGTGATTTGGCAGAGCGATGAAGAACGTGTTGTCAGAACACATATGAGTAAACAAATCGAACCCAGCAACTCTTCTAAGAAAGATTCTAATTTGTTTTGTGCATATTAAGCATTAGGTGGACATTTGGTAAAAATGAATAAAAATCACATTTTCCAAAAATTAGTCCTTAGTAACGAATGTAGCTTTGAGAATCTCCCCATGGACTTTTATAGTCAGAATATCTTTCTGAGTGAATTTTAAAATTTATGCAGCTTAAGGTTGCTCAACATGTGCCATGCTCCCTTTTACAAAACAGTTGATCCTGGCTTCATTTCTCCTGCTTTTAACATGCAGTTGCTGGGAACTGGCATCATTTAGTTAGAAGGCTGTGCTCAGGTGTACCAACGTTGTTTTCTTCGCCTAAACTACTGTTGTTTGCATTGTTTACGAGGAGAGACGCATGGTATGGTTGAAAAGTGTTTTCTGTGTCAGCAGTGAATATTCCATATTTGTTTATTGCATAAGTAATTCATTACGCTTCGTTTTAGCAACAAAGTATTCAAAAAGTGAAGAAAACATTATTAAAACACTAAAAAGGAATCTGTGCACTTAGAGGTTAGGAATGAACTTTGGACTTCTGCCACAGAAGAGGATTGAATATTCCAGAAGAAAAAATGGGGAGGGACTTGGCTTACTAGACTCTGGGGAGGATGAATATTAAACAGGATTTAGATTAATTGGTTTATCCATTCTTTCATGTGCAATAATTAGTACTTGCTACTGTGCGTCATGTGGTTCAAAAAGCCTGAAACCATTTGATAATGCAAACAGGTATGTGTTGTGCGTACATTGTGCATAAAGAGTGACAATTGTGGATTTATATCAAAGTTTAAATTTTAAGGTATCAAAAACCATGTTTATGAAGTAAATGCTAGGTTCACCTAAGGCATGAGATACTTGGTGTGGGAAGAGAGGACATAAATTTAGCATGTGGAATAATGAACATGCCTTCACCACCACTGTGATATACGGACACATATAGGCAGCTTCTAAATTGTGTCAAGGTTTGTGAGAATCATGAGCAGCACAGTTAATGAGTCCATTTCTGTAAATGTCACAAATTCTACTGAGTTGTGTGTATCAACTGATGGTTTGTGGATCAGCTTCTCTCCAAGGTGTGTCAATTGTCGTGAGCATAAACACAGATAAAATGTTAGATGCCCAAATGATGAGTAAATATTGCACAGAATGCTCAACAAGAAACAAGACTAGCAAGAAGTTAATGTACAATGATGACAACATTGGAAAATTAAAGCTTTTAAATAACTAGAAGATACTTCAAGATATTGACAGGAAGGGAATCGACAATGCTGATCGTGCGCTTCAACACTTCTGGCAAGGGCAAGGCAGCAGAGACCACTAAATAGGAAAGAAGCTGAAGACCGATAGGACAACCAGGAGTATGATGCTGCGGAGTTTTAAATACATCTAACACAAAAGAAGTATAGGCATAAGTATTAGAGACAAGAAAAATTAAATTTGGCATACTTCTTTCTTATTAATTAATGAACCCGCAAAAAGGTTTTCTTAACTGTTCATCTAAAGATTTTGACTTGGATACAAGAGCGATTTGTTTCACTGCTATCAATTTCCTAAAATAAATATTTTTTAGGAAACAAGTAATTACGTAATAAACTTGCAGAGATTTGTTAGACATAATGCAAACAAAATGTACACAAAGGTTATATCTTTAATACTCATTGAAAAATATTCCTTGTGTTCTGAACTGTCAGGTTGGGGTATGTTTAATTTTTAAAGTTAGGATGCTGCAAGGATCATGGTAATTGCAAACTGTAGTTCTCAATAACTCTGCCAAGTTTATATCAATGGCTGTACTAGTTTAAAATCTATGGTTAGTTTACCATTGCCACGCATTTTGACCCATATGTCCTCTTGGATCACAACGTACAAGACATATCTTGAAAAAAAATTTCAATAGGAAAAAGTAAACGAAGGAACATTTAACATTTTAGTGATTTCCGGAGTAATGAAGCTATCGCAGCCTACTCGTAAAACATATATATATTTTTTTTAGCGAATTCCGAGGAATGTAAGCTATTGGGATTGTACTAATAGAATTTGTTATGAATAAACTTTACAAATAACCATCTGTCGTACCTACTAGGGACTGTAAAAGAAAAAAAAATCATAATGTGTGTGTGTGTGAGTGTGTGTGTGTGAGTGAGTGAGTGAGTGAGTGAGTGAGTGAGTGTGTGTGTGTGAGTGAGTGTGTGAGTGTGTGAGTGTGTGAGTGAGTGAGTGAGTGAGTGTGTGTGTGTGAGTGAGTGTGTGAGTGAGTGAGTGAGTGAGTGAGTGAGTGAGTGAGTGAGTGAGTGAGAGAACGCTCTAGCGGTCGTAATGTTTCTTTTATCTCTCAACGAAATTCGGCATGTAACCATCACTTAGCAGAAAAATCGCTCTAGCGGCCGCAATTTATGATTTTTCTAAACAAAACATCTTATATTTCTTTAAAATAAATTGATAAAAGTAGTTTTCGAAAATCAGGGCAATCAGGGCATTAGGAGTGGGAATATACCTGAAAAGCAAGTGGGAATTAAAGCGAAATATTAAAATCACTCTAGCGGAGCAATTTAAATTTTTTAAAGGAAACTCTGTATATGCTATTTAAATAATGTAGCAAAAGCAGTTAAAAACAGTAATATCGGACTATTAGGAGGGGGGTTTACCTGAAACCTATAATTTAAAAATAGCTCTGTCGTCTATAATATTTGCATTTTCGCAGCCGAACTCCATATATACCATTTAAATGAAACGAAAAATATAGTTTCTGAAAATCAGGGAAATCAGGCCATCAAAAGTGGATGTGTTAACCAGAAATCCAAAATTTAAAAATTGATCTTGTAGCTCCAATTATTTGTTTTTTTTTCAACTAAACTGTGCATATATCATTCAAATAATATAAGCAAAATAGTTTCTGAAAATCAGTGAAATGGAACTGTTTAGCGGTGAATTGTTTACCCATAATTTATAAACCATTCTAATGCCATTGGTATTTATTTTTTCGCAATGAAAATCCGCATATAGAATTTAAATAAAATAAGAAAAATAGTTTCTCAAAATCAGGGAAATCGAACCATTAGGAGTGGGGTTTTACCTGAAATCCAAACTTTAAAATTCGCTCCAGCGGCACCAATATTTGTTTCTTCACAAGAAAATTCAGCATATACCATTTAATTACAATAAGAAAAATAGTTTCCGAAAATTTAGGAAATTGGACCATTAGGAGACTATAAAAACCGAAATTTAAAAAATTCAGGGGTTTAATTTTCTCTATGTTGTTTTAAAATAAAATAGGAAATGAATTCCACATATTATCTGTATTTATAAAGATGCGTATGCTTTATATTTAACAAAAGAATCGCCGTGAAGAGAGAAAATGTGAAATATTAATCTAATATTTATTTATTATTTGATAATTATAATTCTATGTAAGAGCACATTGAAATAACCTTCAGTAAAAGTTTGCGTTACATGTTTTTACTACAATAACATTTAAATTAAATTTCAAAATCAATGGATATCGGTGTAACTTTGGTTTGTCTTTATTTGTTTAATACATCGTAATTGTTTTTAAATAGTAACATGTTTTTTTTTTTTACTGAAACATGTGATCATCACGGTCTTAAATACACAATGTAACACGAAACTTTCTGTTATTTTTCCCTATTTTAGTGAATGTGAAAACATAAATGGGTAAGTACTAAACATGGTTACATTTAAAAATGTTTTGTCTATCAGCGATCATGCATTTCATTTAATTGATAGTATATTTTTATTTTTTATGGTTTAATATCAATAATATAATAATGGTACTTTTAAAAATGCAATTTCTATTTTGTAAAGCTTATAGATTGCAAGAATTCTGATTTTTTCCCGTAATATCACACAAGAATGCCATACCTTATTCATTTTATTAATTAATATGGCCTATTTTTGATTTTATATATATATATATATATTTTTTTTTTTTTAAAGTTAATGAACAGGTGAGGAATTCGCTTAGGGTTGGTCCTGGTGGTGTAGTGGTAACCATACTTGCCTACTAACCTCAAGGTTGCGGGTTCGAACCCGGCTAATCGTAAGTATGGCTTCCTTCGGAAGGGAAGTAAAGCCGTGGGTCCCGTGTCGTACATTTACGGCACGAAAAAGAACCTCAAGCCTGAAAGAAGAGGCCTCTGAGCAAAATTTGTCGATCGTTTCACGCACTTAATTGAATGGGACGCTGATGACCTGAGATATTAAAGAGCATCCTTAAATAAACAAATCATCAAAAAAAAAATCGCTTAGGTTACGCACCTCCTGCTAGACGGATATTTTTAATATATCGTTTCATTCTTCTGTTCGGTTCTCTCTTACTAAGGTAGCGCCGTCAAGGTCGATGTTTATACTGCCCACTGGAGCTATGTAAGCCGGAGCCGGTGGATGCCGTGCAGTGTCAATGAGTATCAGGTGCAAATGAACCACAATCGTAATTATTTTAGAGATTGTAAAGAGATCTTAGACAAAGAACTTGAGATAAAAAATCTGCGGTCTGTCTGTTCACATTTAAATAATACTATGCATGACAACGGAAGTTGTGGCGCTTGCTTCTTTGCCGCAGTCAGTATGATATAAAATTAAAGAGGATTGCTCTTATCGAGTTCGAGTCTTATTCATTACTTTATTTTAATTTTTATACATTATGTACTGCATCATAAAATTAGTAATAAACAAATGCCCTTGCTCAAAAAGCAAGTTTGAAGACATTCAAGACAATAATTTTACCCCCTATTGCTTTATCACTAACCTATTAGCATCTATTGCAACTTCTGTATAGCCATATAACTTCTTTATTTATTTTACTTTTTCGTGGATCGTAAGTTCCCGATCTGAAATTGTTTGTGTAAAGCTCCCCTGAAATTTTTCAGATGGTTACACTTAGGATTCGAATTCAGAAAGTTTTTGGGTCAAAATTGCGGAGGCCGGTCAAAGTGATCTTGCTTTATTCTTGATTTTATAATCATTTAGAAGAATCCTGGGATAGATTCCCTTCATATCGTTTCATTGTATACTTCCGTATTCTATCCTACTATATAAAGTGTTCTGTCCTTTTCTGCAGTTTGATTCATGGCATGGACAAATACATAGCTTTATAAAGGAATCAATAGTTTAATGCCAGATAATTTCATAAAAATAAATACGTTATGTTCGCCCATTAGTAATCAATTTGCATTTACGTGAGAGTTTAATATACTATAAATAAAATTTGTCAGCATTAGATAAAGTGCAAAATAACAATTAACATTTCTTAACGCCCATCCCCACTGAAATATAATTATTATGTATATTTATGTAAGCCCAGTAATCATATTTTGGTATTGTAATTAGCAACATAAATATTTTGTGTATATGTGTCATAAGCGTAGCTTCTATGTAAACTTCGTTGTAAATAGAAAGCCTGGTGTTTTCCATTGCAGTAGCCTTGAAAAGTCAACAGAATAATAAAACTATATAAAAGAAACCCGAAGATAGTGCATGAAGCCCCTTTATATTTTTTAAAAAATAGCTACTGCAGGGTTAACAAACTGAAGGGCTTTTAAATCGTTTGAGGCTTTGATTCCGACTGACTGTCACAATTGTTACCTTTTTAAAGCCAGCCAATGCTCACAAAATTTTTTAAAACTTTCAAAAAAAAAAAAAAAAAAATAACGAAGTTGAGCTTGAACCAGCCAATAGAGAAATAATGTTTGAATTTTTAAAGATAGGCGCGAAGATTGCGATGGCCTATATAACCCCGTGCCATCGTTTAAGCCTACGATTACTTGGAGTGAATTAAATATATAAGGGAATTTTCTCGGCTGGGACATTCTGTTCAGTTCGGCTCATTAATCCGTTTTGAAGTTCTACACACCGCGAGATGCATGCAGTTAGGCAGTTCTAAGTTTTACACCCGGTAAGATACCCACAGTTTGCAGAAGTAGATCGCAATATTCATTATAAGCTCGACGTTGCGGAGGTATACAGACGCAGATAAATTCTTACTTGACATACGCAGCCATCTGTTGAGTAGTTTTCAGTTTCACGCGTCGCGGTACTCGTCTGTAAGTTTCACACGGGGAAACTAAGTGTATATTTAACCTAGTCAAGTCTATAATATGCAAAACATCTTCTGATACATAATATGTATGTAATATGTATCAGAAGACACGAAGGAATTTGGACATAATAAATTACCAATATTTATATAAATATATTATGTCGCATCACGTGCTTATTTACACCATTGAACTCCTCTCCCGGTCCTGTTGAGTCCCAATCAACAGAATAACAGAATTTTTGGCCAACAACGCCGAAGTGACCAATAATCAACTTCAAAAATTGTCATTACAAAGTGAGACCACACGATGTCAACAACAAATCGCTTCAAGATTGATGTCTAACCTGGTGCATCTAGTAGGAGCCTACTGAACCCGCTTCAGTACAATAAGAAATAGGCAACAAATTAGCAATAACTCATGAAAAAAGATTTCATACAATTAACTGTCTCGTAGTAAGAAGAGTTTCCATATTTTATTTAAGAGCGTAAACCTTTTAGAAATGTTCACAATTTTTTTACAATGAAAATGAAATCTAATTTACCCCTGTCCTTTCATCCATTAATGTTAGGGTATAGATTTATTGTTCTTTGTTATAAGAATATGTGAGTATCTACTTGTAGTGCCGATCACAGTCTTAGGTGGATCGATACAGTGCCCGCTCTGCTTCCTAATGTAGGGACCATACTGTTGTGTAAAGCAAGGCCCAAACAAAGGGACGGCAATGAACGTTAACAGTTCAGAACTCCCATTTAAGTCAGTGAATGGATAGTGACGATAGAATAATAATAATAATAATAATAATAATAATAATAATAATAATAATAATTATTATTATAACAATTACTTCAGCTTACATCATGAGCGTTGTTTGAAAACAGCTTTCCAGTAAATTTTAACCATAAACATTTTGATCTGTATCATATACTAACTTTAATTAAAACATGGGTGTTTTATTTCTTTTATATAAATAATTATTTCATTTGTAATTGGTTGATTTGTTTTATTTACGGACGCTGTTTAACATCTCAGGTCATCAGCGTCCCATAACATTCAGGGCGTGAATCGGGCGATAAATTTTGCTCAAAGGCTTCTTTTTTCAGGCTTAAGGTTTTTTTTTTTCTAGCCGTAAATCTATGACACGTGACTCACGGCTTTACTTCCCTTGCAAAGTAAGCCATAGTTAGGATTTTTACACTTGAAAAAATCCATCGACCCTGGGCGGGATTGAACACGCGATCTTACTGATTGAACCGTGAGGCAAGTGTGGCTACTACTGGACCACCAGTATCGACAAATTTGTAATTGGAATTAAAGATAAATCCGTAACATAACCATTTAAAGCGCTGAATAATTAATACCTGAAATGAGTGCTCGCGGAGAAAGGTCATGAATGGAATAAAAATGTAAAAAATACGTTTACAACATGTTTTCTGTTTAGATATTTAAATGTTTATATTTAATACACAGACTGTGTACCAGTTTCTTGGTATTTCATTTTTGGTTTGTTTGAGCATTTTGATCTTCTTAATTGGTTATTTCATTCTATACTATTATGGGTAGGTATATTGTTTTATAACTAAACATACCGCCACGGGTAGCCGAGGTCGTAAGGCGCGGACTCGTGAACGGGAGGTATAGGGTTCGAATCCCGCCAGGACCGTCCTTCTTGACTGAGATTTTTTCCAGGTTTTCCTCAGTGCTCATAAATGGCAAATGCCAGGGAGGGATCCTAAACTAAGGCCTGTAACGTTTCCTTCCTTAAGAAATACTCCTTTCCCAATTTTTCAGTTAATTTCATGTATCATCAGTGTCCACCGCCTGTAGTGCCTCAGAAGTAAAAACGGACGTTAAATACTATTAAAAAAAATACAAACTAGCACATGTATAAATATGCATACATGCACTAACTGATGTATGTATTTTGACCACTGCTTTATTTCTATTCCTTTAGATGTTTGTATATAGAGATTAAACTTTTGTCTTTTACATTTCCTAATTTCATTTCTGAAAATCTACAGAAAAGTTTACGATAATGTCACATACTAATCTGTATCAAAGCTGTAATGTTGATTGAACACACTAATCCAGCTTGGAAAATATTACATTATAAATTGGTTCTTTTTTTCCCCCTCAGTGTATATACGCAAAAACCGCTGAAAGTAATGAAAACTAACCAATGGAATTTTTTTTTTATTTTTTTATTTATGTGGGGGTGACCTAACAGATTGGCCAGTAATTGTATATCCCAAAATGCATGAACGCATTTTAAAGGACGATTGAATTAAATTGGCCGGCAATTAAAACTGCAGCTAGTCTCAAAAGAGAGGAAAAAAACGAGACACTTGTGCGACGAAAATTTCGTTATTAGCGCAAATATGTTCATTTGAATGATAGCTTCATCCCTTTTCATCATTTACTCTGATTTATTCATTAACTTATGTACAATAAAGCTTTTGAAATATCTATATCTTTCCGGTCCAAATCAATCCTGAAATTTATTGAATATTCAATGTATTTAATTTTTAATATACTGTACACCCATCAACTGTTAAAAACTTCAAGCTCTTTTTTTATATTTCCCTGTCTCTTACTTTGTGCACTTCAGTAAATATGAAAAATAAATACTATCTAAACTGTCGCGACATCTCTCAGACTAAAATTATCTTTGTGAACCTGGATTATTTAAAAGAAGAATCTAAGAATTTATTATAACTGTATTATATATTGTGCTATTTCTTTTTTAGGTTAACTAGAAAGTTTGTGCAATTAAGTATCGATAGCAAATGAACGAGAATGGTAGATAAATGTAAGAAGTTTTTATTCCATTTTGATTTCTATGCCGTGTCAAGAGTTGTTTTTATTTATGTTGCAATGATGTATAAACATCATATAGTATGAGCATATATAATGTAAGTATAGATTATATATATATATATATATATATATATATATATGTATATATAATTTAAAATTATACTTCAAAGAGCACCTACCAGTATCAAGTTTGAAATAAACGGACAGGACTCTACTGTGGTTCCAAAGTTTCAAAACTATTTCAAATTGTTTCTGTAGGGTCTCCTACAACTAGAACTAATTACCTATTGGAGGAAGCCTTACACTGTACGCCTCTCTCGTGGCACTAACAAAACTTCACAGAAGTTGGGAATGCATGTCTATGTTTACGAATGTACGTATATAGAGAGTACAAACTCTGGCATATGTGTATACACCTTAAGGTGCAAATGTACCGCCACGGGTGGCCGAGGTCGTTAAGACGCGGATTCGTGACGGTGACTCTGTCTGTGTGACGGTGGTTTGCACTTCGGAAAGATTATTGTTCCGATGTCTGGTATGAAAGTGGCCCTTTAGTTGGGCTCGAACTCTTTGAACGGGGACTTCGCCTGCTTGGGGGTGCTCTATCTGAAAACAATGTTAGGGACCCTGTAAATATCCGTATTTCGCCCGTGGATTCTAGCCACTCTATATAATCCCTTGCCTCATCCCTTCCTCCCGAAGGTGTTCCCCGTATTACTATTTTCTACCAGAACAGATGTTAATTGTTTAACACACATAACGATTCTATGTCTTGAAAATTTAGTTGAATTTCGTACTATTTTGATTAAAGGAAATTTGAGTTGAATTTAAATTAACTTTAGCAATAATGTTACTGTCGGGAAAGAAGGTAAAGCGCATTTACATCTGGTTAGCAATATAAGAAGTAAAATTGTGTTTATTTACACAGTATATTTGTAACAAATATGACTCATACATGTCCTGGGACCGTACTTGCTTTTATAATATATAAGAAATATATGGAATAGCACAAACCGATATTTAACTCTTAAGAAACAACATATACTAAAATGAAATAAATGTAAAGTTTATATTATAGAAAAAAATATAAATACTAATTAAAACAAAGTAAACAAAAAAGAAAATAATACAAACGTAAATAATTTATATCCAGCACATATATGTACAAATATTTTCAAAACAGCTTGACTAATGTTCCTGTACCTGCTTTTTTAAAAATGTATTTACTCCCTTCCCCTCCTTCCTATCTGTCAGCTAAGTCTAGCACTGTCACTGCTCTCGCCCTCCGTTAACAGATGGATCCGATGGATATCTTTTTCTGCATTCTCCCGTCTCCTCTCTGTATGTTGGTCACTCTCTACACGTCTATCTAAACCAAGCCAGCCCTTGATTGCAGAGTTTTGCCTCTGGACCTAACGCTCCATCCCCACATCCGATTTTCAGTTTCGATTGTATCTCCAGCGAATTTTTTCTGCACACTCCGAAAGCGTCAGCTGTCTATTAATGTCCCTCAAGCGTTTCTTAATTTTTCTTGAAGACCCCCTCCTGTTTCCTTCTCTGCGATTCAAAAGTAAGAAAATGAGAGTAGTATAGTACTATATCGGCTGTGTATCGATCTATTATATAAGTAGTACGGGGGTTGTTTATATTTACAACTACCAGAAAATCAGATGAAGATCATCTAAGTATTCATCTTTGAGAGCAAGCACTTGCATAACTGCAGCTCTCTTTTTGCCCAAGGGTTGCGTTCCAAACTCTTTAAAACTTTTCAAGAAGGAGAATGGATTCTTCTGAATGGTACTGGGGCTTTTATTTCTGCCATTATCACTGTTCTCAATTTCTGTTGGCCTGAGGAGACACTGTGATCGTCTACACGGAACCACGGATCATTCTGCGTTTCTATTTCTCTCCCTCTCACACCGAAATCTTGAAATTCAAAAGAGCACAGCGTAGACTAGTCTTTAGAATGAGGTCGATGTTGCATTGCGCCAGTGGTTGTGTGCGTTCTTTTAGACAAAACATACCTCCGGAAATGTATGACATTTGTTCCATATTGACACTCCTAATTTCAAAGAAGTATGTCATGTGTGAGGCTATAATCCTAACAAATATGCAGCGGTTACGTTTTAATATACCAGTACTTTATGTAGGTTCTGCGTTTATAATGAGTATTAATCTTTACGTAGTAATTACATAACTTAATTGTGAACATAACCACCAAGGGAAAAAAAGATAACTGCTACCCTCAGAGAATAAATTAGTAAGAATTTCACGTTTCTCGACGAGAAAGTTTTCCAGGAACTTAACATACCCATATGTAGCCTAGTGATTTTGACAAATTTTTCTTCTTTAGAATTGATGTGAAAAACACAAAACATCTTCAATTTGTCCATTTTGCAAACCCGCCTTCTTGCAGACCTATAAGAAAACGGTTCGAGGGAAACAAAACAAGGACGTGATGAAAGAAAAAAGCTTGGTGATAGGAAAGTAAAAAAGAAAGCACTTCTTCAAGCTGCAGTTATAAATGTCAACTTTACGTGCCTTATGATTCGTAAATGCTGCCTTTAAATCCGTAGGTATTACATTTTTGCCTCTCCTTACATTGACTGCAGTGTTCGTAGTTTGCCGTAACTCAAGCTTTGGGATTAATATATTTAATTCTTAATCCGCTTAAAACTCTGGTAAAATAATTCATATGAGGTACTTTTTAATTTAACTTCTTTCTGTGCAAAATGTTTGCATGGTGTATAAACTATATTTAGGTAGGATGTTTTCTGTATATTCAACAAATAGCCTAAAGATATATTAACCATTTTTGTGGAAAACCAGAAATCGTAATTAAACTCCTGAACTAATCGTTGAGTTCAGGTACAGTAGAAATAGTGCATGACTATAGATTTAATCGTGGAATGGGGAGATATCGAAATCTATATATCTGTAATTGCCCTTTATGGGGTTAGAAAATTACCAGGCGAGAATCTTCAGATCCTTAAATAGCTGGAAATCGGCAGGTTATTTGTGGAATGCTTCGTTGAGTCCGATATTGTTGATGATTGTTCAAAATCGGGAGGCCAGTCCGTAACTGTTGTCAAGGTTCTGGTGGCCTGTTGCAGGAATCCCATTCTTCCTCTGCAACGATTGGTTGAGAGAAGGTGTTATGATATCACCAAGCTCCATTTCAAAAAGGATTAAAATCAGCCGCCAAAGTGTACGAAACCACTGTTTTGAAACCTGTGGGGAAGAACCTAAACACGACCTAGTTGACAAAAAGACATTGTTGCTTTCAGCAAGATTCAGTTCCACCACACAAGGCAATATCCACTTAGGTATGATCTAAGAGGAAGGTTCCAGATTTTATTAGTCTTCTAGCAATTCTACCTGAAACCCTGAAGTGTGTTTGAGGATATGATTTGCAAGCAAAGGCACCTAATATTAAGAGTTTCAAGTAGTTCTTGGAGTCAACAGAGGGAGATTTCTCTATGAAGGTAGTGTGTTACTATGTATGAATGGGCACAGAGTGTTTGGTCATGTGTGATGAGGGCAGAAGGGAATACTTTTGAGAACTGGTTGTTGCTATACGTTTGGAAGATATGGGAAAATAACACACAAAAACCAGATAGACAAATATTAAAATATGTTGTGTTAAATAAAATTTTATAAACTTATCTATGGCACGGCAAGTATAATGTAGTTAAAGTAAAGATGTTCTTGAAGCAGTTAATATTGACGCAAAACCCTGCTCCCATTCTTCTAAGATACCATCCTGTAACTTAAAAGCGAATTGAGGTTCGAACTGGGAACGTAACTTACAACAATATTTTAATCATGCTTCTAAACGGGACTGAATTGGGGAAATATTGTGCCTAAGAGTACACTGAAAACATAAATATTATTCAAGTTAGATATAAGATATATTTATAAACCATAACTATCACTTACATGCATGATGGACGCTAACCAAGATATCTACCCCGGGAACAGACGGCGGCACATCCTCTCTCCTCAAGCTTCCACATTTGACTCTCTCTTAGACCGTTAAAAAGAACGCTTCGACTTCATATTGCGCATGCTCAGACCCTCATTTTGCTTACGTAATGTTTCCCAACCACCCTTTCCGATTCTTAACTGACTAAATGCTACAATAACTTTCTTCGAATCATGCCGTTTTATAAATTTGTCTACTTTTAATGTTACAAATTATTGAGCCATTTGTTTAAAACTTTACGCATACTTTTAAATGTTGTAAACGCCTAAAATCAGCAAATTTGCCTAATATCATAAAAGTCTTTGGGTAACGAATGTTAGAGTAGATAAAAATATTATGAACGGAAATTGTGGTAAAATAAAAGTCTCTTATCTTTAAAATATCTCCTATATATGAGACTAGATGATGTAGCTAAGAAATAAGCCAGTATATCGTTATCCTTAAACACACGACTTTTGTTGATTATAATCATATTCACAGGTATATTACAATTCTTTTTTTTAAGTTATAAAGGTGTATCTATAAACTAAACCTCGACTGAGGGTTTGGACAAAAGCGAAAACTACTATCCATGTCGGAGTAATTTATATTGTTTCTTTCTTTTGGCAAAAATGAAAGGACTGCTATAAAGAAAAAAACTCGGGAAGTAATTCATAATCTCTTGAAGTGCGAGTGGAATTAATCAGTGAGAAGAATGAGTAAAAAATGTGTAAGGAGCAGAGAAAGAAAGAGTTATAATAAAACGTTAGTTATTCTATATTTACTGCAATCTCATGGTAATATATTTGAAAATTATTTCACCGCATTCCTGTCTGCGCAAAAGATGAATGTTAGAGGTTATTGATTCTTGACTTACTTAAATAAATAGCACGGCTGTAATAGACGTAAGAGTAAAGCGCTAACTGTGGTTATGTTATCATAGATAACGTCGGAGTATAATTTAATTCTATTCATAATGCATATAGAATGAGTACAGTGCTTTTGGCGTGGGGGACCAGGCCACATGCAAGTTCTGATGGAAGGGGAGAGCTGTGGGTTTGTTTCACTGCCTACAAAGACATTTAATTGTTCTATTTTAAGATAGTTATGAAAGACAAAAATCTTTCTCATAAAGCACCTGTGCTTTTAGCGACTTGTTCTATTGATGATATTTTAATAAATTTGGCATACTAAATTAGAGGTCTTATCTTAAAAATAAATAAAAACATTTGTTGAAGAACGTCTTGCTTTGCAAGCCTAACTTAAATGTAATAATTTTATGAGATGTTATAGCATCAACCTAAAATGTTATTTTAATAAAAGTGTTTTCAATTTAAGTATCACTTACCGCTATGTATCAAGTTTAATTACCAAAACATATATTGTTGCAAAATATTTTATCAAGAATATATAAATGGAATAAATAAGTACTAATGCGTTTAGTTTATTTCTCAACTTAAAACCAATAAGGAAAGCAAACTTGTAAAGAAGTGTGTAAATAGAACAACAAACACAGTTGAAGGGCACAGGGAAAGAAGGAGTTCTTGCATTTTTAGCAAATGGCAATCTGTATACCATCTGATTCGGTCTCTTGTGAAAAAGAGGCTCATTTCAGAGAAAATAGCTAAAGACAGTAAACATTTTTCAGTGAAAGAAAGGGCTCATTGAGTTCTTCTCCTCCCTACCAGTCCACAAGAATAACATAATTATTCAATGTTGCCTGTATTTTTAACCAATGTAATTTAAGAAGACACTGAATAGGTAAAATTTAGTGTAAATTGTGTTTAGCTGATTAGGTTTGCTCATTGAATGGAATCTTTTGAAGAACATAACACAAGAAACGTAAATAGCATGGTAGGATGCCTGCAGTGAATATATAACTAAAACTACACACAAGTAAAATGGAGGGTGATTGTAGCTCCGTGCGACAATGCGTTCAATTATAGCAGGAGAGTTTGAGATAATTCAACATTATTACACTTACAGTGAAATTTGAATTTCAGGTTATATAACAACAAGAAGAAACTAACAAACAGGCTGTTTCCAGCCTTCCTTATAACTGCCGAAATATGCACATGAAAATAATATCCATTATATGAGTACTACCTCTTTTTTCCTTAAAATCAGAAAAAAGTTCCACATGTTTATTAATCTAATATTGTTTAACAGTCAATTCTTTCTAGAACTCCTGGCAATATCTGCTAAGAAGTGCAAACACAAGATCTAACAAAGTATAGTTTTGAGGGAAATCTCAAATCTTCCACAAAAACTAACATAAAGTGTTCTTTCATCAACCGATTTGAATTATTTTTGCGTTAATATCCTTAGTAGACTTAGTAGACATTAACTTTTTGTATTATTTCATGCAAGTTAGTAGTCTAATAAAAAAGGTTTAAAATTATTTATCCTTTTAAAGTTAGTGCAAATTTTGGTAATAATAATATCGTTACTAAATTCGTTTAACTTTGAAACTAGGTAGAGAATGCAATAAAAGAATTTAATGCAGTGAGCATCTTCTTTCCCACAAATATTTGTAGTTAGGCTGTCCATTTTTTATGATTGCATTGCTAATTTTAATCAGAGATCGATATATCACATACCTTTATAATTAAAATGCTAAGTTATAAAGAATTGCTAAGACATTTAAATTGTTAAATAATATGCTCTATACAGAAAGTTATGTTTAAAATGTTTCTACTGAAAACGTTTGTAAAATATTAATGAACCGCTCCTTTTCCTGTACCCTTCGGTTGATAAAAACATTTATCACTTATTAGGTAACACAGGACGATAATCTGAACGTTGTTTCCACTGTTGCTATATAATATTTATGATAAAAAGACAGAATGCATAGAGAATATATCACTTAATTTGGGCAACGAGCTCAGAATCAGATGGGGCACAGAGCTGTGTATATATTCCACAAGTTCCCAAAATAGATCAGGTCTAGCATGGATTAGGGTCATTTAAGGCAACTAAAATAACAGATATGTCTGGGCAGAGAATGCTAATAGTAGTGTGATGAAGGACTTTCACTGTAGCAGTTTTAAAATACACAAGCACGTACAACTGTCGCATGGGCCTGACGGCGGAGAGTACTGTGTGATTTTTGCGGAGAGATAGAAAACTGGCAGCACATTCTAATGGATTGCCCAGGTATCGAACAGTGGAGTTAACTGTGCTTTGAGCTACGTTTGCTAAGTAGAATAGGGGTAGGTTAGTATGTTGGGGTCAGTTTGCACAGGAAGACAACTGGCCAAAGCTTGGTTCATTTCTATGTAAAGTACGTGGAATGGGGAGCATTTTGTTGACTTTATTTGGTTTGTGTGTGTGTGTGTGTGTGTGTGTGTGTGTGTGTGTGTGAGAATATTTAAGTGTTTGCACTTAGGTGATAATATTTGTAAATGTGTTTCATTTTAAGTGAAACTTATTTCTCTTCTTTTTTTCTATAATTATCTGTGTAATGAATAGCACGTATGTACAAAATACCCATGCAAACGATGTTTAAAGAATGAGTTTATTTATTTGTGGATGCTCTTTATCATCTCAGGTTATCAGTGATTAAAGAATTGGTAAGATATACACATTAATACAATTAAAAGAATATAAAGTTTATCAAAATAATAATATGATCTTATATCATTTGTAGGGAATATCTGCAGTCGCGTGTCTTAAACTAAATGCAATAACCTATGAGAATTAAAGGGAAACTGTCTTCTTATTTGATGTTTTCCATCTTTCATTTTAACAATAGCTATTGAAAATTTTTATTATTTATTATTATATAAACTTGGAATCAGAATCAAATATAAAATTCTGGAGGTCATAGTAGAAATTTAAATCACAAATTTTCGGCTTACCATTGTGATATACTTCTGATTTTTTCTTCTTTTTCTTTCCTCTGCATATAATATAAATTAACTCCAATATGACGGGAATGTCCAATATGTCCAATATGAAACCTGGCCACAAGTATTCCGTTTCTGGTCGCTGCTTCTCTGCAACTAGATCAACATGGTCTCTAGGGTACATTAATGCAGATGGAGATATTTGCAACCGTGGTCGGAAGGGTGCGGTAGCTCTGATGAAAGAACATCGGCATGGTAAGCCAAAGAACCATAGTTCATGTTCCAGCCGTGACCTCCAGTTATTTCCATCTCACTATGAATCCAAACCATAGCCTATTACATGACTTGATCTATTATCCTCGAATCCGCTACTAACCACACTCCTTAACTCCTCGAACTCTTTCTCTGCATTCATCACCCTACTACACAACTTCGGAGACCGCGTACAAAACACTTCCGCACCGTATCGGTGGCAGGTAAAAAATGCATGTATAGATGATATTGTGTTTACTTATTCCAATAACAAGGGTGAAGGGGTTCCATATTCTGTATGTGTATACGAAGCTCTTATTTAGATTAGTATTATTATTATTATTATTATTATTATTATTATTATTATTATTATTATTATTATTATTATTAAAGTTTTTACTATCTTAATAATTTAAACCGCGATAAGCAATGGAGGCATGACTTATTTACCTATTTATTTAAGTAATGTAATTTTTATATATTATTAAAGACACATACCCGTGGACCCATGCGAAGGCTGCAGAGTGATTAGTATGTATGTTAATTTGAATAAAATACATTCATTCATTACACGGCTTGTATGACAAAGCATCGCTTTTAATAAAAATGAGCTTTATTTACATATTTATCTTATTGTCATCATCTACTAGTATTGGACTATATAGGCCCATTACAAGGATTGATCCAACCATATATTTTTGCCCTATTTAAATCCCTCTTTTCATTTTACTTATAGTTTAAATTTTGTTTTGCTAACCTAATATTATCCATTCGTTTTAAATTAGCTCGCCATTCATTTCATAGTTTCATTAGTGTGTTACTTATGTTTTTACTCGTTAAATTTCCTCTTATATATTAAATTTGCTCCTATATATTTATTTGTAAATCGTTCAGTTCTTAGTACTCCTTGCACATAGCTCAGAATTTTAATTTTTACTATTTGGAGTTTTCTCTGCTCCATATAAACAAGTAAGAAGAACAATATTTATTTATGCTTTTATTGGTTTCTTTTTAAGTTTCTTTTTTTATTTTTATTAATAGTATCATTACTTTGATTCGTTTTATACATATTTTATGTAGATATATTATTACCAGAGTTATAGGATACTTCACATACAAGAAAGTTAAAAAGGTAACTTGTTCAAGTAGTTTCTTTTCAGTAATAATCTTACTTCCTTTTATATAAGTAACTCAGAAGCCTTTTGTATATTGTTAAATTATATGATAATATATATTGTTAAATTATGATTTTATGTTTATTTTTTGCTGTTGAAATATGGTTGTGATATTGTTGCATGTTCAACTATTATAACAAGATCGTTCGCAAATAATACAGTTAATAATTCATTAAATCAACATGCATTAAACCTAATAAATTAATAAATAAATTAATTGGTTATGTACAACAACCACGATCGCAAAAGGTTTTGTGAATCTACAAGTGTTTTCCACTATACTAAAATACATCACAAAATTTAACCGAATGGTTGTAATATCTAAACCCAAGAAAAATACGAACTAGACCATTGCTCAGAGAAAAATGTGCAACTATGTATCTGTGTTCATTGATACTAACACAATACTGATATCGCACATCAGCTGTAGCGGATGAAGGGTCGGTTACTGCAGACATTATAATTTCTGCAATACTTTCAATGAAAGAAAGCATTTTAATGCGTTAGCTGGTCTTTAGGCGGATGCTGGGATGGATATTTACAACCGATTTTTCCGCTCTCCCATTTCATAACAGTTCATTCCGTCGATTCTGATACAGGATCGAAAATACCAGGGAGAGGTGGGCTGGCCCTTTGTGATGGTGGCTTGCGCTTTGGAAAGGGTTCTGTCCCGGTGTCTGGAGTGGAACCTCGGGTTTTTCTATTTAAAACATGTAAAGGACCTCATCTGCGTCTGCACAGATACCACCTGGTGTGTCCGTCTTCTCATCCCTTCCTTCTGGAGGTGCCTCCATTGATGGGTAGGTACAAATGTCCAGCTGTAAGCAAGGCTGAAATATCGAAAACATCCTCCTCCGCTCTAGACCGACCATCCATTCAATGTTATGGTTGTCCTATTAGTATACACATATCGTTTGCATCCCTCTTTTGGCATTAGAAAGACAATTATTTGTAGAGGTGTTGTAGAGAGTGTAATGCTCATTTCTGGGATAAATTGGTTATTGCCGGAATGTTAAAAAATGCAATGGAATTGTTACTGTTTACCCATTTCGTGATAGAGGAGTGCTTGAAGAGGAAAAACAGTTTATGCTGAATATAAACTAATCTGGAACAGCTTCTAGAGAGCATTGCCAATCAAACAAGATAACGTATGCAAAGTAAAGTGCCTTTTTGTTTACCATGCCAATAGAGGTAGAGAAAATTCAATAGTTATTGTATTAGTACTTGGGTCTGTATATTTCTTTGTTTCCTCCGTTTTAGTAGTGGCGTATTTGAGTGTCTTCTGGATGCCAAAGGGTTCAGCAGATGCATTGCATGCTGAACAGAAGTATAGTCGCGGTGATGAAGACACCTGTATTGAAAGAGATTATGAAAAGAAATGTGATGATGAAGTATTATTAATTAATAATGAAAGTAAATCGCCTCTAATAACAGAATTAGAAATCTAAACTCAACTAATGGACGTCTGTACGCCAGCTTCATCTGAGTGAGGCAGAAATCTTGAAAGTAAATGAATGTATAAACAATTAAATATAGGTAATGCTAGGTGTTCTATATGCCCCGGGACCATTGGCGAGAAAACAAAGTTGTTTATGACAACCGAAGACTGACAACTGCTGGCACTTATAGTAATATTTTGCAAATCATATATGTACTTTCTAAACTTATACAGCTGCTGATATTTCTACCCATTACTTTTAATATAAATGTTGTTGAATTATATGAATTTAAATAAAGTAGTTTTGAAATTCCATTGTAGAGAGTTTGTATGATATCAATGTCAAACCACCCATTTCACTAACTGATTGTATGTCTTTACGTTCAGCTAAAAATTACTCACTTCTCCATTTATTATATAGGACACCTCGGCAGTTAAAGAATAGCCATTCTGTTATATGAGAACTGCTTCGGCCGATAATCCATCACGTACAGCCAGCTGGTTTACAGTAGAACAGAGGTGGGGACGGGAAGAACACAAGAATCAGTGATAGAAACGCTGGAGCGAGAGTCTATTATTTTCTAAACAGTTAATATTTTATAAACTCATGTCACGCAAAGAGATGCTGAAACTTATTTCTGGCATCTGCTTATGATATTACCCATTACTTACTGTTCTCAATTTATTTCATAAATCAATTTGATCTCTCGCGGAATGTTAATTTTCAGTTGGTCTAAAGTGTATGGATATTATTAATTTATGAATCGGAACTCGATAACCTGTGAACTTTGATAGCAGCAGCCCACTCGGTACGGCATACAAATAACACATAAACACTCATTATAGGAAAGAACAATTGTGCCCAGTGTTTGCCATTTAGTATTATTAGATACTTAACTCCAGGACACACCGCCACGGGTGGCCGAGGTCGTTAAGGCACGGACTCGTGAGCGGGAGGTCTGCGGTTCGAATCCCGCCAGGACCGTCCTCCCTGACTGGGGTTTTTTCCAGGTTTTCCTCAGTCTTCATAACTGGCAAATGCCGGGGAGGTACCTAAACTTAGGCCTGGAACGCTTCCTTCCTTAAAAAAAAAATAAATCCTTTCCCAATATATCATTTCATCTCATGTATCACCAGTGTCCACCGCCTGTGGTGCCTCAGTAGTAAAAACGGGCGTTAAACACTACTCAAAAAAAAAAAAAAACTCCAGGACTAGAAATGTTTGTTTGTTTCACTGTTCAAACGACACTGATTTAGGCACAAGGCCATTGGTACAGTCCTGCTAGCCTTAAGTGGTGATTTATTTGCCAATGCAGTCCTTCGCCGCTATGCCGTTCATCAGATAGTTGGATGTTTCGATATTTGTAATAATTTCTTTCCTATACGCATATGTTCATTAAGCAGTATTTAAAAAAGAATGCCTTAATTTTCTTTATATTTTCTTTTATTAAATATTTCAGTCAGAGAAGTTGAATAAATGCAGTAACTTGAAATGTTATGAAGAAAGGCGTTAACAATTTTGAAAATAAAAAATCAGCTGCACTGTTTAAAGATATATGACATACATATACACATGGAATTAGGAATTAGGAATTTGGACCCACATATTATCATATAATGGCGGCCCATGCAAGTGTAAACAAGAGTTCTCTGAGCATTATCATTCAACGTCATCTAAATTTCGGATAATTTATTGCAAACGCTTTCAATTTCGAAAGAATTGAATAAAATTAAAGGGCATTGGAAACGGAAATTAGAGGCCAAGATAACTTTCTTCATCTTACCCGAAACCGGGAACGAAAAATTTATTCTCTGATTCCCCACTCCAGTCATCTTCCATAAAAAAAAGAAAAGTAACCTCTCTTAATCATTCGTCTTATTATGAACAGCATTTCACTTTCACTTTTAAGCAGAGTAAATCATCTACAAAATAAAAGTCCACTGGATCAATAGACAGCCGTTCGTGTGGCACGAACGATATCACGCCCCTGCTTTATGTTTGTCATTCGTTCCGTAGCAGGTCTTGAGACTTCAAAGTAATGCCTCTAAAGTCTGATATTTCAATTTGCTGAAGGTGCATTCCAAAATACTTCCTCTCAATACTACAATAATTAGAACACCTAAAATTAATCATTTTGAGAAAGTCGAGAGGTATTTTCATAGAAAGCTGGAATTATATAACTTAAATTCGAAAAACTTGGTCATCTTTAATAAATGTGTAGCAGGCGCACTCCCACAAAGTCTCTGATACTAAAAATAGCTTACTATCTTAGAAGGAACTCTCACTAAATTATGGGCGTGGCTTGGCGCTGGAATAGGAAATGATTGTTCAAGCAGTTCGATTCCTTGAAAGTGACCTCTGCTTTCATTTAAGCCCTCCATTATACAAGTATGGCAGTATCCATTTTTTGCCTAGCTGTTTCAAACTCCCATAAGACTACGTGTTAAAGTTCTGTCGTTTTACTCGATTATCATAGTTATTTCCTAAACATTTATGTTATATTGGAATGATACTTTCTGCGTCTGCTCATGTTCCTCTTTTTGCGTAGAAGACTTAGGTCAAATAGAAAGTGCATACTTTGAGACTATGTGAGTATTAGTTACGGCACTTTCGCGTAGTAAGGCATTCAAACTCAGCGGCTAATGACGGACCATTACCCAGCTGACGAAAAGGCTGTCATCGGTTAAACAAAAATCGCAACATTAAATGTAGGCCTTATTTTTCACATCCTTTTAACGCGTGAAACTTAAAATAAGAATTTCTCATTTTATTTTGCTATCCACTATTTAAATTATTTGTTGTAATGTGTTTATTATATCAGTGTTGACATACTCTACAGTTAACCTGTCAGTTAAGAATGAATTATAAGAATTATAGGGCTTAGAGGGCTTGCTACGAAATTCAATTTAGAACAAAAAGTTTAGATAGTTTAACATTTCTCTGCTGTAAATTGATCCAATGGGAATGGCTATGAGAACCAGAAACCCATATATTTAGTTGGTATGGGGCAACAAGAGATAAATAAACTAAATGCTATGCCTGAAAAGTTACTACGCATAATCCATAGATCTGCATTTTCTATTTCTTTTCTTCCAATTATGAACATGCATTTGGTTATCTTACTGCTGCTTGTTGCATTTTTGAGATTATTTTCCTGCAATAGTGGCATTGCAAATGAACTACATGGCTGTGGCAAACTATTTTCATGTGTTAATTTCATTAATGTATTGTTTTAATTATACTAATCCTTGATATTTTTGACATTAAAAATAAAAATAAATAAAAATTCAGATTAAAAAGTAAAACATTTCCTTACCAAAGTAAATAAATAGTAATGTGATGTTTCACTTTATGTCACTGAAGTTATTTTTTAATAATTTAAAGAATTTATAAGAACAACAACTCACTAAACTCCACAATATTCTTCCACAATGAAATGAAATAACCATGCATAAAGTTTTAAAAAATATTTATAATCTTATAATGTTACTTTAGACTTCAAGTGTCGATTTTTTCGACATTCCTTTTGTATATTTTCACGTATGAAATCAACAAAACATAAGCGTTAAATTTAAGGTAGCCCATTCTATTTAACATAAAATACTAAGAAAAAAATCGCACATAATACTTACATAACGCAGTTGATAGTTCTTCGATAGAATCCAGTTCCTTCTTCCAATTTTGTGAACCCAAATATTTTGTCTTTCGACTCGTATTTTCCTGAAGAAATGTAATGTAACTTAACGCCTTTCTTTCCTTGAGTTGTACAACTAAATGCACTACACCCAGGCATATTAACTCAATTATAATAAACTTTTAAAAATGTCCACCTTATAAGCATATGGCACAACACACCGACATCAGGTCAAACATGGTGGATGATGCTGGCGAACCAATTACGAAGCTCGATTGTCGGCAAATTACGCCGCAAAGCATGTCCATATTTGTATAATGCAGGGCTTTACTTTCATCCATTCGGGAGCTCGAGTCGTATTCAGCCGTTGTTGAATTAGTACTTTGCGTATTTCAGCTATTGTTAATCTTAAGAGTTCTTCAATAAACTTTAGAGCGATTGGAGACATTTCACTACACTGCACTAACAAGCAAGTAATTATTTATTATTCGAGCTAACCAATTTCATTTGTCTGGAAGCGAAAACGCACTATCTATTGCGCACATAGGTTTGACTCAGACATTTGACAAAAGTTTCGTTCGCTGTACCTGCTAGCTTTGTCGGGGGTTTCATTGAAGTGCGCCTGCTTTACTTGGTATCTCTACTTAAAAATAATCACATCATACGCTTTTATTTTCAAAGTAATATGAAATAAAGCTTCCTTTTATTATTTACAGACGTTTAAGAGAAGTTGATTATTTTAAGCATAGAACTCGTGTAGTATACGATGAGGTTATTTGAGTTATGGACAGGCAGAGTGCCGTTAGTCCAAAAGTCAAAGGGGGTAATGTATGTGCAGGTAGCAGCTTGTAATTAGTTTTAGGCAGGCTATGTCAGCGACTGACTGTGTTTTTATGAGTTACTCGGTGCATTTATTGTGTGTAAACTATATGTAAATTATTCTTCGGTAGATATAGCATATGATGTGATATATAGTCCTGAAGAATGGGTTTTTGTGCACGATGCATATGTAAAAACGGTTCCTTGTAGAAAAGTGGCAAGGAAATTCGTAAGAAAATATCGTTTTAATAGAACACCTCACCAACTGGTTGAAAGGTACATGAGACAGGATCTCTCAATGACAAGAAACGCGTTCCAAACAGCTGTATTCTTACGGAAGAAAATTACAGGTATTTCCTAACTGATGCCGGCAATGTATTGCCGCCTAGGGGTATCATTTTCAACATCTCTTATAACACAGATTAATGCTTATTATTCAATTTATTTTCAACATCTCTTATAACACAGATTAATGCTTATTATTCAATTTATTTTCAACATCTCTTATAACACAGATTAATGCTTATTATGCAATTTATTCTTGCAATACAAATACAAACTTCACTCAGCGAGACTCTTTACGGTGACAACGGTTGCACTTGCCAGTAAACAATCACATTCAGACGACCCGAGACTTGATTAACCGCCTATGTGCGTTTCTTTGTGGAAATGTGAACGCATCCATGTAAATAACGCCTAACTACAACACATTTTAGAAGAACGAGTACCGTATTAAAGAGCTATTGGCGAAATATATTTTTTTTCTCGTACTAGAGTGTGCAAATATGCCAACTTAATGCTTTAACAACGGGAAGTATTATTAATAAAAAGAGAACATGTACATTTCTTACAGAAAAAACATTAAATCTTCTGAAGCGTTTCTCTAAATCACTTTTACTTCTTTCTCAGAAAACAAGAATTTTCTGTTGCTCTATTCGGATTGCTACAAAGCTACTGAAGTTAAGATCCTATAGAATTACTGTAGTGCTAGAACTTAAATCGGGTGACCTTGCAAACAAGATTAGATTTGTGAATGAATTTTGAATAGTGTATATAATGGAAATATACCTTTTTTTCCTGCTGTATAAATATTCACTCTATTATTGTTATTCTTATTTTATTAATTGTTCCTCTCTCGTTCATAGTATTGTTAGGGTTTTAATTTTATGTTCTGCTATATTTATTTCCACTTTCTTGATTTACAAACATAAATCGTTTTTATCAGTGATTATATTATTGTTCTTTTTATTTTTCTTCCTTTTAAGTTAATATTTTTCATTATTAATGTTCATCATCTATATTTATCCATTAGCATACATTTATTTATCTATTTCATGTTTAACGTTGGTTTTATGTGTACGAGTATTTTCTCGTTACTGTTAATGTTATGATTGCAATATTGTCGCTAAACTTAGTGTAATTATTATTAGATTGGTAGAACGGAATAGATCATCTAATGGCCTTAGCTCTGCCAGAATAAATAAATAAATGGAGCCCTTCAGCTCCTCAGTTGTCGTAGATATGCTCAGGAATTCTTTCCTTCAGACAGTCTCACAACCAATTATCTGCTGGCTGTCTCTGGAAAATTTTAAATTGCATGGGCCAGCTCTTAAAACATTTTGGGTAAGATACCTCCAAAAGGCTGCTGAAAAACTCGTTCACAATCATAAAGCTGCCGCCGGATAACTTTGCACTTGGAGCCCGTTATTGTAGAAAAGAGAAAGTTGTTCATTAAAAGATATAGAACGCTTCATGTCCAACCTTCTGCAGTAGGTAGCATTTTCAAGAAATCATTAGTTTTGTGCAAGAGTGAAATAAGTAAATGTGTGGCAACAAGTGAAAGGGTTTACAAGCTATCTTTAGTTGCAATTTGGAGGTTTGAAGGCAATAGATATCTATTTAATTCACTAGAATTTCGATATGCAGTTTAGTACATTCTGTTCCGTAGGTCAACGCCGCCATAGTAGAGAAGCCGCCTCCAGAAGTAGACTTTTTTTTTTTTTGAGTAGTGTTTAACGCCCGTTTTTACTTCTGAGGCACCACAGGCGGTGGACACTGATAATGCATAAGATGAAATGATATATTGGGATATTTTTAAGGAAGGAAGCGTTCCAGACTTAAGTTTAGGGTACCTCCCCGGCATTTGCCATTCATGAGGACTGAGGAAAACCTGGAAAAACCCCCAGTCAGGGAGGACCCCAGACATCCCGCTCACGCGTCCGCGCCCTAACGACCTCGGCCACCCGTGGCGGTACAGAGGCAGAGTGCAGAGCTATAGTGCGCTCGCTATAACATTGATAAGTCCTATACGATACGAGTTTTCAGAGGAAATGTCGTTTTTACCCTTGAACAGAAATAATAAATCACATTTATAGTTACGTTGAAAATATGTCATTCAAACATTAAAATAAAAAACACATTTGTCATGGTGATGCAAAAAATTACATTTGTTGTGTAATAAGCTACTGCCAGCATTTCTATGGATTTGATGGAAATGTGTCCAATTAAAGCTATTGTAACTTGAAAATAATACTTTAACGGATCTTCCCTAGTCATTAATATGGAAACCCAATTCGAGAATTTATGACAAACAGAATTAAAAAAATGTGGTTTTTCATTATTTGATATAATATGTACTTATATATTCGTTTATTTTTGTAAATTCTGTAGTATTAATACATTTCTTACACTTATCTGTGCTTTATTATCAAGATTCATGGAAGCGAAAATCGCCCATTACATTTGCTTATGCGCCTATAGTAGCAGTCGAGAGAGTATGATCTTGCACGAGTTATGTATGCACCCATGTCTTGCATGTATGTCGCAGCATCTGCTATTTCACAGTTTCAGGCAAAGAATGGAGCGGGGAATGACAAATGTGTCATGCGAGGAAGCCAGTGTGTGTTCTGTGTCCTACTTTACGGATGCATTGTACGTGATTCACGAAGCAGTAACATGGGACGCGTTTTCGACACATTGAGTTACTAGAGGTTGCAGTTAGCGATTTGGCTCTGCTAAGCTCACTGGTGTTCATTGAAAGTCACTGCAAAAAGCAGATCTTTTCATTTCGCAGTTATGTTAGTTTTTATGAAAATGAAAATGAATTTATTTTTAGTGAATTTATGAGGGAAGTACGTATATTAGCAGTAACGGACATTTTATTGCTTAAATTTAATAATTTCCTTGATTTCTTGTTGTGATGATGCTTTTGAAAATATTGCATTTAATCTTAATTTATTTTAATTTACAGAAAACAAGACTTCCTTTTTTAAGTTGTAAAAATAAGAAATCTGTGTTGTAATGATTCGGCAGTGTCATCCTTTTCCACAATAAATGATCAAATGTTAAATCATATTAGTCTTCGCCTCGCTATGTGTAGCAGTTACTATTTTACGTCCCTGATGTATAAAATGTAATGCAAGTACTAATAATAGTCGTATAATATATTGGCACACATTAGTGACAAGTTATCCAACACCACAATGTGGTTAAGGACACTTTTTTATTTTAGCGAACTCCGAAGGAATGTAACTATTATGGTTGTACCCGTGAAAATATTTTTCAGAATGTTCTTAAAATCTTCATCGGTCCTATTTACTAGGCACGAAAATGACAATGAAAAAAGTATATTATATATATGAATGTCTTTTAACGCTCTAGCGGTCGAAATTTTTATTTTTTCTCAACGAAATTCGGCATATAAGAATCATTTAAAAAACGATTCGTCGATTTCGTTAATCACCAAAATTGAATCATTGGGAGTGGAGTTTATCGTAAAGCGGGAATTTAAAAGAAAAATTAAAAAAAGTTCTGGCGGCCGCAATTTTTGGTTTTTTTTTTCAACAAAACGCTGTATATGCCATTAAAATAAATTAATAAAAAGTTTCCAAAAGTCAATGATTTAGACTAGATGTGAGAGTTTACCTGAAACCCAAAATTTAAAAATCGCTTTAACGACATCAATATTTTTTCGCAAAGATTTAAATAAAATAAAAAATATTTTCTAAAAATCAAGAATTCCGGGACACTTGGAGTGGGAGTATACCTGAAAACCGACAAAATTTTAAAATTTTAAAACAAAACAAATTTAAAAATTTGTTAAAAATTTCAAAATTTAAAAATCGCTCTATCGGCGTCAGTTTTAAATTTTTTAAATGAAAAATTGGTATATACCATTGAAATAAAATAAGAAAATATTATCTGGTAATCAGTGAAACCTAATAATGAATAATAAGATTATTATAATATGTTTCAGAGAAATAATCGAACCTTTCACGTTATTTTAATAAGTTCGAGGAAAAAAAACTGAATTGAAGCAGTGGTAACAGCAGTAAAAGTCTCACTGGAATAAAAACAACTGAATATTTGAGATTAAAACAGCATTTTTGTAAACAATTTTTATCATTTCAGATTATACAATTTATTTCTATTTTACAATTATTTTCTATAATGAAACATGATTAAACTATGAAATACTTCTATTCATAATAATTAATTGTGCAATTGTAATTAATTACTGTTGTATGCTGAAACGTTTGATTGTTGATACATCCCTGGCTTTGGACATTTCCGCATAATCTTTCCATCATATTGACGCGGCTGTGTTTAATGATGTGCAGGTATGATATACAACAGAGCTAAAGCTAACCTGTCCTGCTATTCTCCTATTTCAAGCTAACCTGTCCTGCTATTCTCCTATTTCACTCTGCTGGTGTTCCGATTTTCTCGTTTAGTAATCGAATCGAAGCAGAAATGATAGGAATAAAACAAGCATCTATCCCTTATTAGTTTTTGAGCACCACGTGTGTAATTTCGATGTTTATTGGTCAATAGAGTATCCAATGTTGAAGTACATACGCATAAAATTTACAGAATTATATTATGTTATTAGTAGCCATACGGGTCCGAAATATTAGCCTTTAAGTATTTGCCATAAATATTAATGATATCGCTTTGATTGTGTTTAACTGCTGGGAAGAAAATGTTTATTCTCAGTTAGCGATATTTAGAATATTTAGTTTATGCTCCATAAACATTAAAAGCTAATAAGAAAGTTTACGGTGATCTCAAACTGTGAACATATTAACATTTTAAGTATTACAATTAATGTGTATGTATCTTATTTTTACATACTGTAATGGCACATTGTTAAGTCACGTTTACAAATCTGTCTAAAGCCCACAACAAGAGAGGAGGCCCATATTTCTTATCGGATATTTTTTGTTTATTGTAAGCCTAAAAATAATGTTGGGCGATGATAGTTTGTGTCACCGGATTTGTGCAGCGTTAATAGCAGTGACTTTTGGCATTAGTGATAAGTGAAAGCTAAAACTGGTTAACACATTTGATTGATAATCCCCATCATATTTGGATAAATTGCCACAGTTCAAACGTTCTCTTTTATCCGCTAGAGAAAAACGTATACTGGATTACGAGAGTTCTCAGCTGACGTTATAGGTGCAAGTGCCTCATCCTCTCAACGCTGCCTAACGATTAGTTTCTCCCCTCCGTGTCCAGCTAGCTCTGGCTACCAGAAAGTTTACCAAAGGCAGGGAGATATACGCAATTACGTTTTTGAGCGAAGAAGTTTTAATTTAATAGTAATTATTCAAAACTAAAAGTTAAAATGCAGTTACAAAACACTCTAGCAACGACCTACTTAGCTACCCCGACAGGCGTTGAAGTTCATGGAATGGCGGACGAAAATGGAAAGAAAGTGTACTTTGAACTGAGTCGCATTTCTATTTATAGAGTGAAAGAGAATTAAGTGCCTTAGTTTCATGAGGTAATTTCATGCTATAAATGAAACAAACTTTCTGATACCACTTTGATCATTGACGCGTTTTTAGCCCAAAAATGTAATGTCTGCGTTATATTTGTGCTATTATTACACATTCCGATTATAATAACAAAACAAAATAGAACAAACATAGCGCTTTGCTATTTTTGTATAACTCAAAGATTTTTATGGAAATTCACCCATAAAATTTTATGTGAAGCTTTTGAATTCACCAAACTACCTATAGATTTTGCATCACTTAACTTAATATTTGTCATACCGTTGATCGTATGGTTTCCTTCGGAAGGGAAGTAAAGTCGTGGGTTCGTGCCGTATTTTTACGGCATGATAAAGAACCTCAAGCCTGAATGAAGAGGCCTTTGAGCAAAATTTGTCGACCGTTTCACGCCCTGAATAGAATGGAAAGCTGAGATGTTAAAGAGCATCCGTAAATAAACCAAATAAAAAAATACCATTGATGTTAGCAAAGATTTTAAAAAATGAGCAATTATAATTATTAAATTGTTTCGGAGTAATGTCACATACTGAGTGTTTTCAATTAATGCATTCTAAATGTATAAGCTAACCATGCCGAACACTAAACAGTGCTGCATTTGTTTCAAGATAAAATTTTCATTTACTCTAAAGCTCTAGAGAAAAAAATGTATATAAATATTTTGTTCCCCTTATTAAGCTCTAAGACTAGCTTTATTTATAGCACTCAGCTCCCTTTCATCCTCTATATCTTCTTCTTCCTCCTCCTCCTCTTGTTCTTCTCCTCTGGCTGAGCCTTGGCCTGCCGCGGCGACCTCTGCTTCCTCTATCACCGTCTTACGACTTCATTGATAGAGGGCAGTGTTGCATGGAGACATGTGATCAGCATGTCGATACCCCGTCGGTCGCCTATCATTCTTGTGATTGAAGAACGCCACCACTCCATCAGGCAACTTCATAATTGCCCTCAAGAGGCTGAGTGGACCCCTTTCTATACCTCCCTAAAGTAGAAAAATTCCTAAGTAGGTACCAGGAATCGAACCCGACCCGGCCAGCAACCATTAGACCATCATCTTATATAGACTATATAAATTAAGAAGTCGTGTTGTTGTTGTTTTTTTTTTTTTAATTTTATCTTCCTGGTTTAGCTCTCATGTTCCTTTAATGCAAATTAAATAAAAGCCGTTGCCATAAGCGCATAGCTTGTACTGAAGAAAAGTTAAAGGAAATAAAACATGTGCATCAGACATGACTAAAGAACTGTAAACACATAATATAAATATATTCTGAAACTATCCGAATTGTACCGCCACGGGTGGCCGAGGTCATTAAGGCATGGACTCGTGAGCGGTCTTGGGTTCGAATACCGCCAGGACTGTCCTCCCTGACTGAGGTTTTTTCCAGGTTTTCCTCAGTCCTCATAAATGGCAAATGCCGGGGAGGTACGCTAAACTTAGGTCTGGAACGATTCCTTCCTTAAAAATAATACTCCTTTCCCATTCCCAATGTATCATTTCCTCATGTATCATCAGTGTCCATCGCCTGTGGTGCCTATGTAGCAAAAACGAGCGTTAAACACTATTCATTCATATCCGAATTGTATTTTTATTATCTACATTATTCTGATTATTAATTATTAGCGGGAGTTATTAATGCGATTGCTATTTTTAACAGGTCCTTAATACGTTAAAGGATTAGCATATGTTGTACAAATCGGTTTTTTTTTAATCTACATGCAAAAGCGATTTTATAAGGCAGTGTGTTAGAAACATAACGATTTTTTTTTTATTTTCACTCAAATTAGTATATTTTATAAAGGAGACTTTAAAAAACAGAAGTTATTTAGGAGAATAGAGGAATATATTTTAGTTTTCTTAGGGAACAGCAAAACATCCTTGCAATGATTTACCTTCTAAGGTGCAACTGTATGGATAGGACAATGAGAAATAGGTGGGGCGATATAGGGATGCGCAATCTTACGCATGCAGAGATGAGGGTTGTGCGTGTCTACTAGAATACAGAGATCTCACGTCTTCGTGCTGTGGATGTGCGTTCACTGAGATGTCATTTTGTGCAGTGCGGTGTTCTTTTACATGAGATTTGTTGTGAAACTGTTGATAGATTACTTTGGTATTTTGGAAGATGCAACTATTGGAGAGGGGCATGTTATTTCCCAACAAATAAAGAAACAGCTGTATGAAGAAAAAAGAAGAAATGCGAGGAGGCACAGATGAAGAAAGTGATAGTACTATGAGGAATGAAGCAATGTCTCAGGTAGCAGATGTCCAGGGAAGTAGCAGTTCATCTTATTAAGTGATCACCTTCAACAAAAACTAAAACGAAGTTTCCGGAAGGATATCTGTCCGATGTATAGAGCAACCAAAGAAAAAAGATGGACATTTTTGTCCTCGCCATCTCTGTCTTTTTGGATTAGCAATTGATATGACACCATGCCTGAAATTTACAATATTTTTGGCCAGTAAAGAAATATAAAAGAGTAGACTGAATTACAAAAACCACCGTCAAAATATGTCCACCCAAGATCCAAACACACTGCAGAACATGTTAACCGTGAAGTGCTTGACTACTTTAGAGCGGTCGGTCCTGGTGGTGTAGTGGTTACCATGCTTGCCTCCTACATCCAAACTCAAGCCTGGAAGAGAGGCCTCTGAGCAAAATTTGTCGGCCGTTTCACGCCCTGATTTGAATGGGACGCTGATGACCTGAGATGTTGAAGAGCGTCCATAAATAAATCAATCAATACTTTAGAGCGAATAGACAAGAAAACGCAATAATACAAGATCGTACATTGAGAATAGAATGTTATATGTCATATTATTATTTTACAAGAATCCACGTGGTTTCATAGTTAAAGTACTCCTATAATAATTTTGAAGACCGATATCACCTGTTGTGATAGTTCATAACAGCTAAAATTTATGTAGTGTATATATTCTTATTAAATGCATTATACATATGAATATTATGACCTTTCATTCTTAGGAATATGTTTTTAAAACTATCAAATATTTTGGGGTAGAGTAAAATAAAATATAATTAATAATTTCGAAACTTGAAAACTTTTGTTCAAAATGGGTTAAACGCTATGCTATTGTGATGTAAAAAAATTAATAAGCTTTATCTATATTTTCCCTTGAAAAGGTAGTTTGATTTTTAGGTACCTTTATGCTAATACCTAAGAAAGTAAAATAACATTAATTTAGTTTCAATTAAGAATATGTAGTTAGTAAGTGTAATTGTACATGCCTTCATGAAAGTGCATTCTTCCTTTTTTTCCTTGTGTTTCTTTTCTTTTTACTACATCCTCTTAGGTCAATGAACAAAAATTTGTTTTTAATGTCGCACAATGTTGTATTTAATGTCTCAATTTGTAGATATTTTGCTTTGTAATATAATTGTGATTTTTTCCCCTAGATTGTTGAACCAAAATATACTATCTATAAATGAAAATGGATTTAGTGTGTGGTGACTTACACTTTTGAAAGGTTACTGACCTTGGCTTCTGGTGTGGAAGCGGTCCTTTGAATTTCTTCTTGCCTCGCCGCCCCTGGATCCTAGCTGCCCTGTGTTTACCTCAGTTCATTCCTTTTCCCTTGATTTGCCCAATTGAGAGTGTGAGCACAAACGGCTAGCCAATGAGCACGGCTGAAGTACTGAAAATACTTCTCTGTGCCTGCTCAAGCCAACGGTCTTATTCTGGAGACCTGGTATTCTGAAACATTTTTCAAAATGACGACAAACTAAATATAAAACAACATGTATGCATCGCTCAGATTTTGAGAGTTTACAAAATAAACGTAGATACGATTCAAATATGGACAACATGGGTCTTTATCTTTAGTGCAAGTAACATGTGAAATTCCACTATTACCAAGTCACTGTTCTCCATGAAATGCAGATTTCTATGTTATTAACAATGATCCATTTACAGCTTTCTCTTCTGTCCTATGAAATAAGAAGTTTGCAGTTCGTAATGAAAAACTGGAAGCATTTATCTTTTTCCAATACCTCTGATGGGACGTTACTTACAACTTTACGAGTACCGTGAAGGGCGCTCAATAAATTCCGTGCCATTTATGAAACTATAAAAAGAACGTTAGGAAAAATATAAAATAAAACACATTAATGTCCAGAGTTGCTGTTTTTATGCTTTGATATGATTTTAAGATGTTGGTTATAGATAGACGTTTAAATCAGTAGAAAGAGTGTTAAAGTAGTGCGGTTAGACCTTACTACTACTGAGGTGCGAATATAGCTTCCGTAAATAAAAATGAAAGGAAATCATTGATAAACTGCAATATTGGGTACTCCCTAACCGTATTTAAGGACACATATAAAAGAAAATTAACAGCTAAGAAAACCCTGTAATGATACTAAAAAGTAGAAACATACAATTTAAAGCATAAATAACATTTAAAGTTCGTGCTTCCAATAATTCGATATTCATAGAATATCTTGCTATAGAGAGGGGGAAAGAGAGAGAGAGAGAGATCACTTATGAAAAACAAATAGAATTTTGATCTTTTATGTAGTTTGTTATCTCATTTGTAATCTATATTTTACTACTGAGGCACCAAAGGCGGTAGACACTGGTGATACATGAGATGAAATGATATATTAGGAAAGGATTTTTTTAAGGAAGGAAACGTTCCAGGCCTAAGTTTAGGGTACCTCTCCGGCATTTGCCATTTATGAGGGCTGTGGTAAACCTGGAACAAACCTCAGCCAGGGAGGACGGTCTTGGCGGGATTCGAACCCCAGACCTCCCGCTTACTAGTCCGCACCTTAACGACCTCGGCCACCTGTGGCGGTGGATTCAGTTATGCGGTATAGTATAAAACGCTACAAAAAGTAGGTAATTGCTAAGTTATCTATCCGGAATGAACTAAATACTAATAACATATTTCAATACAGCAATACAGTAAATGTTTCCAGTTACAGTATTAGGAGAGGGCATAAGTGTTCTATTTGCTACCGTCATTAAACTATTCCCTAATGTGTTTCATAAAGGCCACTAGCTTTTTAAAGGAAATGACATGAAGTTCGTGCAGTTGTAGGGACCATTAGTTAAAGTGTTTAAATCTTTGTGCTTTAACATGTTCACAGGGCCCTTTACATATTCCATAAGTAGGCCAAACTTATAGACATGCCCGTTCACTGGGCAATGTTCTGTTATCAGTCCAACTGTTTAACTGTTGATGACGGTATCTATAAGCGTTCTGCCTGGTTCATATTTTCAGCTTATCTATTTGAAATTTCGCTCCCGAATAAGTAGGCGTCTTCAGTTAGAATCTAATTTACTTTACATTTCTTAAATGTGTATAACCTTTCGTTTTCTCGTAAAATATTGTAATCATAAATTTATGAATAAATGTCGTAAACGGTGCTCTGAATTCTTCGTGGACAGAGGTTAAGAACCCTTGAAATGTACTTAGCTTGCTTTGCGAAAGTAGTTCTGACATATCCCTTCAAGTTCTACGTTCAATTTTCTCCATATTTACACATGTAGCAGATTTAAGGTTTTTGTGTTATTCGATAAATTATGTTTTCCATTAATCTAAACCCAAATCCAAAATTTTGCGATACAAGTTGTGAATTAAGTTACACACCTGCAGAAGTCTTTTAGGGTCATCCTTTAACAGTTAAAACATTTAAGAGAAACTTAGATAAGTGCTTTAGCTTTTGCAGTTGACAGGTATTTAATTATGCTGAAGTATATATAACTATGATAAAATATATCTAATTCTGCTGAAATATATTTAATGAAATTTATGAAATTATATTGACATATACTAAATTATGTCAATATTTATTTTATTAGTTTGAAATGGATTTAATATTGTTGAAATATATTGAAATATATGTGCCTGATATTTAATTCCATTGAAATGTATTGAATTGCATTCCAATGTTTCAATTATGTTGCCAGGTATATAATTTGGCTGATATGTACATAATAAGGTTGACATGTGTTTAATTAGTTTGAAATGTATTAAATTATGTTAATATGTATTTCATTAGGTCTCTGTGAATTTAATTAACTTGACATTTATTTATACTTAAATGTATTTAATTATGCTGAGATTTATTTAATTGCGCTGTTACGTATTTAATTAAGTTGAAATGTCTTAATTAGGTTGAAATGTATTTATTTAGGTTTATAGTTATTTAATTACATTAACATGTATTTATTTAGGTAACATTTTAATTATGTAGAAGTGCAGTTAATTAAGTTCACATAATTGCGTATATTAAAATGTATAAAAAAGTACAAGTTGTAAATATTATAATTTCACTATTCACTGATACCAAATCTAACAACAATCTCAAATTTAATAAATACATACAATACTTACGTAATGTTTGAATGCTGTTTTATTAAACGTAAAGCATACATCAACATTCTATTATATCTATTGTGAGTTGGCAAAGCAGTAACCTACATTGTAAGTTAAAAGTCCATGCTACCATTCAGAATACATAACTTATGAGAGGGAGAGATTATAAAGCCTGTCAAGGAAAAATAAATGTTTCTAAAAGAGAAGAAATAAGTCCCATATAAGACAGGTACATAGCAGAAAAATATCATTTAAGAACAATGATAAAATATATAGTTTTTATTTATGATATGCTACATCAAAATGAATTTTCTGACAAAATTGTCTTAATTAATTCCATATTCGGGCCAGATTTTTATGTTTTAGAAATATATTAATGTAAACAAAAGTATTTATATAAAAGTGTTTTGCTCTTTTGTTAAAAGTTGGTATAAATTTTAAATATAAATTATGATTTCACTATAGTTGACATAATATTTGACATTCCTAAAAGTTTAGATTTGCATTAGTTTTTAATTACAATTGGCATACAATAACTAACATCAACATATTTTACTGGAATTAATAGTATATGTAAACACTTAAGGTCTACAGTGAAAGCTACCAGATTGTGTTTTAATTAATTTTAATTTGGTGTTTCGTGCTTTAACAGCTATAGTACATAAGTGTTTCTCTCACATGCATTTTGTAAGTTTCCAAAACGAATGTAAAAGTAGGAGTATTTCTTCAAAGCGCATTAGATTGGATTAAATTTAATTGGGTTGTCAGGGAAGCAGGAGGATGCTTTGTAATTCAGCCTTGCTTCAAGGCTGGTCGTTTGTGTCTACGTTCCTAAAGAGCAAACATCCTGGAAGTAGGATTGGTGTTAACCATCGGGCAGCCAAGATCCACTGGCGGTGAAAAGCGGGCGTAAACGGGTATCTAACATGTTTCCAGATAGAATACCCCGATGCCAGATAAGTCCCCCCCTCCTAAACGGTTTAAAACCTTAGAACTACACTATAAACGTTTATTTTTGGACATAGGCCTCTCGAAATTTAACATACTTGCTCCAACGTTTCTCCAAGTTCTTGATTCCCTTGTGGAATATTGTTTACCTTCTTTATAAACTTGTCACCAGGAAACTATTCAGTTTCAGGAACAGAGGAAGCGAAATGAGATGAATGGGTGGTTGCTGAAGCATTTCAAATCGTTATTCGGGCAATTTGTCCTAAGTGACTCGGAATGAATGCACGGGGACGTTGTCATAGTGAATCACCTTCCACGATCGCTCTCTTCAGTCTCTGAAACGTGATGCGTGGTATTCTTTAGTAAAGATTGTCTGCTTGTCCAAGAAGTCAATCAAGAGAATTTCTTTTGAATTGAAGCCACCACCTTTCCAGCGGATGAAACTCATTTCGCCTTTTCCGGAGCCCACTCTCTTCACTGTTTTGACTGCTGCTGTAAAAATGTAAAAATGTGTAATTCATTATGCAAAATATAATATGTGACGTCCGTGGTCTCCGTTAACTCGCACACTTTGACTTGTCAGTCCCAAAAACCAGTCTCACATCTGATTTTGGAGCTCTAGGACGTGGTGTCTCTCCGGTGCTTGCTTGTTTTGCCACGCTTGAACTCATTTACCCAAGTCGGGCGGTTTCATATGAAGGGCCATGCGTCATCCACTTCTCTCTTGGATTTCCTTTGCTGTTTTCCCTTCTAGAAAAGAGAATCGAATCTTATCACAAATTTCAATCTTATTCTTTTTTCTTTGTCACTCGAAACGTTTGTGTTAAAGCAACTGCCAAATAATGAAACATAGGAATAACTTCTGAATATAGAATATTGATATATATAAAACAAACTTTCTGAACATATGTACAAATTTTGCTGTTATTCTCTATTAGTATGCGAACCAAGTTAGTTATCAAACCTCCCTCCCTCCCTCATTTAGCCAAAATACTACAAGTTTTGATACCAAAATAGAATGAACAATATAATGTATAGTAAAAAGTTTTAAAAAAGTAGTTTTATTGATAAGTTCATAACCTTCTATTGCAGCATAGCATTAAACAAAATACTAAACAGAATAAAATAAACGGTAATTCCACAGTTCTTCAGTGGATACCATCCCACGTGAATCTTCTAGTAAATGGGTTAGTGAACCTAATGACAAAGAAAGAAGCAAGTGTGCAACGAAAAAGAATTAAACTATCCTTCCTTAGTCTTAGATCACTCTTACAAAAGTAAATACAAATATAATATAAAAGATCAAAAGATATAAATCGTGGTAAGAAATAGCAATGTTCAGAGTCAATAGATACCATGTGTAAAACAAAATTAATATAAAAAAATTCACTTGTATACAGCACCTGCAAGAACACAACCACCATCATTAACAAATGGCATCTACAGCGGAATGCACCCATATAAAAGGACAGAACCTAATTTACCATCTATTTAGGAAGCAAGAATGAATGAATTTTATAATTGGACATTAAAATAAATACATTTAAAAATACCATTCGCGAAACAATTGAAATGCGCGTAATGACAAGGTTAACATATGTGTATTCAAATCGAGAAGCATCTAAAAACTAAAAATACATTTATCTTTAGACTCATCATGTGTAATAACTTCAGGTGAATTTCAAGTTTCCAGATTCAAAATTACCTTTGGTCCCGTTTTCATGGATTTATTCATAGAATACTTTTAAGTATATTGAAAATTTTGAAATGTAAATATAAAGGAAACACAGTTTCACTCACAAAAATAAATTGAGTGTGCAATAGTTTAAAAAATAATTGAATGAAATGTAGCCTTGATACTAGTAAGGTTCACACCTATGTTCCAAAACATTAGTTTAGTTCATTTAAGCCTGATTCTCAATTTGAACTTTCTTTAAACATAAACAATTGAAAGATCTACAATTATTATTGCATTCTAGTTTAAAAAGTTTCTGATAAACGTGATTGGAACATGTTGTGTTCTTTTTCGTCGAGACCGCGCTTTTCATTTATGGATGTTCCTTCTCCATTCACCCACTTAGCAGTAGTAAACCGTTTCACAACATTTCTTTGACGTCTTCCGGTAGCCCGACGTCATTCTGCGCTATCCATGCAAGGCATCTTTCTCCAATCCTCTTACTTCCATTATCCGCTTTATTTCACTCAGCCAGTGAGTCTGGGGTGACCCTGCTTCCTTCTTTCTGGTATGGTTCATTCAAAATTCTGTTTAATATTCTTTCTTCTTCCACTCTTTTAAAGTGACCATACCACATAGTGGATATAATACAGTTTCTTATACAACATTTGTGTTCTCTGATTTTTTCATTTCCTATTCTGTTTATACGGGAAATCTTAGCGGAAAGTTTTAACCAATCAATTACTAGAAGAGATTTTCGTATATTCCATTGCAAGTCTTCTTATGCAAATAGAGTAAAACTTTAATTTCGGTGTTATATCTCTCTAACTTCTTGCGGTTTGGAATATTCCTGCTCCTAAGTATTGAGCTCAGCTTAGATATTAAATTTTCCCTTATATTACTATTCTTTATCTCATTTCATTATCTATTTTCCTATTGAATTCAATTTAATACTTAAATAACCGGACCATCCAGTTATCTGATGAACGACGTGGCGGAAGACTCCATCGGCTAATAGGACATCGCTCAAGATTAGCTAAACAGCAATGGTGGGTGGTGTTTACCGAACTGATACGTTGATCTTGTGTCCTATGATAGGTGTCATTTTGAGTATAAAATAACACAAATCGAATAATAAACTCTGCAAATATAATGAATGGTAAATAGTGGACCTAATTGTTCTATTTGTTTATGATAGAGACCACTCGTGCTCTCAGAATATATTTTCAAATATATTCCTAGGTGATATATTAAAGTTCTTGCACTTGGGTCTCATTAAACTGCTGTGTTTTTTATTCCCGTCTAATTAAACGAAATGGTTGCTTTTAACGGATAATGGTAATGCTCGACTCCCTTGTACGTTGGGGCTTCTTGTGTTGTTTACTTTATGCTTTTTTTTCTATCAGATACTCCATTATTGGGCGAAACTATTTTGTATGCTTGTACATGACTTTATAGTTAAAATGTCGTATTTGTGACAGTAAAAGCGTTTGTTGACAAGTTTGTATTAAAAGACCCTACTCTGATTAAAATCTTTTTTCTCCATATTGTTCAATAACTTCATTCTTATCCTTGCATCAAAATTAAAAATGCTATTTTACAATCCTGTTAAAACTTTTCATAATTTTCTTTTTTGTAAAACATTAGAGGCATCGTTATTGGAGGGTATAGTACTGTTCACCCCAAACCATTTCATGTTCACACTTATCATTCTTTCGGTAATGGCTTCCATATTTGTAATGTAATTCCTTTGTCTCTTTGTTTAATTGGAAATTCTACATTTAGCGTATATTTTTTAAGTCTTTGTTAATAATGTTCAAGGTTCGTTGATATTTCTTATATGTTAAACCCTTACATCTATTCAGATTTTTCACTTATTCAGGCTTATTACTGTTAAAGATGTTTTACATGTACCAATCCACCCACTTAGGCATTTATTTCAATAAAGATTGCATCTCCAATGTTTCTCCTTGGTTGTCCAACTGACATGCTAATTTTCAATATTTCTGATTACCGTTACAATTCATTTGTTCCATTTTCATGAGTAGTTTTGGATATATGGTCAAAACTTGCAAAATTATTCGCAGTTGAATGAACAGTATTCTATTTTATAATTGAATATTTTTCATTGGTATTAATTATTCAGTTTTAGTATATAGTTTCAGCTAAATCACTAGCACTATAACCCTTTGTTTTATGCTGCACTGTGATGAACGTTACGTAACCCGTGTTTAACGCTGATTAATTAGAACACACGACGTTATCAACCTTCCTTCCCTATTTCTTTTTCTACTGTCCCCGCTGACAACTGCTGTGTTCCGTTCGGGAAAACATCTTTGACTTCGGCTTGGAAAATATGTCAGATATCGTTCAGTACTTTTGAAGCACCATAGGCGGTGGACACTGATGATGCATGAAATGAAATGATATACTGGGAAAGGATTTTTTTAAGAAAGGAAGCGTTCCAGGCCTAAGTTTAAGGTACCTCCCCGGCATTTGCCATTTATGAGGACTGAGGAAAACCTGGAAAAACCCTCAGTCAGGGAGGGCTGCCCTGGCGGTGTTCGAACCCCAGACTTCCCGCTCACGAGTCCGCACCTTAACGACCTCGGCACTCGTGGTAGTTTTTTGTGCCAGTGGCCCAAGTATTGTTTCTTCACTGCGATTAATGAGTTCCTTTAGAGGAAATAGAGGAATTCAGAATTACTTTCTCAAATTTACTTAAAACCAGGTACTCGTTATAATTTTTTTGTTCAAAGCGTGCTTTAGAAAATATGTTATTCCATTTTATATTTGTCTTTGCTTCACTTTGCTAAATTTTAAAATTATTACAAGATATATTTTAATAACCTCTATTATTAATGTGCTCTGTCTCTGTTGTAGGCGAATAATGAGTTATTTAAAGAGTGCATTTATTAACACTATAAAGACTCAGAGTATGCAATTTTAATAAATTGGGGGACATTGTTTCATTCTCCCGTAAAATATGGTATAAGCCTTTTAAACAGTCAAATCATGGAGTTCATAACAGACTTTCTTAAAGAAGAAGACTTAAAAATTTACAGCACTAACGGGAAAATGCTAATATCGTAGTAGTATTCACCTTAACCTAATATTAAGTTTTTAATTTGAACAAAAATTCTTTGTGAATTCAATGACATGCAATTGAATTGGTTAGCTGCAGATAAGCTATCTCCTAAGTACCAAGCATACAAAAGCAATGTTTATGTTAAAAATACAAATAAGTTCTGCTTTTGAAATCTGAAACCTCAATTATTGTCTTCTGGAATATCCAGTATGTTTCGTTCTTCTTATTTCGTTCTCACTAAGCCTCCTTTTTTGAAATTAAAATACGGGCCATTTTACTAGTTGTGTAATTAAAATTAAATGCTGTATGTTTGTTTTTGTAGCTTTATTCCTTTGGATGTTGGTTTTTTTCACACAGTTAGATATGCGATATAAAACTGATAGATACTCGTACAAGCGTTTTTCACATACTGGGTCAGCAATGCTTGACGCAACCGCGGGATCGGCCGGCAGCGCTATGTCGCTATGTCGGCGTATGTTTCCCCTCCGCTGCACGAGTCGGTCCTGGTGGTGTAATGGTAACCATACTTGCCTCTTAAAGCCAAGATCGCGGGTTCAAACCCGGCCAGGATCAATGGATTTTTTCCGAGCATAAAAAGTCTAAGTATGGCTTCCTTCGGAAGAGAAGTAAAGCCGTGGGTCCCGTGTCGTACATTTACGGCATGATAAAGAACTTCAAGCCTGAAAGAAGAGATCTCTGAGCAAAATTTGTCGGCCGTTTCACGCCCTGAATTGAATGGGACGCTGATGACCTGAGATGTTAAAGAGCGTTCGTAAATAAAACAAATCAACAGTCAACAAAATCCCCTGCACGAGGCTTCATTGTGAATTGAAATCTTGTGCAAGTATCACGTTGTTGTTAGATGACGCAATACAGTGAAAGTGTATCAAGTGAAATGGGGCATAACAAGTATTCTATTCCCCAAAGAGTATTCATGTATGATTCATACGCATACAAAATTAGCGCGTGCTGCAAGGAGATTATTTCAAGAGGAATTTCCTGACGTTCCTAATCGGAGTTCGATTCATCGATTAGTAAATAAATTTCGTAAAACGAGAAGTGTTCTTAACAGAAAACATAGACAACCACGTACAGTACTCACAGAAGAAACTCTGGATATCATTGGACATGCTCTGGATAGGTCTCAAGAAAATCAGTTCCACGTCGGAAATGCTTGAACAACGAAGGGAAGCAGTTCCAACATCTCCTTGCTTAATATACGTGAGGAATTTACTTTTATTTTTAAGTATTTATGTTATGTATATTAGAAGTAACTTACGTGACTAATCGTACTATATTTACTGCGGACTTCCTGTCGCCCATACAGCTAACACAGCAGCCAGCCTCGCCGACCGGCCGCACGCCGCGAAACCGGTGGCGTGAAGGACCGTTCATCCCGTAGTTAGTGCCAAAATAGCTCCAATAATGGCTCAAACTGTTTCATTTATCACGGTTCTGTAATTGAATAATATGAACTCGGCACCCTCCCATTGATAATAATCAGACAGCATTTAATCTTGGTCGTTTACTGGAAAGAAAAATCCCAAGAAAATGGCCGGCAAAAGGCAAATTTACAATACGGAAGATTAATAATTTAATACTAATGTCTATTTTATTGAACAATAATAGTGATAAACAGGATAAATATGTTTCAGCTTTGAAAATTGAAATTTGTGTACAACATAACATAGAAATATATAATTTGAATAAATATCAAAACTTGAAACATTGTTACAATAAATGTACAATAATTGATTAATTCCTTAACAAATTATTAACCGAGCACAAGAATTCATAAAATCTGCCACCTAGGCAATTAATAAAATACTTTTAATGATGGTCGTAAATTACAGTCAATTGAACACTCTAGCTTTAACATGCTTTTTTTTTTCTTTCTTTTCTTAATTAACACATTGGAAAGGGAATTTTAAACCAATATTCTCAGTACAGTTAAAACAAAATTAACCTATTATTTCATTTTACTTAAATCACTGGGTGTAGCCATTTGAGAAGACTCCGGGCCTAACAAGTTGGAACAAGAAGTCAAAAGCATATATTTAGTAGTTCGATATCCAGAAGTTAACTTCAAATACAAAACAAGAAACAGTGAGTCGGCCAGCCAGGGGGGTTTCGCCACAGACTCTCAAAACATTCGATAGGCTTAACAACCAATAGCAAACGAATGCCAGGCAGCGAGTTGATATGGATAGGTAGGAAGAATGGAAAAGAGGAAAAAGCATAATGAGCAGGGAAATTGCGCTAAAATCGGCGCAATACTAAAGAGTTGAACCTTTATTTTAATTTCTCGTTATCTGTTTGATTCTACCTCTCTTTCGAAATTACCCGTTCAAGAGACGATAGATATATTTTTTATCTCTAATTAAAGCGCGTTCACTACTTACCGTGGTTGTCAAAAACAGGTTTGTGTTTGATATAAATTTTTAGTTCCTTAATTTGTATGGAAACAGTCAAAGCCTTTTCCCTTGGTAACTTTGTTTACTCAAACTAATTTGTTTTCTTCTACGGCTTTCTGAAGTTAATTATCTTATTTTTAAGTACGTCGAGTAATTAAGTTGCACATAGTGTTAAATTTTGTTTTCTGATTTACTCTCTCGCTTCACTACATATAAATATCTGCGTTCAGAAGCATAACGTTTCTGCCGATCGATGAATGTACTGTTTTGAAAGAAAAAATAAATCTTAGACATATTCCATTTCAATATAGGTTGTCGGTTTTTTTTTTCTGTCATTTTCAGTGTTTGATCATATATTGTATGTTTCCAGTATATCGTGTTTGTCCTTCTCACCTACAAAGTATATTGCCGAAGCATAATAACCAGTTTTATCATCGTTTCTTTGCCTATGCTTAAATAACAATAACTTATTACTTAACCTCAAGTCTAACTTCATTTAAAAATCAGCTATTGTTATATTGTTATATTGTCCAATTAACGTTAACACTCGTCTAACACTCGTCAGGAGTCGTATACATATTTCACATTTTAATGCAGCGCCTTGCCCTAGCAAATAGCAAGACCAGCCGGGTTTCATTCTACCGGCCATAACTGGAATTTGTGGCGGACAAAACGGCGACTGGGATATTTTTCTCCGGTTGCTCCGAATTCCGCTATTACTCATACTACCATGCTCCAGCTCACCTCCATCCTTGTGCAAAGCAACGGGGAGGTTTCTCTCCCAAGAAAAGCTGATGTTTAGTATGCTCTGAAGGACTTGCCCTCGGACTGTACACTGTGAATGAATTAATGAGCATATATACACATATATAGAATTTAATGGGCAATTACTTTATTTTTTATATTAATTTTAACCGTTTAAGTTATTTTATGACTGAAATAGAGCTAAAAGTTTCAAATTTATACTTTAGCACTTACATAAATGATACTTATACACAAAATTATGAACACCTGCGAATATATGAGGTATATATGTTGAAAATTGTCCGATATTGTTTATTATATTTCACAAACGAATGAGACTATAAGGAGGCAAAACTGAGTACTGAAGCAGGAATTGTTGTCTCAAGAATTCTTATGCTAATAATAATTGCATTTGATTTCAGGCATTATTTACAAGGCCAAGGATGACATAATCAATGGTATCAATATTACCAGTATGACAAATATTTTAATATTGTATTTGCTAGTGTATTTAGATATACATATACCTTTTTGTCCAATCGGTAATATTCAAGTTACTATGATTGACGGTGCATATATATGTCTTTGTTATTGTAAAAAGGGACGGATATGCTGGCCTTCTTGTTATTAAGCTGATAATCTGGCGAGGCGAGGCATTAGGACAAAAGGTTTGCTTAGAAAGGAGGTATTTCTTGTTATGGTCATGCACCTCTTTTCTTTGTAAATGCTTCTGAAACAGTTTTGCCGATTCGACACGGAAGATGTTTTATTTCACTTAACGGGGACAGCGAACAAAAGTGTCCGACAGATTCAAAAACAAATTCAGATCCAAAAGACGCCGCATGTAAATAGCAGATGTATCCTTTCTCGTAAAACTCTACTTGGGTGAGTGAAAGATTTCAACCAATGAGCATATCTCAAAATCTGACGAATAAGAATGAACATATACTATACGATATACCTGGGGAAAGTCAATAGGAAACGAGAATTGAACCAAGTTCCATAATATTTGAGGGAATAAAAGTTCGTGAGGGCGGAGCAAATTCACCTAATAGATTTTATATCTAGTATAAGAAATAAGTTTTTGACACAGTAGGGGGAACACACACTACACAAAACACATTGCAGGATAGTAGAGGACATGGCTATATAGTACAGTACAGTACAGAAGAAAGTGATAGTAGTAAATGTAGTAAGTAGTTGAAAGATATCACACTACAGTTCAGAGAAAGAAATACGTCACCATTAAGATAATATACATTAAATCAGTGTTAAAATTACGACAGTCAGTTTATTCTTATGGTAATGTCCTTACATCGAAGTGATCAGTGTTACAATAAAGCGTTTTAAAATTATAGGCGACAGTGACGCGTGAATTTGTTACTGAAGAATGCAGTTAAAATTAAAGCTACATGAACAGTGTATCTTTAGATCTTCGGGTGAAAGCAGTGACTTTAAGCCTGATGGAAACTGCACAGTAAATATAAAAGCAGAATTATCACCACGCGGCAGACACCCAGCAAGTCCTAAAATCTCCAAATGTCCAATAAATTAAAACTTGAACTTGAGCCCAGAATTGTGTTATTCCAGTGAACAATCCCCTTTCTTCCCTAATGACGCCAAGTCATTTAAAACAGTTCATATTCCCTTGATATTCCTGCCATCTGCTTTGGAAGAAAATAGGAAACAACGAATTCCAGACTTCAAAAGCCGAGGATCAGCACACATTCACCTAATCGTCTATTTCATTAGCATTTAAGAAAATAGTCCATAAAATTATCCCCGTAAACATCCCCACTCGTTCCAGTACAAGGGGGAAAGGCTGCTCATGCGCATGCGTTATTTTTTTATGGCATCGCTGGATACATAATTTAGTTCCAGGACGCCCTATCGTGAAATGTTATAACACGCTATCCGCATTTTAGCGAACTCCGAAGGATTTCTCCATTGCGGTTATGCTCATTAAATGATTTTTGAAAAAAATTCTTCAAATCTCCATCGATCCGACCTACTATGTACCAAAAATGACAATTACAATTAAAGAAAGTTATATATGCTCATATGTTAACGTTCTAGCGGTGGCAATTTTTGTTTTTGTTCTTTTTCAACGAAACTCTGCATATGACCATAAATTGACAAACGATTCGTCGAATTAGTTAAACGAAACTCCGTATATTTCCTTAAAATAAATTAATAAAAATAGTTACTGAAAATCAGGGCAATCAGGCTTAGATGTGGGGAAATACCTGTAAAGGGGGTTAAAGAGAAATTTAAAAATCGCTCTAGCGGCCTTAATTTCAAAGTGTTTTAAAGGAAACTCAGTATTTTTGTGAATGTAAAGATGATATCAAGAACTTAGCACAAAAGCATGGTTACCTTTAAAAATTTTTTGAAGTACCCACACAGTGGGTTTTGTCAGTTGTCATATATTTCATTTAATTAATAGTATACCAATAATTTTAGGTTTAATCTTAACAAGAACAATAATAATAATAATAATAATAATAATAATAATAATACAAATGTGGTTTCTCTTTCGTGATACTTATAGATTGCAAGAACTCTAATTTAATGCCACACAGTAATACCATAACTTATTTCAGTTCATTAATTAAAAAGACCATAATTTGGATATTACGTATATCATTTTTAAAATTATTCAACTTGGTGAGGAATTCGCTTAGCTTAGCTCCAGTGTGACGGGCTTTTCATTTCGTCCTGGATAACAGAGCGCGTGAAACAGCGGTACTGCATCAAATTTTGCCAAAATGTGGAAATTCTCAAGCGGAAACAATTCGAAAAACACAGCGAGCTTTCGGTGACGATACCATATTGGTTGCACAAATTAAAAAGTGATTTCACTCTTTGAAAGTTATACCAGCATTAGTTCCGGGAGGCCATCAGCAAGTCGAAATTCAGATGTGTTTCAGGAAACCATCCACGCTCGATTATTAATTTAGACAGTATAGAGTGGCGGAGAAAGTTGTGCTCAAACTATGTTGACGTCACCAAAACTACTCCAGTTTGAATTTCTGCAGAATATGTTGAATGCACCAATGTGTGACAATATTTCCTGAAGACTGCTTTCACTGATGAGACATATAAGTATAGTGAGGCGGAAAAACAATACTTTTTGACAGCCGCAATCGAAAGTCATTCCAAAACTACCCTTCCATAATATCTCAAATAATGGTACAATACTTGGATGAATGTGTGAAGTTACAGACCTATCTCGAATGAGGTTAGCTATTGAAGATGTTTAGTTTTATTGCTTCATATATTTTGTTCTGACCAAAGAGGTTTAATATACAATGTAAACCTGCTACTTTTAATCTGATCCATTCTCCAAGGATTTAAATGCTATAACTGCAGGCCTAAATTCTCTGTAAATAATACGTTTATAAGTAAAGCGAATGAAGTGAGATAGTTTGGCATTTAAACTTACCCTCAATAAACGGAAATCGTAAGTTTCCAATATTACAGAGGTGGATAAAATATTTCAAATATTAGAACAAACATATTTTCATAAATTTTGTTTTATATGCATTTAAATTGCGATACATTTACATAAGGCGTAATTTATGATAATTACGCATATTAATGCTTTTATAAATTTATTTTGCCCTGATGAGAATTTGAAATATCTTAGGTATACTTTGTATATTTACAAAATTCTTGATTTTTGGCATGTCTTTCCCAAGCAACATTTGAAGCTTCTATATAAGACTAATTTTTGTGGTAGGATAATGTTTTTAATCTCTTATTAAAAAGTCAAGATATTTTCGATTGGTTTCATATCTGGGCTGTGACCTGGTCAATTCTGTCTTCTGTGTTCGGCAGAAATTAGAAAACAATCTTTGCTCTTTGACATGGAACACCACCTTGTATAACAATTCTGCCACTTTAAAAAAAAAAAACCTCTTTTGTAGCACTTTTATGTATTCATTCTACTTTTTGTTACCTAGAATAGCTTAGTCCTCCTGTCTCATGCACTGATATCATGACAGACTTCGATGCTTCACGCTCTAAGTGAGAATTGGGGACTGAATGTCTCTTTATTCTTTCTGCACATATTTTGGCTTGTTTTTTCACCAATGCTAAAAGGGGACCCATCACTGAAAGGGAAACGTAACCATTCTTTACTATTTTGTACATACAGCAAAGAATGAAACTGAAAGGAAAAACAATAAACAAGACATCTTTGACAAGAGGTGAAGATAAATTTACTTTCAAATCTACAGCGGTTTAATACTTTTAAATGCACCTGATAAGTTGCCTTTTCAGAATTCTTTACACACCATTTGGCATGATTTTTGACTTATTGCATCCTCATTTTTACCATGGCAGGAGTAATGTTCATTTCTTCCTTGGTCCTCTTGAGGCAAGCCCTTCATCGCTGATCCTGTTCAGTTTGTACTGATTACCGTGCGATTGTTTTGAGTTGGATGGTCAGTTTTTATAATTTTCTTAAACTACACTTTTTTCCCACCAAAATGGAATTCGTGTATCGAATTTTATCCTTCTTCAATTTTATTCTAGTCAGATATTTTTGAAACGTATTAACTTCTGTGACCGTGAAGAGCCCTCAAAATTCCAAATTCTTTTGGGAGATACTCTGTTTTCTTTCCATAACCTCACCTCACTTTTCAATCTTTCTGGAAATAATAATTAAATTGAGAGCATTATTATTGCATAATATATTATATTTGAAATGCATTTTATGAAAATAACTATAATATCTTGCTTCTGAGTTCCAACTGCAGCCTTCAAAGAAAACGTTAATGTTATCTAAACTGCATTGTTGCGCACACTCATTGCTTTGGAACAAATGAAATGCATTACGTACAACATTTGGTGAAGTCTGTAACTATATTTTTGTTAATTTGCAATGCTATCGTATAATAAAACTAAATCAGCAATTTAGTAGCTTTAGCGTAATAATTACTCCACGGTTGTAGTAGTGGTGGTAGTAGTGAATTTATTACAGTGTCACCAACACAGTGCAAAGCAACTTCAATAGGGGCACGGGTCCAACGGATCATACGTACTTTTATGATACATTAGTTATGTTTGATTTGGTCTATACCTGTAAATATTAGCCAGAAAGTTTGAAGCTAGTGTTGTGTATATTTATACGAAGAAACCTAATTCTGTCATCATGCAGTTGTAAAGCTGCTAGCTTTTGGTGTACCAAGACCATTCGTGCTATTTATGATTGACAATCACTGCAGTGCAGAAACAAGTGAACAAAATAATTGCGCCTGTATACTTTTGGCGTGCTAGGCATAATCAGAAATGTTAGAGACTGTGTACGCGCATGTCTAATTTTACACGAGGCTAGTTCTAAAAATCAATGTCCGCTCTCTTCCCTCTTTCGTTTGTTAGTTATCCTTCCCATGTCTTTTGTTTTTCTAGATTTTATCACCGTTACCAACAACAAGCGCATCCAACATCACTTCTACGTTCTCCTGCGGAGCTGCCGATGCATATTCATGAAATAAAATTGGACAGTGTGGGTGAGGCGTCGCTAGTTGAAGTCGGAATTATATAAAAATTACAATTTATCAGTCCCTGCTTTTTCTGGATGCTGTTGAATGCTTTATTCAAATAGCATGAAGTAGATGAAACGGCGATTTGCATTTAACTTAATCATTTAAAAATATATGAGATTTTGTTGGCTTCATCCAGAATATTAATAAAATACGTATGTTTCACAAAGCTTGAAGAGAGAAAAAAAAGATCGTTCTCTAAAGGATAGAGAATCATTTGACATAGTTTCAGCAAGTGTGCTGACAATGTAAATGTAAAAGATATGACTGAAGTTTGGTAGACCTTCACACGGTATTTCGACGTGCAAGTATGATATTGTCTCCAGCTGTGCGTTGAAATAAATGAAATGTCTAAAAGGAATCAGACATTCTCTGTAATTGTTGAATGAGTCAGTACTTAACAGTTTGTTGAAACATTTACATAATTAAGGTAACAAACCGCATAATCATTTCATTACTATAGCTCTGAAGATTTAGAAGGCCATCATTTATGGAATATCAACTCCTCTATAAAAGTATTAAATGATTAAAACATTTAATTACTCACACTAAAAATAAATGCTGAAATAGTAATTAAACATTATTCGCTGCAATGTTCTTACTAATATGTTGCATATATTCATTTCAAATTTTTAAGGGTGCGACGAACACCTCTTCGGAGTTACCTCTCTCTATAATATTTTTTTATTTACAATACCAGTTTCCTGAAGTATGTGTATTGTGAATTGAGAAATCCTAGGTTCAGAGACTTTATTTTCAAACATCTCTGAATATTGTGTATGGGTTCAATAATACATACAAACACACATAAAAGTTTTTTGTAAGTAAATCGAGCAATCTTGCTTACCTCACAGCACATTAATGCACCAGAACAGCGTCTTGTCCGCAGAAATATTAATTAATATTCATGTCCAAGGTCAGATTTAACTATTTTAAATACACCACTGTTCATTAATTTCAATAGAGATATAATGTACTTTCCTTTATTTTCTAAGAGAGAGAGGGCAAAAAAAAAAAAAAAAAAAAAAAAGCAATGGACTAGCAAAGAAATGGGTATATTAGGTCAAAGAATGTATTGATAAAAGCGAAGTGTATCCATTACAAGAAAGGAATTAAATCTATTTTTATAAATGTACCCATCTTTGTTTAATAGCTCTCTAAAATGATCTAGATATTTGGCTTTTGAGTCCGTATAGATATTCTAATACCATATCCTTCCATACTTTTTGGATAAGTTTCCAAAGATGGTTTTAAGTGCCTTTTCATAGTGCTTCTATCTATTTCATTCCATAGCAATTTAGGGAGTTGCAGTCGAGACTTTGTAGATACCAAGCTTTATTTTTCAGTGCCTCTGCTTTCCGTTAGATGCAATGTACTTCTAGCCAATATTCAGATAGATGTTTACAAGTATTATCTTGCTGCAAGTTATATCTTATCCAATTAGATGTAATTTAAACGATACTGCTACATCTTCCTTAACATTATTCCTGGAAAAACATTTTCAAATCACAATGATCCTCCCCCCTATATTTAAGATTTAGAAAAACACACTGGTGGGACTCTTTTGTCCTTTATATTGATGGACGTACATTTTTCTGCTAAAGCATCCATATTTAGATTAATCTGTGAAAGATACTTAGATGTTGTCTATTATATTGTAGTCAATTCTTTATGTTTTAAGCTTTATAGGCTTTACCACATGTCCCTTCAGGTCAACTCCAGAATGCTTTTTACCATTGCAACAGATACAGCTTTCTTGCTTATTTCCATTAATTCTGCATATACTCGTGACGAAGTTTTAAAGCTGTTCCTTCAACTTGAAACCGTAATAAATGTAGCATTACTTTTTGCAGTTTTTCAAGGCGTGATAAGCATTGGCTGCTACCTGCACCGGACAAACCGATTAGCCCACCTTCCTCATTACCATAATCGCAGCACGTTATTTAACAAATATTTCCACGCTTGTAGTTCAATCGATCATGTAATTACATTTAAGTGTCATTAAAATCTTAATTGCATACAGCAGTTTATCTAGCAATACAGTCTTAATGCACACTGTGTGGTTGATAGAGGTAAAGATAACCACACCAATGTCTCAGTTACGTGGACTGATATGTATCGTATGTTTATGTGTACATACATTTCAAGTGGATGCTGTTTGCACTGCTTTTTGCCTGTTAATACTTTAGTTAAGGGAATAAACTGCGATACATAACCAGATATTATTATTTTTAGTTAAACATCATAATAATGTTCATTTCTATATTTGAATTTTTGCCCACATGTTTTGAACAAAGTTCCGTTGCTCGTGTATTTGTATTTAGCATATACTTTCTCGAAATAATACTTTAGTTTCATGGATTGCTGTAAGTAATGCAACAAAAAACGTATCATTGTTTGCTAAGATCTAAAATTCTAAATTTAGTGTGAGTAGAATTTTAAAATAAAATTATAATCAGGGTTACAGGCTTTTAAAGAGGTTCAGAAAGTTTTAAAAATAATAAATGTGAGTCGTGCATAATAATAATAATAATAACAATAATAATAATAAAGGCACGAGTTTACAAACATCACCTTCACTTTAATGTAAATGTGTTGTTGACGTTGTAAAAACTTTGTTCTGAATAAACTAATTTTGAAGAAACACTTTTAAGATACCCTCTATCTCCGCCATATTAAATTTGTAATTTTCAATGCTGTTTTTCTAGAGAAATATTTATAGTAGAATAATTATTTTTCCCTAGAAAACTAAACTAAACTATTTTAAAATATATTACGTTAACATATTTTTAAATAATGATAATTTTCAACGTTTTTAAAAGAAAACTACTGTCAATGGCCTTGAGAATGAAACTAGAAAGTTCCAAAAATGCGAAATTGTATGTGTATGTGGAACAAAGAGACTATACAAAATTGAATTCTCTAGGAGTATGGGGAAGGTATGTTCTAAAAAGAATGTGGATTTTTTTGTAAACTAAATTTTTCATAACGTTTATTTTTCTTCGTCTTGTACTTCTTTTTCCCAAAACATTAATTAGTTCCATACATATACAATATATACATATATATACAATAAAAATAAAGTAATACTATTAACAATGTAACAAATTAACAGTAATTATAAAGGTAGAAAAGGATAAAACACTAAGATAAAGTCACACTTGAGATCGCTTTATTTTGAAATCGTTGAGTCCTTCTATGACAAGTGGTCACTTGTCTTAGAAGGACTCAGTGAGTGCATTTTATATATATATATATATATATATATATATAATATAGAATATTTGGTCACTTGTCTTCTTGCCATAGAAGGACTCCACGAGTTCGAAGTATAGCGATCTCAAGTGTGACTTTTTCTTAGTGTTTTATCCTTTTCTACTATTATAATTACTGTTAATTTGTATGTATATATATATATATATATATATATATATCTGCTTAGATATTAATGTGAAAAAATGTCCTACTCCATATTTTTTTTTAGGTTTTCCCATTTTAAATAATTGCAAAATATTGCTTATTGAATTATAAACGTTTAAAATGCCTCCCATAACAAGCTTAAGTATTAGTTCAAAATACATTTTAATCATTACCAACTTGTAAAAATAGCGATAAAAACAATTCTCATGCCCTCATCGTAGCGCCAGCCACACGCATAGTTCTGAAGGAAGTTATACACTTTGCCTTTTGCTACTTGCTATGGCTGTAACCACTTACATCTGAACTATTCCACAAAACTTGCTCCTGTTAAGTTTCGAAGTTGGAACATCCCACAACGTCACAGACTGACTGTCCTCCACTGATTTATTACACAGTTTCAAATGTTTACTTACCTCTAATTGTATGGTAACGGTTGTCATTTATAAGTAGGTTGGTTTAAATTTATTACAAATAAATATTTTATAATATTAACAGTTTCAATTTGAATTATCTGATCTACTGCTAATTAGCATTTAGAACTGTATTGCATTCCTATTTCTTATTATCATGAAAGAATAGGCACTACAGATGCAGGATTATGATTTGAAATGGAAACGGTTAAATTATGTACATAAATTATCACAATATGATGTAAAAATTCTGATGAAAATGGTGAAAAAATGCAGAGAATATCTGTATTTTATCAAATTTTCATGTTATTAAAATTATAGATAAAATTATATTGCTTAATAACAGAACAATAATTTAACTTTCTTGATATTGATATTGCAATAATTAGTATATTTTATCTATTATAAGTTGATTAATATTTCTATAACAATTGACTATATAAAGAAATGAGTTTCGTTACATTATTAAATCTAAAACCACTGTATGTCCTTTTAAATTGCTTTGCATTCATTAAACTCATCCCAATATCACAAGAAATAACGGGAACCTAGCAATATCTTGCGGATCTAGCTCTACACTTGGCACTGATATTGTACAGCCTGGATTCTTGGCTAGCTTCCCTTTCATTGAAGTAGTGAAAGTGGAGACTTTTTGAAATTTTATGGCTTTCGGACAGAGTGTGTTGCTTTTGGAGATCGTTTAATGCAGTTGTGATGGATGAGAGGTTTGCTTTGATGTCTTTTATTGTTTTTATTACGAACAACGGACTTTGCGGATTCAGTTGAAGCAGCACTCCAAAGTTTCAATGCTAACTGCTTAGTATTCTAATGACTTTAACCATATAGTTTGAAACAGTTCCTCCAATCCATCCCCACCAAAGTGGTCCTGGTGGTGTAGTGATAAACATAGTTGCCTTCTAAACCCAAGATCGCGGATTTAATCCCGGCCAGGATTGATGACTTTTTTTTCGGACGTAGAAACCTTAAGTATGGATGACTTTCTTCGGAAGGGAAGTAAAGGCGTTTGTCCCGTGTCGTACATTTACGGCACAAAAAAAACCTTCAGCTTGAAAGAAGAGGCCACTGAGCAAAATTTGCCGGCCGTTTCATGCCCTGAATTGAATGAGACGCTGATGACCTGTGATGTTAAAGAGCGTCCCTAAATAAACCAAATCAATCAATCAGCTCTCCTTAAAATATAATTATAATATATATAAGCCCAATTATATTTTGGCATTGAAATTAGTAATATAAAGGCCATGTATATATGTGTTTCATAAGCATTGGACATTATTTGAATATCACGCTTTTACTTTCATTATTATAAGAGAAGTTATAGTTTTTGAGGAAGTATCATAGAAGGTATACAGAGTGATCTGTTTCGGTATGGATAAAGTGAAAATACTGTAAAACATTTACTACTGAACTTCATATTCTGAAATGGTGTACACAACATTAAGAATAGGGGATTTCTCAGAACGTTACATGATCTCCATTGCGCACTCTGGACAAGCCATAACGGCGATGCAATTCAGCCCATGTTCGTTGTAACTTCAGAGGAGTGATTTTTTGGAAAGCTTGTGTAATTTCACATCATCAATATTTCTGGCTTTCTGTAAATAAATAGTGTCTTTATCAAAGCTCCACACGAAGAAGTGTGGAGGGGGAGGGGTTAGATCTTGGGAATTTGGGAGTCAAGAAATTGGTTGTCACACCACATATGATTGAAAGGCCCAGGTCCAGTGAGGGGGGTACATTAACTTGTATCCCCTCATACAATATTTGTTTATACTGTTTGTTTTGTTTGTTTGGTTTATATTGTTATATTGTTGTCTCAAGTTGTGGCAACGGAAACAACTGCAACGTATCCAAATAAGATTCATACATATTCTCTTTTCTGCAAATAAAAATGGTCCCTATACTTTATTGTGGTTCACTCCACATCATGCGTTAACTTTTGGACTTGATCATTTAAGCTTGTAGGAGACATGTGAATTTTCCCTTGTGCAAATAATGCAGTTGTGAGTGTTTACTCTCCCACTGACAGTCTGTAAATAGTCATTTGTTTAAGAAGCCATCATCATCTTCAATCCGTTGGCACATCATGGATGTACAATTGGAAGGAGTTTTATGATCCTCATCGCATAAGACTTATAGACTTTGTAAGTGAAAATTTCAAATGTTTTCGAACAATATGCTGACCAGACGTAGATGTATATTCATCTCTGCTGACAGTCGTCTTTAACTTTTCATAAGGCTCGTTGCCATGGCTTTAGAGATAGCTGCTTCTCGTACTGGGTTTCACCTGCGACCTTCTGCATGCTTTATGACACAAAACCTGTTTCTACAAATTTTCGATCCCAATATTATGGAATCTCTTTGAACTTAAACGCTTTTAAATTTAGCATACCAAGAACTCATTGCGCTCGCTGTTGATTTGTACTTATTTCAGGCATTTACTATTTTTATTCTTACCTTGTACAGAAACTCTAATCTTTTAAGCAAAAATCACCAGCGTAAATTTTCTCCTACTATCATTATCTTTTATAATCATATTAAATATTATACATAACCCAGACGGATCACCCTGTATATCTCTCTGATTTTTAGAATGAACATTTTGTTGAGTTTTCTCTAAAAATACTCCCTGAGCTGAAGATTCAAATCACAGAGTCTCTCATCCTTGCTTTGTTGAAATGCAAAAATGACGGAAGATGGTAAACATGTGGGATAAGGATATTTTCTTTAGTCATTATTGAATTATAGATAATGCAATAAAATCATTTTCTTCTTGATAATGGGAAGATAGTCTAAGGTTCTATCACTTTAGAAAATATAATACGCAGTCATCCTAAAAGAGATGATTGCGGTGGAACAAACTGACACACTGTGTGGGACAATGTGGACAGAACGGGATAAAAACTCCCCACTTCTGGTTTTTTTTATTTATTTATTTAAGGACGCTCTTTAACATCAGGTCATCAGCGTCCCACTCAACTCAGGACGTGAAACGGCCGACTAATTTTGCTCAGGGGCCTCTCTTTCAGGTTTGAGGTTCTTTTTCGTGCCGTAAATATACGACACGGGACCCACGGCTTTACTTCCCTTCCGAAGGAAGCCATACTTAGGATATTTACGCCCGAAAAAATCCATCGGTCCTGGCCGGGTTCGAACCCGCGATCTTGGGTTCAGGAGGCAAGTATGGTAACCACTACACCACCAGGACCGATTCCACTTCTGGGAAAATATCCAACTGGCTTAGCAACACACATGTTTGTGGCTATTAATTTTGATTACAAATTAAAAGAGTGTTAAAATAAATCATCACCAATGTAGTTGGGAGAAAAAAAATCATAGATATATTGAGATATATGCGAACTTATCATTATTCAGCATGTTTAAGTGTATAAGAACACATTTAATTTTTATAAAAAATAAATAAAAATAAAAATAGAAAAATAGAAGGTTATATAGTATCAGACAGCTCTCCACACCACACAGCTTACAGCAATAAGCTTTGCTGAAATCATACATTAAAGTGCAAGTTCTATACCAGAAAATAGCAAAAGAAGGTATTTACACCTTTGCCTCAGTTACCTTAGTGGAATGGAGTGGTTTCATGGAAAAGATTCAACGGAAACTGCTGCAAGAGCATGAGCCTCTATTTATAGAAATTATCGACCAGTAGATGTGGCCAGAAGTGGAAACGGAAGGGAGAGAAATAAAGCACGGAAGCAAGTCTTTTAGGCACTTCAAGAATGATTTTCGTTGTTACATACCCCAATATTCAAGTGTCAAAATAATTACTGCGCCAACAGACATTATACTTTACAATTAATTAACATTTGAAGTTTGCTGTTTTGATTGTATGGCTAGGGCATTTCTCAGGGTTCAATGTTAATATCGCTAACGGTTTCAACACTCAGATATTCCCAGTGACATATTCTCTATAAAAATGCGTAATGTCTTTACACCACAGTGCACCTATTGACGCATCATGACAGCAGATCTTTAGCCGCTAGAGGCCAACATTATCGTATTCCTTTCAATGACGTATCGCTAGCTTTCAAACAAGCGCTTTAATTTGTGTCTAGCAAAATAAATAGGTGAAGTGTCGCTTAGTAATAAAATACTTCGCCTCTCACTGCAAGAAAAGGGTTAGATTCCACTTTGAAATACTGTTCACTGTCGTTTTCCAAAATGAAGAAATGGGTTGCAAGGTTTAAACGTGATCGCTTTTCCATTTTGTTTTATAATGAATGTTAGGGACCTTTAGTAACCACAACTATCGAGGAAAACATTTAAAAATCTAAAATTCCATATTAAATGATCAACTAGTGAAGGAACGAGAGTTGTTGATAGTACAAAGATTTCAAAGGAACACCTTACACGAAAATTTGCATATGAAAAGCTCTCAGAGCGATGGGTGCCGCGTTTGATAACGGTCGACCAGAATAAACATTTCTCAAGAGTGCTTAGATATGATTAAACGAAATTCAATCAAGTTTCTGCCACCTTACATCTGTTGGTGAAACGTACATTCACCGTCAGAGGCCAGACTGAACATTAGGTGCAAGGCTATGAAAGTGCCGCAAAGAAGACCATAAGTTTAACATCAAAGAGAAAGATGATGTCCAAAGTTTTCTGCGATACTCAGAGTTTGTGCCCGCAGATTATTTAGAAAAAATATAAAACACCAATAGAGAACACTATGCTTCTTTGTTGCTTCGAATTGCTGCCACGTGCACCATACTCACCAGATTTGGCCCCGGTGACTAATAAATACTGCAAAAAATAAGTATTTACTTTAGGTCAGCTTTCTACCTTAATTATAACTTAATGTTAGCGCTAATCACGTTGTATTACAGAATTTATGTTTATAAATACGTTACGCTCTAAACTGTTTCACATTCACAGAAAACATACCGATATATGAAAGAAAGAAAAGATATTTGACTTTTGTTAAAGGTTTATAGAGAAGGAAGTAACGCAGAGAAAGAAAGGACTCTTTTTTCTGATACTTGTTTACATTTATATGATATACTAAGGTAATTCTTGAAATAACTTTTCCAATTTTCTTTTCCTCCGTTATATCTTGCTTCTCCAAAAGGCACGAGGATGCAACCAACACATGTGGGTTGCGATACTAATCCCTAGCGCGCCATTCTTTGCTATATATTTGCTATTGTTGTTATTAAATTACTCAAAAATTGAACTAGTATATGATTGCAACGCCGTAAATGATCATTTTAGAAATATAATGTACAGTAAATAAATTCCACAGTTAATTAATTCTCTTGAGCGAATTTTATTTTTTAATCACTTTCCTGTTTTAACTTGAAACGAACTAACCTTAAATCATATGTTTAAAATGTTAAATTAACACTAAAAGAAACAAAAAAATTCGGGATTAACACGGAATTCATATCATCATATGAACTGGGAAGTACACGGTTGAAGTTGGCATCGTTTCAGAATGAAGGAGATATTATTTTTTACCACTCGTGACCGACGCTGGAACAAACTTTTTAACAAATATTTTGTGTAATGTGTGCTCCTGTCTACAAAAGATTTTTCTGTTATTCTTTCGTGTATTAATTAAAAGCAATATAATTAGCTTTTGAGACCGCAATGGCAACATTTCTGAGGGATTTGTGGCATGAAACTAAAACATCTGAAAACTCATCATGTTTGTTAGAGAAATTATTTTATTTTACTTTTCTCAATTAAGAACATTTGGCACTTTATGCTTGTGAAGATGCAGGAAATGAAGTTAATGACGTATCTCGCCCAGAATAAGGGATAGTGGAACAAGAAGCGATGAAAGCACTATTGAAACATGTCAGCTGATGCACCAGTCATCACCGGTGAATTCATCTCTCTTGAGGAATAACCGGCTGAATATGGAAGCGTCCAGGTTTTCCTCCGAGTTCAGAGACCGCAGCCTCCATGATCATAAGAAGGATAACAAAATATTCAGTGTTACACGCCAGACATAATAGGGCTATTCAGTAATAATTTAAGGATTATCCTCGCCGAAATAACAACCCATTAAAGTGCAATCGTTACGAACATGTGAAACGTTTTGATGGAATTAACTCCAGAAATGGGAGAACGAGGAGAAAACCCCGAAAAATTCCAAATTTGTCCATCTCATATGCCTGAGCTATTAGGACTCCTCGTTGCTGTGTTAGTATGTAGAAGGAAAACAGTTTAATGTGCATATAGTCATGTGATAGACCCATTTGTGTAAATGTTAAGTCGTGTATCTTTAGGATATCTCTGGACATTTACTATACTTATGGTATTTGGTTATCCCAGATCAGGATATAATACTATATTATCTGCAATGCTTGAACCGAATAGTTAATAGAATGTTCATTTTTGATATTCTTGCCATTATAGTTTACCTTCATACACTGTTGTTGTAGCATGTACTTTAATAATTATCCGCGATGCTTATATACTTTTCGTTTATAATATTCCTGTTTACTGTATTAGTATTGTCATGTTAATTATTTTTGTTATTATTTGTTTGGTTTCTATACTGCTTCAGTTTAAGTGAACATGTTATTATTGTGAAGGTCAACGGTACATCGATTAGTGTTTATTACTGTTTTCTTACTCATTTGTTTCCAATATGTAGATATTTGGATTTGGGATACCTTACTCTTTCATTTGCTTCCCATATTAAATACGTTATAAAACGTAACTTCTGGGTAAGTGAAATCATCAATTTGGGAAATAGGAATAATTTTATAGTTGACAGATAGAAATGTTACTTTTCACAATATATATATATATATATATATATATATATATATATATATATATATATATTCATATTGCTTTTTACGTTGTTTCAGGTTGATTTAAAGTTCTTTTCAATATTTACTCAGCCTCTGTATAGATTCTAGATCGCCTTCTTCTGCTCTTATTGATTAAGAATATCCAGTTCCTGTTTCATGTTTTCTCTTTAACATTTCCTAGGTGGACATACAGAATGTCTTTTTATCGCTTTATATTACAGTATTTATTTTGATATATTTCTTTCGTCATCCTTTCAAAATGGGATTATTTTTCTCTTTAATTTGTTTTTTATTCATTTCCTCCATCTACGGTTCATTTCTGTTATTTTTATCTATCTTTATTTATCTGTTATCATTCAAGATTGACTGGTATTAATATTACAATGTACAATTTCAGTTGTGCCACTTTCCTGGTGTTTATTTTTAATTTTCTTCATAGAGTGTCATTTATAGTTTAGAATTTTTGTATTTTTTCACACATATCCTGAACTATTTCATGTATCATTTCACATCATAAATATTTAAAATACATTAACTGTTCTAATATAAAGTTGTCTATTACATTTTTGTCGTAATGCAATATTTTTCATGGAATGCCATTATTATAGTTATCTGGATTCAAAATGGGATATTCGTTTTTCTCTGTTATTTGTTATTTTATTCCTCCTTGCCTCCATCTATAGCTCATTCCTGTTATTATTATCTATCTCTATTTTACTTTTTAATGAAGCATTTTACTGTATATAAAATCGTTTTTATGTTTATTCTATAAAATATTAAGACAAAGTCAGCATCAGAAACAAATATATTGAAAAATCTTTATAAAATTTACAGACGTTTTCCTTTCATTACTGAAGAATTCCTTCTATATAGATATTAAATAATATAGGAGAGAAGCTATATCCTTGTTACACTTTTTTGCTCGCCTATGGTGCCTCAGTAGTAAAAACGGGCGTTAAGCACTACTAAAAAACAAAACAAAAAACACAGTCTTTTGCTCGTTTCACTTTATTTTGGTAATTTATTACTTGACTTAATTATAATTTTTTTTTTTTTTGGTATATAGCTTTTATGTTACTTTAACAAGGTGGTTGTTGAAATACATTTTTTATGCAGTACATTCCATCTTCTCTGTTAAAAGCCTTCTCCAGATCGATAGAGGCTAAAGGAGTTTCTTTATTAAATTTAAAATTTTTCTCTATTATTTATTGGACAGTAAATACATTATCTTGGCATGATAGTTGTACTCCAGGTATTTTTTGTTTCTCTTTTATTAGAACTTATCCTGACTTTTGTATGTGCAGTTAAGTTAGACCATGTGTCAGTCGCAATTATCTAAGTGAAAATATTTTTATAAGTAATGAATCTAAATTAATTTACTCCGTCTATCGCTCAAAAATGTGCTTTAGTTGCAGAAGAATAAAGAAAATGTTGAATTTCCAATCATAACATTATTTTAGAGTTTAATGCACACAAATATTTTTTGGATTGAATTGTATGGAGTAAGGCAAGTATTTTCATAAAATAGCGTTTTAAATTAAAGAAACACTATTAAAACGCAAATCTCACCAATGATTCTGTTAAATACAGAATGCATAATGAAAATTTAAGAAATAGTTTCTCTCCCTCCGAAAAGGGATTTTGAAAGTTGATCAAATTGAGAATTTGAATTTTTAAAAATGTTACTTTTTTCAGTATTTTGCAAATTAATTCAGATATAAACAGATCAGGTTTAATTTTATTTTTCTTCTAAGAGGTAGATTGTATTACCTGGAGACCTCGATACTCAATGTACCCCAAAACCCATAACACCAGTTATTTTATCACGAAACGTTGATCTTAAAATGTCTATGAAATTACTTGAAATTATTTTTTACCTTCGGAGTGTTGAAATTCAGGGAGATTAGTTTCGGGGACAACGAAGAACAAGTAATCGTTCAGATATTCCTGAGAATCAGTGAAGCTAAACCGAGGAAGCTTTGAATAGAAATGTCACTCGAGCAGAATTTGAGACTTCAGTCTTTGCATTAGCAGCAGATAGTGGTGAGATGAAGTAGTGCGGCGGCAGCTATCGGAGTGCTAGAAAACTCGGTGAAATTCCTCACCCAGCCACAAAGAATCGAACATGGGATTTCGTAAAAAGAATAAAAAAAACAAATTATTATTTCTCTTAAAGGAGCAGACTTCTGATAAAAGGTACACGCTTGTCATCATTATAGTGCAATGTGTACTAATTGCTAAAGTGGGAGTGAATTGAAGTTCAGCTAGTATCGTTTAATTTCACTGCCGGTGGTAAAACAATTCCTACATGGAATATACAGCATGCTGTCCTCCCTGCCAGGTTTTCCAGTGATTCATATGAGGGCGGGCCATTGCGAATCTCTGAAACAAATACCATAGCCATCCTGCTATTGCTGCAAAACCCACCCACCGATTTTTATCTAGGGGTGTTTCCCGGAGACAAAACGCATGGCCACTATATCAATTCGACACAATAAAAGGGGGAGGGAGACGGCAGTAACTCTTCCAGTACCTACCCCGACCTCCATAATCACGGCTGCAGTGGTCGGCCAAACAATTGCCCAGGAGGTTCGGGGCTGCGCGCAGGAATTTCAAATATTTAACCCAACTAGGAAAATGTAATATCCGTGGTCATCCAGGATACCTTCTGAGTGCAGCTTTTTTCTTTAGTAGATGGGAGCATATTTTAAAAGGCTGTGGTATTTTAGATCTCCCTTGCTTTGGAACGAGGAAGGAAAGGTAAAATTTAATGGAACATCTTAGGAGTGAAAGGGAGGAAGTGGAACCAAAGAACGTTTTAGTTAATGGCTCGTTCTCCCTTCAGAAAAACCTTGTTGCCCGAAGGGCTGTGCAAAGGTTGTTTAAAGCGCAATTTAATTCCTAAGATGGTGTTACCCTTATATAAAAGTGAAGTTAAAGTGCCTTTTCTGCTTTTCTTTCATTCCAAGTAAACGCATTGTATAACGGAAAATTGAGCATCAGTATTTGTTATTTCAGTCTGTTGTGATTAATTCTGTTTCGGCAAAATTAATAAACCCAACAAGTTGGCTTGTTTGCTTGCGAATTAATACAGCTAATAGACCTAAGAAACGTTTCTAATTAATATTTACAGTTTTTACTAAGGAAATAAAGTAGAAAATTTTTAATTAAAATCATAAAATTAAGATATGATTTGAAAGAAGCTATGAACTAAATCAGTGAAAAAAGTCCAGAGGAGAGGAATACATGAGCACTGTGGAGTCCATCCTGGTTACTGCTATGGCATAAATAAACACTGTCCTAACTGAACTTGCTTAATGAAGACGAGTGGGCAAGCTAAATTATAATATCATTTGCTTACTTCAGGTATATATGGTAAAATAATAAGCGTCGTTGCTTTTAGAACCTAAAACTAGCAGAACATTGCATCGCGTATTAGTAACTTAAAAACAATATGCTCTCCTTGATGTTTGCAAGCTCTCAAGAAAGTTGCTCGGATATGGCCATGAAAAGGGATCGAACATTAGAAGAAAATTACTATTTTCTATAAAGTTCAACACAATAACTATTTAAATATAATTTGTTAAATACACATAACATGTTCAAAATATTTTTAATTCCAAAAGTGTACAAATTATTTATTAATTATTAATTTTAACTTAGAGTGCAAGAGTACATACAGCAATAATAACGTAATGCAAATTTACAAAATGCTTAGACTTTGAAAACAATTTTTAAAAGACAAAGCTGTCTCATTTAACTGGCAAAGCACATTGATTCTTGGACAAACAAATTACAAACATTAGCATTGAATAATGTCTTTTGTTTTTAAAGGTAAGATATTATTCAAAAGTTTATCATAACATTTACCTTAAGAAAGCTGATAGTTAAATATTATATTTACCATTAAAAGAAACTTTGTGAATAAATATAATTTTTGCTCATAAAAGCAATCTGGGTCACTGAAAAGCCACAGTACTGAAGTTATCAACAAAATATTTAATTATAAGGCCGAAAGGTACCCAACCTCCACAGATTCTTAGCTGTATCTTAACCGAAGAGTAGAAAGGAAGAATCTGGCAAAATAATCACCCAGCCGTCTACCCTTAATGCATTTACTAGTGACTTAGTAGGTGTGTTTATTTCCATAATGGTTTACCTTATAAATGCTGTGTTTATGTACTGAATGAGACGATAGCGTCCAAATATTATTATACTATTACATCAAGTGCAGGTCTCTCTTCTGTCTGGCACAGGCAAATAATAAATGTATTATACCATTAATTCTATTCTACAAAATGGCGTGGAGCTTAGAATCTATTATCTACATAAACCAGAAAGGAAACTAGCAAAAGCTGGTCGAATCTGTAACAGTAAACTGCAAACTGGGGGAAAAAAAACCTGCATAATTTCTAAAAATTGTAAATGCCTCATAATATTCAATTATTATAATATTTTAAAGCAAAAATGCAAAATATGTCGTAACAAATGCAAAGCAATTTACTCGGATTTTATTTAACGCTTTTATATTAAATTGAGAAATGTCTTTTGTTTTAGTAAACTCGAATGTGTGTGTGTGTGATATATTAAAGTATGTTTAGTGTAGAGTATTGTGTTTCACTCTCTCTGGAGCTTTGGTGCACCACACTACATTTTTTCATTTTCCTGTATAAGCCGGAATAGAAAGAAAATATGCCAAAAGGATCGTAACGTCACTGTTTCAAATTTTCACCACCAGCTAGTCAATATCCATATAACAGCACCTGGTTTTGACGGAGTAATTGAAAGGGCCATACTAGCGGTGTAGTGGTAACCACACTTACCTTCTAAAACCCAAGGTCGCCGGTTCAAACCCGGCCAGGATCGATGGATTTTTTTTCGGGCGTAAAAATCCTATGTATGACTTCCTTCGGAAGGGAAGTAAAGCCGTGGAATTCCGTGTCGTACATTTACGGCACGAAAAAGAACCTCAAGCCTGAAAGAAGAGGCTTCTGAGAAAAATTTGTCGGCCGTTGCACGCCTTGAATTGAATGCGACGCTGATGACTTGAGCTGTTAAAGAACGTCCATAAATAAACTAAATCAACACCAACAGCAAGTGCTATATATATAATATTATTTTTATTTTATATATATAATGAAAAATAAAAATAAAATAACACTATTAACAATGTAACAAACTAACAGTAATAATAAAAGTAGATAAGGATAAAACACTTAGATAAAGTCACACTTGAAATTGCTATATTTCAAACTATTGGAGTTCTTCAATGGCAAGAAGCTAGACAACAATTGTTATATGTATAAGCCTGGAGTGCTTCCTTCCTTTGAACTATATTTTCCTAATTTATCATTTCATCTCTTGTATCATCAGTGTCCAACGCCTGTGATGCCTCAGTAGTAAAAACGGACGTTAAATTCACCAGTTTATATAAAATGAGGAAGAAAATAATATATAGAAAGAATTTACAAGTAGAAAGAGGCTTGACACTAAACGTTTTGAGAGTGAGAACGAATAGTCTTAATTTGTTCAGTTTGGGGCTCTATAGTCATCGATATGGATCAAAAGCATAACTAAGTTGCGATGTGATGTATGTTTATAGCTAGTTAAATATAAACCAATGTTATTGGAGCAGGCGCAGTCATAAGCAGACTTTAGTCGGGCATTTTCCCCGAATGCACAAATATTTGTGGATGCAGTAATGTACTTGGACTTGAATTTATAACTATCAAGGTATGTGATCTATTTAAGTATTGACAGATATGTTTAAAGTAAATTATTGTGTTTTCGTTCACCCTGGCCAATCATAAATACAATGGTAGCTAAAGAAAATGTGACAGAAGGATCGCAATGTCACTATTTCACGTTTTCACATTAGCTGGTCAATATCCATATAAAAGCACTTGGTTTTGACGGAGTAATTGCAAGGGATGTATATATGACATGTCTTCATGCCACAGAAGAACTCAAGCAGTTCGAAATATAGTAGTTACAAATCTGTGACTTTTTCTTAGTGTTTTATCCATTTCTCCTTTTCTAGTTTTTGTTGGTTTGTTACATTGTTGATAGTGTTACATTATTTTTCATTTATATATATATTGTAATCGCTATATTTCGAACTGCTTGAGTTCTTCTGTGGCATGAAGACATGTCATATATACATCCGTTGCAATTACTCCGTCAAAACCAAGAGCTCTTATATGGACATCGACCAGCTGATGTGAAAACGTGAAACAGTGACATTGCGATCCTTCTGTCACATCTTCTTTAGCTACCATTGTATTTATGATTGGCCAGGGTGACTGAAAACACAATAATTTACTTTAAACATATTTGTCAACACTTAAATAGATCACATGCCGTGATAGTTATAAATTCAAGTCCGAGTACATTACTGCATCCACAAATATTTGTGCATTTGGGGAAAATGCCCGACTAAAGTCTGCTTATGACTGCGCCTTCTCCAATAACATTGGTTTATATTTAACTAGCTATAAACATACATCACATCGCAACCTAGTTATGCTTTTGATCCATATCGATGACTATAACTCCACACTGAAGAGATTAAGACCATTCGTTCTCACTCTCAAAACGTTTAGTGTCTGTTTTATACTGTTGAATTTAACGCCCGTTTTTACTACTGAGGCACCACAGGCGGTGGACACTGATGATACACGAGATGAAATGATAAACTGGGAAAAGATAATTCAAAGGAAGGAAGCATTCCAGGCTTAAGTTTTGGGTACCTTCCCGGCATTTGACATTTTTATGAGTACTGAGGAAAACCTGGAAAAAAATCTCAGTCAGGGAGCCCTGTTGGGAATCGAACCCCAGATCTCCCACTCACGAATCCGCGCCTTAACGAATTCGGTCACCCGTGGCGGTCTATATAAAGTGATATTTAAAGGTTGTGTTATGCTGAATATGGGAGCCGTTTCTAAACTGTTATGTACTATTCAATAATCGTCATTCTCCTCTGTTTTGAACGGGCCATAGCAAAGTTTATTGGATAAAATGTGATTTTGCAAGAGAAAGTCGATACAAAGTTGATATTCACATGATCAGAAACACCGAGCCTGTATAAATACTATTTAATTGGCCTGTCATGTCATAAAATAGCACCAGTGCACTGATTCTCCATGCATATGTTAAAGCATTAACTGGGGTTGCAACATAAAATTACCCGTTGTTTTGTACAATGAAATCGTTGTATCTAAAATTCGTCCATAATGAAAGAAAAAAAAATGTGATGTACAGTAGCATGTAAATATATTGCTTATTAAACTTTTAAAATAAATAAGCAAATGAATGAACTAATTCCGCAATATATGTCTTTATAACAACCTCAATTAGACTTTATTATCATTTAGGATTTCGGAATTGATCAATAACACAATATTTCTTCTTTAAAAGAATTAGAACGACTCGGTAATTACAGGAGAAAATCAATATAATGATCCTTTCTCTCTTTGGGCTCGCGAAGTTATGTTTCACGGTTATATATTAGAAAGAAAAAAAAGGATAAAATTATCAAAATACACTATTTTAGTATTTCATCTACTTTTTATTTCGAACATGATGATGACTTGGACTTTCCTGATAGTTGATAGTTGTTCTTTATTGCCAGAAACTATTACAGTATACCAACATCAAAGTGGAAAAGAAAAATTTAAAAAAAAAAATCATTTATACTGAATAATGCATTAGCCACCAATGTAGATGTAGTCCTCTTAAATAAGCTAATTCTCTAATTGTCAAAGATTATTAAACAGTTTGACATAAAAAGCCAAAAAACGGTTCTGAATTTTAGAATACTGAATTTATTAGTGTTAAAATTTAAAATATTACATGTCCAGTAATTATGAATATTTGAGGAAACCGTAACATTTTTTATATTATTCTTGACATGTATTAAAAAAAAAAACATACATCGATGGCAAAATCAAAATACCTAAGTCAATGAAAAGTGCCTTATAATGGTATTTGGAATGAACTCCGTATATCTAACAGCCTTTTTTGTGAAATAATAATCTTAATTGCTAAATGATGCATACCCATAAGAGAATATCATAATTAATGTTGGGATAAATGTGAGCAAAATAAACCTTCATTAATTTTTCCTTTGTAACCCTGTAACTTAAAAAGTTTAACATAATTAGGTATATATGTATTTTATTTTTTCAGCATGGTTATTATTGTTTTGACATGACTTTAATTATCTTCTTGCTAAAGCACTACTCAGTTAGGGGGCTATACGGGATGCATAAACCGTGAAATAAAACTTAATCACATTACGATGAAAGCAGAACAAGTAAAGTTGCAAACTTTAGTATTATTTTACATAATCGTGCTCTAGCCTCGGATATGAATTATTCAAGTGTTCTCAAGAATAAGCATTTCTTCGCCATAAATAGAGGAAGTATAAAAATGAAATGTCTAGAATTTGCTATGAACCCCTTCTATCAGCAAAATCTAAAGCTAGCAGTTGTGATTCGCTTCAGATATTGTGAATTTTATGCAAAAGAAATGCCATCAGCAAGATTGAAGCTACATTTTTTTGTAGTTTATTTGGAAACAGGAACTTCATTATCCAGTATAAAAAACATATTTTAAGTGTATAAATTAGAGTCTAAAGTATTGCACAGAAAACGTGAACTACAATGAACACTTTTAAAACTCGAGTACCGCCTGTGTTTACAAGGTTCTCATACAGTTAACCATCGCAGTTTTTTTAAATGAATACGAGAACAATTATTACGAATATGAAAGAGTTGTGTACATCAGTCAATGCACGCACCCCGAAAAAATTCTGAATGGCAGAGGAGTAGCTTAATTTAATAAAATATGTGTGTCAATCATGGAACAAGTAACATATGCAAGCACCGTTACGTTACACGACAGGCGAGAGTAACCGTTGCATGAAACGGAATACACAAATAAATATAGGTATGGTTTCCTAGAACTTAAATGACAATGGTAACAGCACTAGAAAATTAAAAATGTATAATTTAATACATAAAGTATAGTTTAATAACCATAAATAATATCCAAAGTATATTTGCTGGCCTTTATGACGATATGAAAAGGAACAAATACTTTTTCGCGAGGAGTCATTTTTTACATGTTACTAAAATATTTTAACATTTATACTACCGGACTTTTTAACATTTTTAATGAAAAATCTTTGTTATTGCAATAAAAATAATTCCAAACGTACGTTAAAACTGCTTCTCCAAAATAATTGTAATAATTTTGAACTCATGACATTAGCATACTTGGTAAGAAAAATATTTGCATTCGTAACAGTTTTTTCACATACAAAAGTAATATTCTATTTCTCAAACGCTTAAATTATCCATTTTTAAATTATTGGAAAAAGAATATAAGTAACGCACGCGTGTAAAAAAGTCATTACATAAATTTAAATTTGAAATTTTTGACTTGTTTATCCATCCTCTTTATAAATGAAACGCACAGAACTGCTGGGCACAGTTCACAATTTAGCAAATGTCTCTAAACCTACGCCGTTCACATTTATAAATGTGAGCAATGCAGATTTGTCAGTAGTAAAACGTGTTCTATCAGAAATCTTAACAAGTTGAGATGCATAAATAAATTAAATAAAATGCCTTAGGTAACCAAGAAATGTAAAATGATCAAGTTTTATCGCCTTAAAATCTTAATTTCTTTTGCAAATAATTTCATACATTGTTTATCGAAAATAACATTTAAGCCTCCAATGGACATTTAAATATAAATTCTTCTTCAGTTCTTTCTTCCAATTTTGTGAACCCAAATATTTCGCCTTCGATGTTGTATTTTCCTGAAGGAATTTGATATAACTTAACGTCTTTCTTTCCTTGAGTTGTACAACAAAATCCCTCTATTACGGAACACATGCATTGGAAGTACGTTCATATAAGCATTTTGTTTCGTTTTTCTGTCAGGAATCACATTCTGAAGTTAGTTCCTGTAGTTAAAATTCATTCTGTATACAATATACAACTTTATCCTGACACACCAGGGTTAGTAGGAACTATATACTTTTCAACACGCATCATAACGACACGGATACCCAGGGCTGTTAAGGCACGAATTCGTGAGCAAGAGATCTACAGTTCGATTTCCACCAGGATCGTTCTCCCCGACTGAGGCTTTTTCTCAGTCCTCATAAATGGCAAATGCCAGGGAGGTACTCCAAACTTAGGCCTGGAATGCTTTCTTGCATTAAACAAAGTATTTCCTAATGCATCATCAGTGTCCACCTTCTGTAGTGTCTCAGCAGTAAAAACTTGCAATATAATTAAGAAAGTATGTATCATAAAATTAGTTAATGTAGCATTTAAAATTCCCGAAGAGTGTTTTATTATACGTGTAACTTAAAAGGGAAAGCATCAATTGGTTAATTAATTTTCCTTTAATTATGTATGGTGGAACATTAGTAACGATTTTTTTTAAGTTCCATTAAGTATACTATTGCAGTTTTGGAAACTTTTAGTTTCATTTTCTACAGGAAAAGAAAAGCTTGGAACAAGCAAGAGAGGAAACAACGATTTATATCTTCCGATTTATTTTAATAGTATTCACGGTGAACAGAAATCACGTCAACACTTCGGGCTGCAGTACAGAACGCCACTGTGAGGACGCAGGAGAAAATATCGAGTGATACGTCAGTGTCAGGATCGCCCCCTCCTGGGCGACCTTCCCAGGAATAATGCATTGCAGCTGTGACGTGTGTACGGGAGTTCAGCGTCCCCACTAACCTGACCCAAACACATGGGGTTTACAGCTGTAAAAAGAATGTCAGAATATTCCTTCTCTTTTTAACCGTCCCCTCTGCTAGGCTAAGACCTGCGAAAATATTTGTATTGTAAAATGTTCTGAATGCAGAATTGGCAAGGAATGAATAAAGATATTCAATTAGTTTTATAGAAACCTAAGCTTGTAACTGATTACAGGTTTTACGAAATAAATTTAACATTATATTTACATTATATAAATTATCATTTATTAATATAAACTTTATACTAAAGAACAATTATCAGTAAAATTTGAAGAGTTAGTGAACCATTAAGTTATATGAACTACTGCCTGCTACATTTGTTTTTCAAATAACAAAACAAAAGATAAAACCATAAATAAAACATTTATATTTAATGGAAGTGATTTTTCAGTTCCGAACAACTAGAAATGTTTCATTTGCGTACATTGCGATCGCTGATGCTTTCTCCTGCGGCGCGGGTTTTTTTTTCTTCCCCCCCCCTATGAGTGAGCCACGCCGTAGAGGAGGTAGCAAGCCTGCTTACTTACTTGTTGACCTTGCTGACTGGTTGTGTGTTGTGTTTTTTGTTTCTCAATTCGACAGTACTACATAAAGTGCATAATGCTTCATGGGTTGTCTTTATGTACGATTCGTATTTGATAATTCAGTGATGAAAGAATCATAGTACCAGTTTTTTTTTAACATGCAGTTGATTCTGTTACTTAAGTGAATACCACACTAACCTTTTTTCAGAGAATTAAGTGTGATCTTCCACCCACTGCTATTGCTCATACTGCGAATAATTCCATGAGCACAATTCACAACGTTTGTAAATACAATATTCTGTAAAAGAGCCTATTCACTTTCATGTACCTATTCTAATGAATTCGTGGGTGTTAAATATATTAAAAGCTCGTTATAAAAATAACGGAAATGACATTATAGAGGATAGGAGTCTATAAACCACTAGCTGATACAAGATGTGTCTGCTCTAGAAGTACTTTAACCATCACCTACAATTCTCATACTATAACCATCTTGTTAAAATTATGGAAAAACACTGATTACTTTCTTTGGTCAGAATAAATCAACTTTATTTTGATTCAGTGTCTACAATTTAGAACTAACCGAACAGATCCACAAGAAGTTAGAATACATTAAGAGTATTCTAAAAACATTTAACACTAAAACTATTTATAATCGATAGTCCCTGGAAAACAGATACATGTCTTTAGATACTCTCCTACTATAAAATATCTTTCCAAGCAGAGTCCTAGCCCAACAGTTCAAATGAAAGGAATGCTACAAAATCGCATCTACATTAGTCATTCTTAAGTGCATTTAATCCATTCATAAGTTGCTGCTAGATTGGACTTTTGGAGATTCTGGCCTGTAAAATTTACATTAATCAGGTAACAGACTAAAACAGACGTTGTACCTGATGCAGCAGTTAAGTACTATATGGTTCTAGAATCAAAGCAGCAGCAGCTAAGAAGAAATAACAAATCCCTGTATCATAACCCCAAATTAATTCTCTTATACTCCACGTAAAACAGCAAGTTTTAAACTTCAAAGTGTATACTGCGCATGACTGGCTGTACAGACGTCGCAATTTAATTGGTTTATCTCCCAATCTTAGTTGAGCATTTCTTTAAATATCCCCCAGAAATGGACACTTAGTACCGAGAAGTACACTCCGTTAACTGATGTACTAGCCAAGCGTAACGTGTGAGTATGGCCTTGGACCGATTGGCGCATGCCATCCTGCAATAATATTTAGTTCCTAGTCGAAATTGCAGTGTTTTCATCTTTCAATTTACCTTCAAGTTATTTCAGAAATATTAAGTACATGTTATTCCATTTACTATATGATCACTGTCATGAACCGGCATGCTTGAGCGTACCCAATCTGGCTAAAGTACCAGTGAACGTATTGTATGCAGTGCAATTATTGAAGAACATATCTTGCTAACCAAGAGAGCTAATTTGCTAATGGCTTTAGTGTCTGTCACAGCATATTAATCACCAATTTCTTCTTTGGTATTCTGATTTGGCTAATAAATAACAATTAGTTAACAGGTCTTTATTCAATGGGTATAAAAATGTTATGCTTTGCACAGTGCATTTCCCTCCCCTTACCAAAAATAAAAGCTAAAATACATCTCTGCTGATAGCTGAGGAAAAAATATTCATTAAAATGGTCAGTAGAGAAACAAATGATCGTTGTTGGACTTCAATCAATATATATATATATATATATATATATATATATATATATCCGGAGAGTAGGTCCAGTCTGTTGTATATGGTTTTAACATACATTAAGTGTCCAAAATAAAACAGAAATATCTTCATTAAGCATTTAATAAAACGCATGTGCAGTAAAAGGGTATTCTGCTATTTAACATCACTTCACTGTAAATGCAGTGAGTCAGTAGGTTATTAATATCCTGAATAAAATCTTTCGCTTAAGTGTGACATCCAGCTGTGCATTATCTCATTTGCTTATTCATTTCATTCAAAGCGATGCGCATATAGCACAACTTTTAGCACCCAAAGGGGTTCTAGTAGATGGCAGACCTCGTGAATATGGAATATGCGGTAGCAATTTAAAGTTCCTAATCCTCAGTTTATAGTAACGTCTGATTCAATGCTGCAGTATACCTAATTTAAAATAAATAATTGAATTGCTAGCGTATCCTTTTGTTGCGAGTAACCCATGTGAACTGTTTAGCAACATAATTTCATCGGTTAAAACCTGGGGGATTTGACAAAATACTTAATCCTGGAAACTCTTAATGGAAACACTAACTTGAGCTTAAGATGTGATTATTCGTCACATTTGTACAACTTTCAAAAAATACGTATTTGCATCTTCATCAATAAATACTTAATCAAGCTGATGGAGAAAAGACATGCGCAAATCTATCATAATCAGCGGAAGAATTAGGAGTCACTATTTGAGCTATTGCAGGATTATAAGTTTATTAAGATTTCATGGGCTTTTATCTTATAATTCGTTTTAAAATATTGGTGCATGTAATGTTAGTTATATCGGAAGCCTCCCCTCTCCACTCACGGCCGCCTGCCTGTCCTTGAACTTCCGAACAATCACCAGTCTATAGAGCAGTGTATTTTTGTTTGTTTGTTTGTTTGTTTAAATGTTATTATAAATTCGAATCAGCTCGTGGCGTAGGCAAGGAATTTATTGGGAATTTCCTTGAGCAATTGTCTCCTTCTAAAACTGTAATTAGATTTTGTGAATAAATTTGATCCTACTGGGTCAGTGCAAAACAAGAAATACACAGCAAGACGTACAGTGTGACAGACGAAATTGGCGCAAAACTTCAACTTACCAAACAAAAACACTACAGAAATTAGCACAATTTATGATTTCACTGTCCTCTGTACATACAACAACAAAATTGTTACAATTCAATCTTACAAATGTACGCGTGTTCATTATCCACAAGGTGATCCCGTATCATGTGTGCGTTGTTATGAGTGGTTTCTTTCATCAGTGAGAAGAATCAATCGACCCACAGTGATTTGTGAATTTTTCAAATGAGGGTAGTTATTCATAATTTAAATAATCGTAAAGATGTTCATTTATAGGATGCTGCTTGCTATAGCATGCACACCTGCCGAAACACAAAATTCCATGCGTGCGGTAAGAGCATTTTCTGCTAGTCCTGTATATTGCTCAGTAGTGCATGATAATTTATTGTCTGCTGTCATTTTTCCCTTCTTGATACTGTAAGTTACCGCATTACTCCACTGGCAGCAAAATTGTTCTAATTATTAATATATCTCAAAATTCCAGGCCTAAGTTTAGGGTACCTCCCCGGAAATTGCCATTTATGAGGACTGATGAAAACCTGGGGGGGGGGGGAGGGAAACTCTGTTGCTACTACATTTACTACACTAAATCCTTAGAACCAGAAAATGTAGTAGAGTTTTTTATCGTAATGATGCTGCATCAGTCAGAGTAACAAAAAAAACAAAATCAGAAGTGACGGCTAATGTTAGCTTCATAGCCGCACGTTTCGCTCATCTTCCTGGTGCCATTTAATCGAAATTACTGTTAATATCGGCGAAAGGTTTAAATAAAAAAGTTCAGAACATCATTTTAAAATATCCAGAATATGAAAAAATATATAAAACACAAGAAATTCTGAAAGGGTCACGTGCTGTAATGCCAAACAGAATAATCACAAAGGAACAAGTCGCAGCTTTTGTTTATCGTCATGCGTGATTCAACGAATTTTCTCGCGCTACAAGGACACCCCAAGAAAGAACAAAAGAAGGCTGACTCTGCAAATCATAAAACGTTCGTTAGTAGCCAACTTCAATAGAAGAGATTAACCCGATCAACAATAAAGCGAGTTCGGGATTTAAAAAATAACCATTAATAGCGCAAATACATGATTAAAAGGCTTATCTTAATTCCCTCTGCATATTTTTGAAGTTTTAATGGCATAAATGCATGTATATTTCAACGATTTTTATTGCATGAATATCCGGGTCTTTTATGATATGGCATATTATGATTATGTGCAAATGCATATTTGTGTTGAAACTGTATATCTTAGTAAAACTTAAGAATTTCATTTAAGATGACTGATACATATTTGCTGGTGCATATCTGGGAAGAAAATGCTTTTTTTTTTTTTTTTTTTTTTTTTTGGTCTTAACCCTGCTTTTTTTCCGGACCTACTCGTAAGTAATACAGTAATACATGCAACGCAAAGCAGAGCCTTCTTTGTCTACCTAGCAAAACTTTTATAAGATTTCAACGTTATAAATTAATGTTAAATGATGAAAGTGTATGCATAGCAGCCCTTGTGTTGTCCATTAGTGGTGTTGATTCAACAATGGATTAATATTATTCATGCTTAAACAACAATAGAAGTGTATTGTGTCAGCTATGCAAAATAAATTTGTATATATTTTGTTGTACATTTTAATGCCTAATGTTTATGGAAATTTAATAGTTCGGAATTAATGCTTATTTTTCTAGTTTAATTTTTAAAAACCATTGGGAATTTTGAACAATATTATAATAACCTTTTAAGATGAACTGCTTAAAATAATGCCTACTTTCTTGGTTAGATACCATTAAATTTTTCATATAAGCACGGAAGTACATAAAAAATGCCTTTGAAAGAAAAACATGCATTTCTTGCTAACTATTTAGAAGCCAAGATCAATTTGGCGGAGGGTTTTTCACTCGAAGCTTTGTGAGATGTTCATTGTAGCAGAAATATAATGAAATACGTTTTAAAATCCAAAATTAAATTTAATTAAATGTGTGGAAGCAATAAGAGATAGGAAAGGTAAAGTTGTAAAAGATACAAATTGGTGAATATCTTCAAAGAATGATTGAAAGAGCTGAAGTACCTTATCAAAAAGTTTTCAAGGATATGATACTGATATCGTAAGTTGTCGCCAGCTTACAGGTTTGGCTCCCTCACTTCATTTGAAATGGAAATATACAGGATGAGACATTTATGGTGTCGGGGCCATTTTTCTCCAAAATTAAGGGGAAAATCCAAAAAAGCTTCAGATAAAATGTAAAGTGCTCTTAGGAGGGCATAAGAGCGCGATCTTAACTCTCAAATTTATTTTTTCAAATGTAATGGTGCATTTTCTTTTCTGGGGATGGAAAGAGCATTCAATTTCCAGTATAAAAGTTCTAGTAGATCGGGTGCTAGATAGATGATGTCATATTGGACAAATAAGACAGCAAGTGTTTTTCACTCACTTTCACTTCTCTTTTGTTTTGTTGTTGCTATGAAGGAAACTCATTTGTTTATACGCAGATGCTCATTTGTTGATATCGTTACACAAAAGAGTGCTCATCATTACCAAATCAATAAAAGGACATTATTCTCAGTTCGTTTTCAATTATGGATGTTCGATACACGATCAACAAGAGCATCGATATAATTTACATTTATGACAAAACCCATAAGAACGTTAGGGCATCTTGCAACTTTATACGGAGATCGATATTCTGAAAGGAGGCGGCCATCTGTTGGAAATGTTCAACGACTTGCAAACTTACTCGTCGAAACGGGAGGTGTCGCACCAAAAAAGATCATCGAAATAGAAGTGCTACTGGGGAAATTTCGGAAGACACTGTTTTAGCTGCGGTTATCGCTAGTCTTCGCCGAAATTCTCGTCAACTGGAACGTATTTCGGGAACCTCTCAAAGGAATATTCTTCCTACTTCAGCGTCACAAATACCATCCATGAGAATGACTTTCAGAAGCGTGTTGAATTTTTCCACGGCGGTACTTCGAATTCAAAATGGCAACTTTTCCGAACATACGTAAATTGATGCCAGTAAAGTGAAAGTGAGTAAAAAATATTTGCTGTCTTATTTGTCCAATATCATATCACCTATCACCCCTAGCTGATAGAGGTACTAGAATTTTTACACTGAAAATTTAGTGTTGTTTCCATTTCCAGAAAATAAAATACACATTTCCATTTAAAAAATCAATTGGACCTTGAAATGACCTTGAGAATGACATTTCAAGGACGAGTTAAGGTTACTATCTTCTGTCCCCTTAACAGCACTTAAAATTTCTGAAGCATTTTTTTTTTTTTTTTTTTTTTTTTCCCTCGTTTCGGAGAAAAGTGATCGCGGCACTATAAATACCTCACTCTGTATTTTCTATGAAAACTTTTTTTTAACTGAAAAAATAAGTTGGGCATTACATTTTAATATTTCCTCTTATAATGCTAGTGTTTTTTTTTTTTTTTTTTTTTTTTGTTTTTTTTAAATTTCTTATAATGCTATGATTAAGTTCGCAGGATTTGAAGTTTTAGTGCAAATGTATGTGCATATTTTGGTATTTTAAAGTGCATATTTTAGAATTTGAACGGCATATAATCCTCAACACTAGTAATGATATTGTAACCTTATATTTTGATCTGCCAAGGGTTAAGCATTCCGATTCTCCCATAACGACTCCAGTAAATCATTCTCTATTTGAAGGGCTTCTGTTTGGATACACGGCATTTACTTATGGGAAGTTTGCGCGGATGCTCGTAATTAAAGAGTTCTATTTCCTACCTGATCGATCAGTTTGACATGTAAATAAAAGCGATAGCTGTTCAGTATTGTACCGCTTTGTGTTCTGTTGGCAGCTCACCTCAGCGGATCTCTCGTATTTCTGTAAATATAGAACGATGTTAGCATTCGGGTCTTTTTATGAGGGTAAAATAGTTAAAATTATTAAAAAAAAAAAAAGGTAAGGAAGGCAAAGTTACACCGCTACTTTACCTCTGCAATTCATAGTGGCACTGCCTTTACGACTCCCAGTTTCATAAATATCACTGAGACTCCATTCTCTCTCAAAATATAAAGTTACGAAAAAAGAAGCGTGGGTTTAATCATACGAGTAGTTTCAACTGGTAGAACATTAGCTTTCGCGTGAGCTACAATGCGTTTTAACGGCGATGTTTTATTATTATCAAGGGCAACAAATGCCGAGGACGAAGGTTTACAGAGCTGAAGATGTTAGACCGTGTTAGGTGAAAGAAAAGTGTAGGTATATATTTAGTTACTACATGTATATTACAATTTTTCAAGTATTTCTAATTTTTAAGACAAGTTGCTTTAACTAAAAATGTGTTTTTAATTCCCAAAATAAGATTTGTAAATTACAATCATAGAGATTAGAACAGCAAGAAATGTAACATATCAAAGCGCCGTCCTGAAGTTGTCTGGGATAGTGAAAACTGAATACAGAGTGTCCCGTAAGTATGGGCCCATAGGAGAAGAACACAATGCAATCACAAGATTTGTCCAATCTCGGCGTTGTGTTTGTTGCACACGAATGAACATGCAATTTTCATTACTTTGTAGTTGCGGAAATTTCCGCAATGCATTATTTAAGATGATGAACGCTCTGAATTTTGACTTCGTATACCTTGACTTCATCTTTATTCGCTTCCCAATGACTGTGAGTTTACCTATAACAGCTAGATATGGGTTCAGACTAATGCAACCCTCTGCAAAATGATAACGTTAATACGTCATCACAATGAAATTGGTAACTAACCTTATAAAAAGTATTATATACCTCATCGCTGAATATTACTATGATCACCTTTGTAATTCTTCTTATACTTGATTTTACCTTTAAAGAAATTTTGGAAATGACTTCAGAGATCTCCATATTACACTTGACATCGTTAGTGTCATCAAAATGTCTTCATTTATTATTGGGGTCAGATAAAGCCAGAATGTTTCCATTACAATCATTTGTTTACTGGTCAAAAACTCCCTCGTACAGTGTCGCATGAGCTACATCAATATCATCCGTGAGCTCCTTCGAACCCTTTCTTGCAGACATCTTCCTCATGCCAAAATTTTCTGTTAAGATCTTCCTAACTGTCTCTCTATCGATGTTTATGTTATCTGTTATGATTATAACTCACAATTTTGCCTCGCAATTCGATCAATTTCTTGAATGTTTTCGTCAGTTTTGGTCGTTCCTGGCCGCCCTGACATCTCTTCAACAGTAACTCTTTCTCTCATCTCAGAAAAGCGTTCAGTCCATTTGTAAATTGTCTTCTTCTTCATAGCATTATTCCCAATAATTTGAACTATCCCTGACTTCACTTCTACTCTTGCCTAGTTTAACAACAAATTTAATGTTTGCTCGTTGCTCTAATTTAAGTTTTGGCATTCTCGTGGCGGCATACAAAAACGTGCAACAACCATAATGAATAACAATCAGTACCGTAAAGAACATGGCTTTGAGACCCTGATACACCAAGATCTTGAAACCTTACCGATCTGGTAATTCAAGGCGGCCAACACAAGCGCAGTGTGGAAAGTTCGTGTACTTAATTGTGGGTCCTGGAGGTAGGTAGCAGCATTGCTGACGCAAATCGAGTAAGTTAAAGTTTTTAGATTGATAATTAATATATTTAATTTATTTTATTGGAATATTAGTATGTATTGTTTATTATTTTAATAAATTAGGTTGAAGATCTAGACTCCAGAACATTCTTCTGACACAGAATTATTTCGATAAATATACGTACCGTTCGTTATATTAGAAAGTAGGGTGTAATCATCAATTGAGAAAAGTAGCCTAAAACGAATGTACTCAAGTGTCATAAATTTGAATTTTCATACAAATTTTCGGAATATACGAGGAGCTTTCTAAAAGTTCTTGGCCTAACAAAAAACACAAGATTTAAGAAAAAAAATTCAGTAAAGTCTCCTTACAAATAACTTTTTTATTGCCCTCAATAGGATAAGATTTATCCAACTTTGAAAAATAAGCGTCTGTCTCAGCATCAACCTCATCATTTGATGTGAATCTCGTCCACCCAGCCATTTCTTCCGGTTTGGGAACAAAAAGTAATCTCTGAGAGCCAAATCCGAGGGATATGGAACTACTCGTAAGTAAAGATCATGCAGTTTTGCAGCAACAATCCCAGACGTATGTGAAGGTGATGAAGGATAACTTCCTTTTCTGCAAAACTCGTGGACATTTAGCCTGAACAGTATCCTTCAGTTAATTCAGAAGTGAAACGTAATACTCTCCATGATGATTCTGCCCGCCTGGAGTTATCCACGCACCATACCATGAGACTATGACTTTTCCTGTTGATGGAACCGTTTATACTTTCTTTGGTGCACTTTCACCTGTTGCCGTTTGGACTGCTCCTTCATCCCTGACTTGTAGTGATAAATCCATGTTAAATCTACTGTTATGAAAGGTCGGAGAAACTCACCGTAATTGCGTTTAAACAAGTCTAAATACTTTTGCAAAATATTCATTCGAGTGCACCCATTAAGCGGGAAGCTTTCTCATACCCAACACTTTTTGTAAAATGTAGAGACACGGCCTGTCGAGATCTATGCAATGTCAGCCAACTGACGTACCTTTAATCGGCAATCATTGTGAATGTTTACCACAATTTCGTCGGTCGTAGCGTTTTGAGACGACCTGAGAGCTCATCATCTTGAATGCATACTTAACAACTATTATGGTAACTAGGCTATCTTCATGACATCTCTGAGTCGGGCTGAGAACTTTTAGAATGCACCTCGTTCATTGAATGAAATTGTTTTTTTTTTTTTTTTTTCATTTTATTTCAGAAAATTTATAATTTGAGTTTAATCTTGGGTTACATTATGCAATGGAAAATTGGGAAAAGTAGGTGTTCCAATTGAGTTATTTGATTTCATCATTTGCATGCCTATAGAACTTAGGGTCAGAAAACAATATATATATATACAGTGGACACTTCAAGCACAGAAAAATCTGTGTTAACATAACAAAACTGAATTCACACAAACAGAAAATGGTGAGTAATACTAATTATCTTAGAGTTTTACATTTAAAACAGGTGCTCAAAATACCAACCACCGCTTCGATACACTTCTGAGTACGTAACTACAGATTGAGCAATGTTACGAAAGTGTTCTCAGTGATTGCAGCGCTTGCCGTATCAATTTCTTCCCGAAGTGCTGCCAGTGTAACTGGTTTTCTATGGTATTCAACATCCTTAGGAGTTCGCCATAGGTAGAAGTCGAACGGCGGTTCTGTTCTGTACACACTCGCCATTATCTTTGAACTTCAACAACATTCTCGGTTTTCCAATACCACAATTGCTTTCCGCTGTTGAAACGATAATCTTGGCTCCATTTTGTTGTAGCAACGCTAGCATAACGTAATGTGACGCAACGTAACGTAATCTGTTTACAAAACATTATACGATAATCTTAGCTTCTTTTGTTCATTGTTGATTTACGACAATCTTGGCTTCATTTATTTATTGTTGATTTATCTGTAGCAACGCTAGCATAGCGTAATGTGAGTCAATCAGTTTATAGAACATCATACGATAATCTTAGCTTCATTTGTTTATTGTTGATTTACGATAATTTACGCTTCATTTGTTCAGTGTTTACCTGTCACGTAGCAACGCTATCATAATATATGGGAGTCACATCTATTTACAGAACATCATACTCTACATTATTGTTGTTTTTAGGTCCAACTTTGAAATATATTAAATAGGTATCTATTGTAAAAGTGTATATATATATACATACATATTGGCATCCCTTGTATATATAAATTAGAAATGAATTACTGATTAACGTGTTCATTTAAACATTAGAGTTATATAAAATTTTCAAATTTGTAACACCAGATATAATTAAATATCTGTGATTCCTTTTTCGTAGCCATTCTATGTATAATAAAACAAATCTCTCGAGGAAAATATTGACAACCTTTTTGAGGAAAGACACATTGTTATGGTATTGGATTCAATATGAATAAAATAAACAACGTTTATTGCAATGAGTATTTTTAATTCAAGATCCCAAGATGCAAGATTGAAATAAAAATGTATGTCAAATATGTGCGAGTAGTGTGAATTATCAAGCAAATTCAAAGATTCACAGTGTCATGTTGATTTTGATAGAATGTGAGAATTGTTTACTACCCTAATATTTTTTTTTTTGATTTAACATCACATTAATTCTACTACAGAACATTAAAATGAATAATTGATATTACATTAAATAAGTATTTCTGTAAAGGTGAATATTTGAAGTTGCGGATACTTTCTATTAATGTTAGTAGCGGCCATCTTGTGCAAGTCGTGCAGGCTTCTATTGAGAATTATTGGAAAATGAAGTTTTCGGCTACCTTGGCACACGGGCAGGCGAACATATTACTTCCCAGCCCATGAAAGTTCAGTACTGTGTTAGTAGATAAGAACTAGAAGTGGGAGGATATTGTTTGCTTCGTGGTTACTTTCTGTCCAACCTCTACTTAAACAAGATTTCCTTACTTCAATCAGAAATGTGTAAAAGAGCCCCTCTCTATGAAATTACCAATTGATGGACATTCTACTGTTCTTGCAGAATGTCTGCGAAATCATAAATAATCCCTTTCACCTATCTTCAGGTGTGGAAAACCAATTCTCGGTTTATTTTATCGATTAAAGAAACGATTACAACATATTCCGGGTTTTCTCTTGTGCTTTTTCCTCCTTCTCCTGTAGGGTTCGAAATGTTGTTTAGTCCACAGCTATCTAGGCCTTCACCCACCTACTTAGTATATTTCTTTTTCCTTTACGATTATATTGCATTGCTAATTTTGTTATTCTGTCTAGTTCTATCCTTCGTACATGCATTTTTCGTTTATGTTCATTTGCTTTTACTCCTGCATTTAAATTAAATTTTCATTATTTCTGTGTTTCTTTTATTTTCTCGTAGCCGATAACCGGCTGTTGTTCTGGAATATCATTTACGTTATTTTTATGCTTCTTTTATTACTTTTTCTCACCACCTAAGCCAGAGAAGAGTATTGCTATTGGAAAGACATTGTAAAAGTTCATAATCGTAATTGCTTGAACTTTTTTCTAGAGTTTTTCTTATCTTTGCCAAACGTTCTTTGAAATTGATCTGTTTCACTATTCAAATAATTTATCTTTTATTATTTTGTTTTACTCTTAAATTTTAAATGTCTTACTGTCGCGACCCAGACCTCCTAGACGGCAAAAGCCTACTCACAAACTAGCCTGTGGGGGGGGGGGGACAACAAACATTTTTCCTATACATAAAATTAAATCATAAACATTGGTAACAAAGGAAGGAATGTCAAGGGATCTTTTCACAAATAATACCATTGACTTTGCAAATAACTGGTTCATATTTTATTTAACTGAAAATGCTTCACATAACTAGAAAAGATTTTGTTTACAAACCTTCGTCGTGGAGAATAAACATCCATCGGTCGACCCCTGTGGCTTCCCTTACTGACTTCCTTTCACTTTCGTAGCAAAAACAAGCGAACCGTTAATACGCATCATGCGTAGACCAACCGCTATCTGTCTCTTAAACTTCCCCTTTACTCTTACTCTTAACGGACTTTTAAAACAAACTGTCCCACGATCTGTTGCTGACAATGAATCTATGGTTCCTTGTATTATAATGGTAATTATCAATGCCGTTTTTACAATCGCCATATTGCTGCTTCTAGTATATTTTATTTACTACTATTTTTGCTCCTGTTTTATCTTAGCTTTTGAAGGTCATGTAATGGACATCGACGTACTTTCGTGAACTCTACATTTTCAGGACATATGCACAAGTTTACTAATTATTTTAACAAAACTCTTAATTAACAAAATTCTTGCTTTGACTTATTTGTTTGAACTTTTAGAAAGCATTTTATGTCTTCTAATGCAGAAAAAAATATTTATATCAATCATAATACTGAAAATTATTTTTTGAAATGCATAACGCCCTCAAGTACGTAATTACTTTATAAATTGTGACTGAAACTAAACACTTTTACTGCTGGAGTACTTATACTACATTACTTTACAGGTAAGTCAATGGAATTATTTGAGAGTAGCATTAGCAATTTTTTTAAGTTCTAATCTGTGAGCAGTTAAACAAAGTACGTATACTTTTGTCTCTTTGTATTGCTTGTTCCAAAATTAAAGGTACAAAGGTGTATAATCGAATTATATTGTTGCTTCAGCCTAATTATCTCCGCGGTACTGCTGAGAGATGCCATCTCTTAATGGCAAAGGTACGGCACACCATCTTGTTCAAACATGACTATGTCTGAGATATCAAAAATATCCCTGCGAATATTTCGTTAAAAGTTGCAACTGATGAACTCATTTTGCAAAGTATATGCAATTGAAATAATATAATAATAATAATAATAATAATAATAATAATACAACATATGTGTATATATTATAGGATGTACTTGATAAAGGCATTGATTGTGATTGAATGACTTATCAGCTTATTAGACGATTAACAATATACGCTTGAACAGAACACAAACTCATCATTAAAAATAATGTAACCGTTTTCCCCTAGGCTCCAAAAGATCCACGCACATGGCGAAAGTCTCCCCACCTTCTTCTTCCTCGTCATGATTATAAAACTTGTAAATGAGCAGCACACTTCTAAAGGTAAACTTTCGTTGTTCAGTTCGTTGTTAAGTATTCTTGAGAGGAAACGGGCAGATTTAGGGCTTTGTCTAATTGACTCTGAAATACCTTGAGCTAAATTTTCAAAAATCGATGGTCGTTCCGATACCGGCTCATCAGCAAGCGCCATTCGTTGAAACTTGCTAATAAGTTTCCCCTCACGAAAGTGTCTTCTAAGCTCATTATATGCTATTTCCTTTAGTCGGTAGTTGCCGTGGGTACAAATTCACGAATATCAAGCGTTGTATGCTTGAAAAAAATATGCCAGAATGAGCTGACAATAACAAATAAGTACACCTTAAAGGTGGTGCTGTGCACCCTATTGGAGTTCCACTTTTTAGCATTTTACTTTTATTTATTTTATTTAAAATAAATTGAATATGTTATCAAAATTCCAGGATTGCATGAAACACATAGTTATAAATTCATGTTTAAATTACATCATTTTAGTTTTTGATATTGTGTTTCAGAGTTAAAGTAGATTTATATTAAAATTATTAGATTTCAAGAAAAAAGTCATGCTTGGGTTTACTTCTATCAAGAAAAGAAACAGGAACCTATTCCCTGTAAACCAAGCGGACTTAGTATCGCTTGGGACTTGCATTCGGTAAGCCCCGGGTGCAAGTTCTGACCTTAAGTTTTTTCATGGCTTTCAATGGTCGCTTAGATAGACATTTCCCTTCCACGGTTTTCCTGCTCTCCATTTATATGATTACTTCATTTTATAGTTCCAGTTCTGGATTGTAGGATAAAAAGCATCAAGCTTGGTGGTCTGTGCTGAGCTGCATGGCGTTGGATTTTTACTTGAAGAAATTCCTGTCATGCAAAAGTTTACTGATATTTAAATTACTTATTAATTACAATTTAAAATACAAAACATTTCTAATACTTTCTCTTACCTAATTTTCAGCCTTTTATTAATTTATTTGTAACTTTCTACGATAAAATGCTACCAATTACAAGTTGGTAACAGCCATTGCCTCCCTGAATATTCTATGCAAAGCTTTCTGAACCGTACGTTCAGATAGACGTTAAGGGAAGTATGAAAGGCCTATCCTTGAATGTTAAATTTACCAACTTCATTTCCCATTTTCTCAAGGGTTATTAGATATAATGAAATAAAACCTTTACAACTTTTCTGATCTATTTTTACTGATAAAATAAATTAAATCCAATATTTTGTTTTTTTTCTTCTATTTTTTCCCCAACGTTTATTTTTTTTACGTTGTCATATTTTGCCCTAGCTCTACCATAATAAATCCACATCATCAAAATAGCATCATGAATAAGTGGTACAGGTTTCAAAGCGATAGCTTATATAGCTAAAAAATGGGAAACTTATGCACAAAAATGTAGTTGTTCAATAATTGCAGGCAAATAATGTTTTTACATAAAAACCAACTTTTTTAGGGAAACACTCCAATGTTGTAAAACAACAAAGAATGATGTCATGCAAACAAATTCTATAATTTATTAAATACAACTTTTTCTATCATTCAAAACAAACCACAGCCTTCTAGAGAATATAGTTCCTGAGATATAGCATTTTCACTGAACTAGTGCTCGCGAAATAAAAAACAAAACAAACAAAAAAGCTTCTGTAGTTACATAATTAAATTTTTATTGAAAGTACTTATAACTACGAGATATTAATGAAAATGTCTAAATAATCAGAAAAGTTCAAATATTAAAATGATACTAAAGACAAAAAATATGATGATCCCTTTTCCCTTTAATACTTCTCTTAAACGTAAGCGAGTTGGCATTGGAAATAGTTGTCGGTTTGAAATAAATCATTTGCAAAAAAGAGAATTATTATATTGAAAAGGAGTCCGTTGACGAAAACTCTTATTGCTCTGCGACTGTTGTACAGTATACATATCTCCTATTATTATTATTATTATTATTATTATTATTATTATTATTATTATTATCTATTTGATAACCAATGCACAGTTACTGCTCATAATAAAGAGAAACTCTGTTCTTTGAAGCATGCTTAATTTCCTGAAACTCTCTTTGTGCCTTGCTGGGAAGAATACCATAGCTTTCATTGAATTTTATCATACTGAAATTCAAAATTTACACACAATTTATATGATATATTTTTTTTTTCTGAGAAGCCTTTACAGGTCTTCTTTATCATACGATTAAAAAAGAAGAATTTCAATAATTCTCAGGTCTCATGCTTACACTGATATTTTTAAAAGTAGACATTTGTGGAAATTGTATCAGTAATAGTTTCGCATCATTAACGTGCAGAACTAGCTAATACTAGGCTAATGAAGCATTATCATACTAGTTTCATCATTGTCACTCCCGTTACCGCAAAGTTGAGACGTGCTTAATTCCGCCTACACTTAAATGTAGGTGACACACTAAGAACTATGAGCTGTCCTGAAATTCAGCTTCCGTCTCAACAAATCTTCAGCTGAGCTCTGTGCAATGTTGCAGGAGAGAGTTTGTTCTTCCCTACAGCGTAGCTCGAAGATGGAAAGAAAATATTAAAGAGGGGAGGCTATCAATTTCAAAGGAAGGTAAGCCTAGTGCTCCAATTTGTGCTCTAAGGAAGCAAACATTAACACAGCTGCTATCATTGGGAGAAGACGTTGAATAACATTAATAACACTTTCAATATTTCACTTGGTGCCATCCACTCGTTGGTAGCTGAAAAGCTGCACATGAGATGTGTGTGCATAGTGAGTTACAAAACTGCTGATTCCCGAACAATTATTTAATTTACGCATACCTATAAGATTACTTAATATACAATAATAGTTTAATATTATATCTCTTTCTCATTCGCGTGCACATTTGGATGCTGTTGAGAATGCTGCTACTGGATGATGCGGAGTTCTTTCAAATTAAAGTGGTTGCTTTCTCTGTAAAGTCCTCTCATTTTTCGATACTCAAGAGCTGGTATGTCGTACCTGAACACACAACTGCAACTGGGCAACACTACAGAAATGTCTTGAAAACTCTGCAACGCAAATGACTACTGCAAGTATCGCCAAGATAATGCACGGTCGAACATCGCATATGTTGTTGCTGAATACATCACAAAAAGCCTCCCTGTAGTCCAAATTTAGCCGCATGTGACATTCCTTTTCCCCCTATGGAAGAAACACCTCTATAAGAGACGTTTTTCATCATCGGAAGCAGTGGTGAAGGCTGCTGAGGCAATGCTGAAGGACCTGTGGTTTTCAGCATGTCTTTGAACTGGCAGATGTGCTGGGGCAGATGCATTGCATCCCCTCTGAGAAATATCATAAAAATTATGAATATATGTTATCTGAAAAGAGATACTCGTGCTTTATTGAATAGCCCTCTTATTATTAGAAGTTTTATCAATAATTTAAAAGTTTTTCAGACTATTGTGCAACAGATGTGTTTAACAAATTAGCAAATAATGAGTGATTTCACTAATATTATTAGTTTGTAGTACATTATGCAACAGGCCCCAGGCGTCTGGCGTTTCTTGGGTGACGACTACAATGATAAGAATATCTGGAGTTTGGGGCTTATCATCTAAGGAAAAGTCACGCATCCCATCGGTCCCTGGATCTGGTCCCACGGACCCGTGTACCATTTCTCATCCCATGTCTTCCTCCTGGAGGGTGACTCTTGGAGGGCAAGATACTTTAAAGTGGAGAGTCGGAGTGGGCAGGATGCCGAATTATACTCTATCCCTATCCTGTGCACTGAAATATTGAACAACAACAACCCAGTATTGAACTGTGATATCATGAGCGCTTTTATGTTTGTGTGTGTCGGCTAGCATATTTCCATGTGGAACTCAGTGACAGAATTTGCTGTTATATCCTGTAACTATAGCAACGGTTCTGAATGGATTATTATGCACGTATTAATGACTTCAAACTGTCAAATGTGACGCTAATATGAAAACACATTTCCGTATGACACTTTAACTTTCTGTGGCTTTATTTACCATATAAATTGGTTAGTAGGCTTGAACAGCAAGCTGCTATTGACAGGTTAAAGTCGTGAACATTACAAAACTCCCGGATGCTATTACGTTTCTATTTTTATTTCTATCCTTCTGTGTCAACGATGGCATTTCTTGTAGATAGTGCTATCTGCTAGATTTGACACATCATACCTGTTAGCAATCTAATTTTATTATACTGCAAGTTCAGTGTGTGTGATTCAAAAGCAACATAGTTCTTAACACATTAGAATAACATGTTTGAAGCCAATCTATGAGATGGTATGCTCCAACGTTTCTTCCGGTTCATGATTCTCTTGTGGAAGTGCGTTTAGGTCTTTTCGAAGCCGATTCTCCTTGTGGGTTCACAGCTGTTTACCTTCCGGAATATTTTAATGAGTTCACGTTTTGTTTTAGTAAAAATTCTAAAATATCAGGGTGATTTTTCTTAAAATGTCTAAACAGTCGGTCGATGTTCGTAATTGATTTTTCTTTAGCTCCGGAATGCGCAGATGCGGCAGCCATTCTTTGCAAGTTTGTTCATGTGTAATTCATTTTGCAAAATGAAATACACGCGCCCAGTTCAGATACCCGTAGCCTCTGCCAACTTGCGCACTTTCACTCAACCTCCAAACTAATATATAAACGATTTTTGGTCTTACAGCTGATTTTGGAGCTCCAGGATGTGGTGCATCTTCGATATTTGTTGTGCCATGATTGAACTCATTTGCCCAAATTCGAACGGTTTCAAAGGCAGTGGCGCGCGTCACTCAATGTAGTTAAAATTCTCTCATGAATTTCCTTTGCTGTTACCTTACAGCAAAAAAGAACTGAATTGTTAATTAAAATATTGAAATTATTTTGTCTATCAAATATAGGAATCTGGCTTTAAATTGGAGTAAGAGAGAAAAAAATTGTATCTATTGTCTGGACTCGAAATACTGACCTTGGGCTCACCGATCCGATGCACCGACTATTTGAGCTGCTATGTCCTATTCAACTTCTCATATTTCCGGTAAATTTCGGAGATAACTCATTCTTAAAATGCTATTTAAAAAGTCCAGTACCTATGACCAAGGGGTCCTAATGACACTATTAAGGTCAGTATTTTTATATTTAGATGCCTTAACTAGGATTTTAAATTGTAATCGGGGCATGGTAGCTCAAATGATTAGTCCTTGCCACGGTAAGCTGAAGATTCATGGTTCGAGTCCCGGCCGTATTTCCTGTCTGATTCCGATTTAAAATTATAGGCATCAATCAGTTTTGAGTGAAAATCTAGAGAGATATGGCAAGGTACGGCTATTTAACCCACCTGCAATGACTTAATGATTTACCACCCCCGGGTGACAATGCTGGTGTATTTCGTTTCTTATTTAGTAATGCAAGTTTCAATGTGACAATAGGTAACTTATGAGAATTATGTAACCTGTATTCAACATTAAATGCATTAATAGTGAGGGAGCCGTTCTTGCACTATCTTTTTCTTCTAATGGCGTCTTTCCAATTCCCCAACCTCTATATCTTTGTCCACATTAGGAAGTTTCGTTCACTAGCCCTTCGTTTCCATTGGTTTGAGCATGTAAATGAAATTGTAGAAGAGTGTGACGTAGCATTAGTCTTTAATATCGAGAGAAGTTATATCTTCTTAAGCAATGTTTGAACTGTAAAAGTAAAACACTTGTCTTACTTAATATCTTCCAATCGACATTTTAAAGAAGTTATGTTTGACAAAATTTTAAAAACAGAATTATCTTTTATTTCTTTGAATAATATGTCCTGAATTAATTACTACCTCATATAAATAAATTAATACTAAAATGAACATTTGAAATTAAAATCTACATTAATGAAATATAATAAAGAATTGTATCAATACAAGTTAAACTTCATTACTTTTGTTAATGCCTATAACAGCATGTAGTGGTGGAGCTGTCCTTTCCTTCTAAGCCCATTGTCCTGCCGGAGCGAGGTGAGTTGGCATATACATAGGGGATTACCTCATATTGAAACTTTAGGTTATATCTGCGTTAGTTGATATGTTTTCTGGAATTTTTTCCTAACTAAATTATGCCTTCTCACTGAAGCTACCTACTAACTTTGTTCCAACTCCACCTATATTGACCCAGTAAGATTTAAATGTTTAATGTGTTCTTTAAATGCGAATGTGTCTAATTTATTCCAGTTTTCTTAGAAAAAATTGGGTATTGTTGAGGCATTATTACTTTTGAAACCTAATGAGTATCTCGTTTGTATGGATGTACTTGCAGACACCTTTCTTGTTGTATTGGGTATACTAGGATTTTCTCGGTTCGACCCTAAAGATTTCCCATATTATGTCTTCTAGTGTTAGCATGTCATAAAATTCTTTGAAAATAAGGCCTGATATCATCATGCTTGGTGGCACATCATTGCGGTATGTTTTTGTGATAATACAATATAAGCGGAGTAAAGTGATCCGGTCAATTTAAGGATAATTCAGGACAACAAACTTTGATTCTCAATAGAGTTCTCCGGCTATATAGATTCAGATTGGATTAATTAGCGGTTGTGGTCCATGACAATGAATTTTTATTATATGATGTAGGTTATAAACCTTAGCCAATCAGACGCTTGTGTGAAAAAATATCGCATTTAAAATATGACTGAATACGAAATGCAATTTTTTCACACAAGTCTTTTGTTACACTAAGTTTAAGAATGAGAGTGCGACAGGAAAAAATCGGGGGAACCTCGGTTAACCGTGCCGATGCTCTTACTTCGTAAGTACCGTGACTCGTTCGACCATAGCCGCAAATCTCCCCTATCTCAGTATATTAAGGGTGGGAACCTCTATCTGGTTGCAGATATTTTATCCGTATGAGGCGAATTGAAACTCTAGATGGTTCCCATGAACGGAATAAAGACAGTGATGTCTAACATTAAAGATCACGATATGAATATCTTGGTTAAGGGAAAATTCAAACATGTTGATGCATGTCAACAAAACATAATTGGGCCACTGTGCAGTAGTTTGTGAAACTTAGGAACTAACAATACATTCAGTTTACCAGTGTGTTATTCCGTTAAACACTATTCATATGATCATGTTCGACAACTGGCAATATAATGCGTAAATTTTAGTGTATCTACTTTAAACAAGGAAAATAAAATACGAATTTTCTAAATTTTATCGTAGAAAATCTATTCATGGACAGAAAATTGTTTTAGAACATTCTTTTTTTTATTTACCGCTGGTTTTCAAAAGCCTATTTCCAAGTATTTTACATGGCAACATGAAGGAAATAAATTCCTGAATAATTAACGAGCTAAATTTCTGCACTAATAGTGTTTTACACTGTTTGCATTTTAAGCATAATTATAAAATTTATAAAGCAATATAAATATGTAGTGTCCAAATTTTCATACTTGGTTACAAACTAAGTTCATTAAAAATAAAATAACATTATATAAAGTAGAATGAAGCAGAACCATTATATATATTGTTTGCTTTTACTGGAATAAATATTTCGGAAAAATTGCGGTTTTAAAAGTATATCTCTGGCTAAATCGCAGATAAAGTTCGATAATTTATAATTGGTGCAGCATTCATACATAATTACATTTTATTTTGGTGTGGAAACGTATAAAATTTAAAAATAACACATTTAAATATTACAGTGGACTTTGCACTTAAAATACATATGGTCTGGCGCGCGATTGCGGAGCAATAGTTATTGTACGTTGGTATTGGGGGAAAAAAATGATTTATTCCATTGAAAGCTCTTCATGATATTCACAAACGAACATTTCCATTCACTCAGTTATCGTTGATTATGCTTTAATGAACAAATATACCAAAGAAAGAAGCACTGCATCCCATTCGATAAAAGCGATATCTCCGGTAGTGGCATTCACAACCGCGCTGCCGGAAACTCCGCAGAATCGCAACTAATGCCCAAATGCAGACGTGTGCTGAATTCAAGACTAAATCCAGGAGAGGCGCAGGAATCCAATATTGAGCACAGCCCTTTCCGATGCAAATGGGTTGCAAGAGAATACATAAGCAAGAGACGCAAATAGCTTTAAACCAGAATTAACGAATACAGAGGCGGAGAAAATCTAGGTACTTAGATATGGAATGACTGAAATGGAAGTCTATGCGTAAGGCTAATGGAATGCGTCATTATTCCTGTAACGATTACTTGAAAGTCAAGATGATGCATCACTGGCGTATTTTCAGAAATTAATACGTCATCCAGTACTAGACCAACAGTTATCAAAAGATTAATTATAGTTAGTACCTATATATTTTTACAAAACATATTTGTTACAAATCTAATTCATTCATATCACACGGGTCCTGGGTCCATACATGCTTTCTCAATACACTAGGAAATACATGAAATTGCAAAAAAAAACATTATTTAACTTTTTGCACAAATAAAATAAACAGAAAAGAAAATAAAACAGTATAAAATAAATAACTTACACTTACACTTGTACATATATGTACAATTAATTCCAAAAATATGGTTGCCGAGGTTCTCTAGCCCCCTTCCCGGTTGCCTGCCTCTTCTGATCTGAGCTGTTTCACTTTGTTTAAAATTTCACCTATTCCCTCCTCCTCCCTATCTGCCAGCAAAATCCAGCATTGCCACTGCCCTTTCCTCTCATTAATAAACAGAGGAAGTAACCACATTTATCTCATATACCTCAAGTTGCGGATTCAAATCTTTTCATAGTCGATGGATTTTTAGGGCGTAAATATCCTAAGTACACCTTCGTTCGGAAGGGAAGTAAAGCCGTTGGTCCCTTGGTAAATTTACGGCACGTAAAATAATCTCATTCAAAATTTATCGGCCCCTTTACTCCCTTTATTTCATGGGGTACTAATAACCAAATATGTTAAAAAACATTATCAAAATATAATACTAATAATAATAATAATAATAATAATAATAATAACTTTTGTTACTATAATTTAATAAACATTTCTCTAGTTTGAAAAAAATATCAGTTTTAATTGAATGAAATTTAAGAACTTTTCTGTTTCCTGGCTTACATTTTCGACATTGAATCCGTTTTGTTTGCTGATGATACTGTAATCCTTTCGAAATAAGAAAATGTAAACGAAAATTAATATACATCCTCTCCAGAAAACATCTTTCCAACTTTTTCCCTAATGCGTTTCCAACCCATCCGTGCAATTCCTGCAGTACCTACAAACATTAGGCATACCAGTTTCCACAGTTAGCATCTTACAAAGGGTAAACTTCAGAAATAATAGAGTCGCGATTATCCTCACACATTTACGTGCAGATCTCTATAATATCATCTCATACCCAAGAACAGTTCCGGGTGTCAAAGAAAATATTTTCACATATTGTCCAAAAGAATAACCTAAGGTACGAACAAAGTCGCTCCATAAATCAGTTATAGGCTGTTTATTCACGTTGAATTTAATGGAGATGTTAGTTTTTTTCCTATAAAGAGCCGAGGTTGCTCACTAGAATGATGCATGTCTCAACTTTGTCTCAGATTCGAACAAACATAATCGCATTAAAATTCATATAATTATATATTACATAATATAGTCATATACAATTTCTTTATTTCTGAATTCAGTGCTGATATTTGTTTTTCCTAAAACGCTGCGATTGCTTATCAGAGAGCTACATTTAGCACCCTTCGTTCTCGCAGTTGCTCCTTTGAGGGCACTGTATACCCACCCTTCGCTCGCTTTGTTCTACGCCAATCGAGATTGTGCAGAATCTTGTTCATATGCTTGTTTTCAGAGACCACTAATGGTAAGCTGCATATTTAAAAAAAATTGACTCACTGTGTGGCCTAATGGGTAGGGCGAAACTCTAATATCGTAGATTCGTGTCCTGCTGAGTATGTTTTAATATTATGCCTTTTTAAATATTGTTAAACACCCTTTTCCCTGCTGGGGTACAATAGACGGTAGACACTGATAATATATGAGATATGATAATAAATTGGGAGAGTATTTTATTTGGGAAGGAAGCATTCCAAATCTTAAGTTTCGGCTACTTCCCCTAAATTACAGAGCGGAAGGTCCTGATGGAAATCGAACCCTAGACCTCACGTATGCACGTCCATACTTTAATGATCTCTTCCACTGTATCGGTACTTCATAATGAAGTATACATATTATGTAAAAGTAAAAAAAAAAAAAACAAACAAACAAGGAATCATCAAATTAGAACTCGATAACTTGACGATAGAACTATACCAACGGTGCCAAAAAGTACTCCACAACTTTCTGCTGTTATTGTGTGGTTTCTTTTCAAACAGAAGCTTCAATAGTCAGTGGTGCACTGGTATTTAGTGCAATAAGTTTCAATTTTAAACAGGTAGATTATCTAAAATTGCTAGAATCCTTCTGTAATTCCTGAAATTATATGACTTACTGATGTAAGCGCATTCAATAAATACTCTGCGAATGTACCAAAATATTTTAAATGCAGAATAAGAAGAAGAAGAAGAAGAACAAGAAGAAGAAGACGACGAATAGCATTCCTTAAGCCTCAGATACTTATGAAACGGAAAATACAGAGACAAAGGCTATAAACATTAAGTAAGAATTGGTACAGCGACTGGATTCTACTGTAAATTAACACACCAACATATTAATCTAACCTGCATTCGCTAATATACATTTCATTTACGGAATTTATATTTAAATTACATTGTGAACTACGAAATTCATAAATAGGGAATTTTGGCCGCTTCGCTTTACATTGTTCCTTTTAGATCATTATTGTTTCTGAAAGTAATTAATAAATGTTGTTAACCTTCAAAATTTTCGGTGCTTAATCAGAAAGTTTTTAATTTGTTCTCATTCAAACAGTAATACGCAATACTGTTTAAGAAGGCACAACAATCACATTCCTCCCCTAAGAAAAATAAAACATTTAAATAATTAGTGTACCAATCGAGTCATGTTTAATAAATTGTTACATGAGATCCATAACACACAGAGCTTCAAAACTGTTTTTTGTGATTATGTAGGTGCGGAGAAAATATGTGGAAATACTTACGAGTAGGAAATAAGTTAAAAAATGGACACCTCAAGAACAAATGATCTGATTGTGGTGTGGTAGGAGTTCAATAAATATGTTCATGGACGCTAAGGGGACTGAAAAACACGATAGCCGACAAATAATTTAGCCTGTCAAATACAGAGTGCTACTTCAATGGATCATATTAAACGAAGTTAAAATACACTAATCATTCATAAAACTTACCTACTGCAGTTCTCAAAATTTCTGCAATGACAATATGTGACTTGCAGTTAATTGAGGTGCAACTGCTTTTAACCCTCTTCCGATAATAGCATTGGTTTATATTTCACAGGGTGTAATCAAACGTCACATAGCAACATAGCTATGACATTGATCCATGTCGATGTCTGTAGTTCCATACTGAAGCGTCTGTGACCATTTCTTCCTACTCCCAAACAACATATCGTCGTCTACTATTTGTAAATGCCTTGGTCGCGATTTCTCATGTTGTATATAACTAAACGTGTTGTGAATGTTTTCTTCTGTGTATATCACTAAATACTTAGTCGATTTTGAAGCAAATTTTCCCACAGGTGAGGAAAAAATACAGACATCTTAATATTCTGACTAACCACCTTTCCTCGCCCCTTTTGAAGCATGAAATATTTCATTTCTGCTGTTATGAGTGTTCCATCAGTCTGGAGTGTATGGATTTGCTATTTAGAAGCATGTGGAATGTGCATCACCTACTTTTGCCAGATCATCCGTTTAAGAAATACGGAGGTATAATTTGATCTCCTTGACACATAAAAACTAAATTTTGTTCTTCCAATGAACCAATGGCTATTTAGAAACGCCTTTACGATATATTCGCTGATGTGTCTGATTTCATACCATATAATAAAATTGTAATGTTTTTTCTTTTTATGGGGTGGGAGAAGGGAGAGGAAGCTGAAAAGGAAAATTACTTCTTTTTTTGTGTTCATTAACCGCGATGCAAAGCTAGGAGAATCGTCTTTGCGTTTTAAGCTCCTATAAAATTCATTTTTTACTCAGAAACTGAGTGTGTCTTATTTATAATGTTCATATTGTACTGTGTTTTTTGTTATTTATGTGTTACTTTGTCTGATACTTAATAGTTTAAAATTAATTAAAACTGTATTATTGAACGCAATAAAATGTTATTATTTAATTTAGTAATTAGATTTAGCAACTTAAACCATTTTAAGAAATACTTTTAATAATGCATTTATTTGTAAGACAAAGTTAATGGTAAAGTTTATTATATTCACGAGTTTTTAAAATTTGGCATTGTATTTTAAACTATATTGTATTTATCTATACGTATTATAACTTTAGGTACGTGTTTTCCAAGAGTATACATTTCTTTGATTTAGCAAATATATACTATCCTCTAAAATGCCATAGTTTCATTTATTAATAAAGTATTATTTTTAACCATTAGCAGCTTTCGGCTTAACTTGAAATTGCCACTTGTGCATAACAAAGAGAAATATTGTAAGGTCACAGTAGATTTTCTCATTCAGTTGTTCTGAAACTTCGATGAAAACTTATTATGTTTTTGCAAATATCAGTCTCAATAGAACCATTTCCATAAAGCAAACATTTTTCTTAAGGATACTGAAGGATAAGTGAATTATGGTCAGAGCTTAAATTTTTTTTCGGTCAGAAACTTGGAAGATAGGAACGGATAATAATAGTGTTTTTGAAAGCGGCACCAAAAATATCTCTACAGTCGATACACATTCAAACTGAACTGGGCTTTGTTGGTTTCCTGCTATTGTGTGAGGCTTTCCTGTATATATCGATAATACATCATGCTTCAGTTGCTTTCCCATTCACAATATGTGAAGTCTTCACCATACGTTTTCACTTGTTCAATGGACACACGTGAACGAGTATAAAAAATGAGCTTAAATGCATATCAGGACATCTAAATATTTTTGTTAAATGTTAGTAGGTAGACCTGCGTTAAATAAAATGTTGACAATACCATGACATTTTAATGCATCTCTGAGTACGCAATATTACATTTTCTTTTAAATGTTTCTTTATCAAATGTTTATTACTATTCTCGGAACATTAATATATATTCTTGTAAACAAGCAAATAACTAATCGGCATCCTCTAATCGTTTAAACGTTTCAACTAATGACAACATGCAATGGAATATTAAGTTTAAAATAGGAAAAACAAATTAAAGGTAAAGTTAAGAATTTCACTGAATGGTTTCAAACAGTAGTAATATTAGTAACTACTCATTGCTTGAGTTTCAAACAAATTAAACTCCTGTTGAAAAAAATGTAAATAATGTTTTAAATTTAGTATATTCCAAAATTTATAATCATTAAAATAAACACATTAAAATTATTTATTAGAAAACATTAAATGTATTTTCTTTGTCATTTGTTCAATTTCATAAGTAAATACATAAATTATTTTATATACAAGAATAATAATAAACAATCTTTTCTATCGATAAAGATCATTCACAAAGCGCTATCTTATGATTTATAGTAGTAAAAAATATATTAATAATTTATTTTCATAGCTAAATGCTGTCATCAGCTGAATATTTTGTTACAATAATGCTAAAGAATAAATTATGTATTATTGGAAACAAATCAATCGTTTAATCTTCATTTAAAAATACCAGAATTAATAAAACGGAAATAAATTACAGTGTTTGCTTCCAAATGAAGTGCTAACATTTTATAATTTAATCTGTTCCGAAATACATGCCAACATTATACTTTTTGATTTGCCCATATTTATTCCGTTCATCCAATTCAGGAAAATGTTGCATTCCTTCTGATAGGTAGATTTTTTCGTGATAATTTAGCTTTTTCAGTTTTGCATAAAACCTCTTGGTAAATCCATCTTTGCTAACAAAACAAGCAATGGATAAAAGAATTACATGGTTAACATCAACAATTATGTAATTAGGTAATAAAAGAAGTTGTTGACTTGAAGTATTTCATTATAAAATTGATATTAATATTAATGTTGTTTCTTTAATTCTGGCTTACCAAAATAGCATATTAAACTCGTTTAAAATGTTTTGCAAATATTGCATTCGTACAATTATGAAGCTGACTTCTCTTGTTTCTTATTATTTGCTCCTGCAAAGAGCTATAACGTTATTAACTAATATCATAATAGCACTGTTTCCACTACCAATATTTATTTATTAGAAATATCAATTAACCACGGTTATAAGCACGTGTTCAAATTGGAATGCAATAAAATTAAATAATAGAATGCAAAAAATATTACAATGATCAAAATATGGATATCGTATCTTGTGCAACAGTAAGCTATGCCCATTTGCGAACGTGCATTGTCATAGATTATTTTCTGCTGATAACCTGGGCTATATGGCCCACAGATCTGACAGACAGTTGACTTGAGGGAAGGTTTCCTCTAAGTTGAAGCTGAGGAAGTGTGTGTTTCCTTTGGAGGATCGCGGCCTCCAATTGGGAGACCAGAGTTTGAAGACGTAATAAGGCTGCACTTTCAGTAATTAGCAGCCTCACTGTTAATTATCTACACGTCGGTGATGTTGGTTAGTTGCAGCAGCTGATTGCAATCGCCAACCCTTCCTTAATGAGTCTATCTCAGATTTTTCCGCTTAGGTTTTGTGAACAGGGCTCCACGGGACTGGGAAGGAAATTTTGGGGCGAAGACGACATACGACGCAACGTAAAGCAATGATGGCTCTTTAATATACCTTAGCGATCTCTTTTCTCGTCAGCTTGACAATGAACAATAAGAATAGTTTTAAGTGATCTCGTCCAGAAATTAAAGGCGAATACTTCTAGTCTGCAATTTTGAAACTTTTCTCCTGTGTTTAACGTATAAGCAGGGTCTAACTTTATTTAAAGAGAACTTAGTCTTGGGGGATGTGAAGCGACGTGAGCTGCCCTAACTTAAGTGATGAAATGCGTACTTTAGTTTGGCAACTTCGCCTTTATATAGTAAATATAAAGTTAGCCTGGAGTCGTTGTCAAAAACCCACGCGATATTTCGCGCCAGTTTTCTAACAATCGTTTTTATTGGCTAGCTTAACATCATTTATTAGCTAGATTAATATACGCTTAAAACGAGCTCAGCCACTGCCTATTCTTTTAAATTTAAAGGAAGCCATGGCCGGTAAGTTCATTGTGTTCTATCAGTACTTATACGGTTCTCACGACCTAGGTAAGTTCACCCGCGGAAGAGCAGGTCACTTCCCTTTAAATTCCTGCCTGGTTAATTACAGGCAGAAAAACCTCATCGAGTAGTTTTATGACTACATTTGCCCATACCTGAACAATAGAAAGAGGTTCGTCTGAGTATAGCTTTCGTAGATGTTTACACATTTCAAATAAATATAAAATAGTATTTGCACTATTATGTGCTTTGATCAGAAACTGAATGTGCCTCTTTACAGAACATATGCATGGTAATATTCCTTCAATAAAAGTTCCCTCAAATATCTGCAAATAAATACATATTATATATTTACATACTACGTACATTACATAGGTTTTAATTAGTGTTGGACTAGGAACGATTTCTAAGCTCAATTCTCAATTCAAAAAAAGGGGGGGTAACGGGTTTTCCATGACCCAATTTTCTTCTGAAATCATTCAGGTTTGGCGTATTATTGACCTGGCACCAGATAGATGTAGTTAGATAGGTATTAGAGGCAGGGAATACTACATGGTAAATGCCCTGTTGTGCACCTGCAAATAAGATTAGATTACAAAGTAATCATTGCTTACTACTTGGGTCACTAAGATGTTAGTGTCAGCACTTATAAATTGTAGATAGAAGTGAAAATTTTGCTGTGGTGGTGGTGCTGATTTGTATTGCTGATAATGGTGTTTCCAAAATGCTCGTCATGCCCAAGATTTCTGGAGAGAATTGTCAACATTCCGCCGCTGATGAGCGAGTTGATTATTCTTATATCGTTCTTTGTGTTGTGTTTGTTGCGCTGTAGGGGAGGAGGACTACTGAATAGTAAAATATTTGTTCTTTTTATTTTATAATTAAATGCAGCATTTTATGCTGGTTTAAGTGATATATCTATTCTATCATGTGCAACATTGAGCACATATTTAATAAAGACATGTACGCTTTAAATGTTATTCTCTGTCCTTTAAATTCGTGGGGTTATGCTTAGCCACTGCACAGCTACGGTTTCACAATAATAATAAGCATATAAGTTAGTGACCTTCGAAAAACTGTGATTCAAATATTGACTATGGTGGCATCACCTTCTACCTACTGACAGCGGGAAAGTTATGTACAAGAAAGTCAGTTTGTTTGATTTGTATTTTCCGTACCGCGTAAAGGAGTTTTTGTTGATTTTGGTGAGTTAAGGTAATGGAGTATTATGAAGTGTAATTTGTAGTATACCTCTTTCTAAACCATGTTCAAGCATAGGAAATTTACTGAATGCAGAGAATGCTTTGCAAAGTAAGAAGTTACAAAGCCGTTAATATTTTAAAGACCTTTTTGATAGTTTGAAGAAATCTGGGCTTCGCCAGCCGTAGCCTCTGCACTTCGCTGCCGAAATAAGAGCCCTGCTGCCAGAGAAACTGCGACGGTGCTCTGCCTGATCCACGTTTTCGGTTTACCTATTTGAAAGCTCCCTCCGAAACAAATAATCTCATTTTGATTCTAGTTTACTTTAACCCAATAAATCTCATCGTAAATTTGTATACTCTTTCGTTTCTAATACTCATTGTTTGTATCTATAAATTCAAGAGTAAATACTGTTAACAATACTTTAATTCCTCATAAATCCCTTTGAAAGGCCTCGCGGACTACAGTTTGAGAACCGCCACTTTAGGACATACCTGCTTTGTAGTAAATATTACTAGGTCTGCGATGACGATATTGTTAAATGTAAACCAGGACGCTTTCTTTTTCTCTTTCTCTCATTCTTCCTGGCTTTTTTTTTTTTTTTTCTGGCTTCTGAAAAGTGAAAAAAGATCATTCCTTTTTTATGAGAAATGTGATGTATGTAGAAATATCATGGAAACCTGAATTCTCTCTCGGACGACAGGAAGACAATTTGGCAAACAATGCAGGTAAAGCCTTTCTTTTTGTTTTGGCGGAGGGCTTTTTACCCTCAGACGGGTAAGCTACCTCGAGAATCTCGGTGCTGAGGGCGCGGAAAGATAGCGTCACTTCTCACGTGTTTACGTAGCTTCTTGTTGAGTATTTAAGGACCGGAAACCTACATGAGAATGAGTGATCTTAGAATTTTCCGTACGCCAACGCCAACTTCGGTCCATAGCGACGCCCGGTAGTTAGAGTAAGAGTGGACTAAGTTCGCAGCTTCAACACCAGTAACGCCGAGGTATAAACCTGAGTCATTAATCGAGCAGTCTGAGCTAAAAGTGCAGCGTTGCAACCTTACTATGTCGGTATTTTCTTAATATAAAGCCGCAATTTGGCGAGCATTACCAGGTGCACGCATTTGCCAAACTGTCTCTCCACAGCAATCCGATGTGAGACCCAGTTACTCGCCTGTGATTTAATAAACAATTAATGGGGGTGAGCAGCATCTACTTTAGGTCCCAGTAATAATTGCTTCCCAATCTTCCCAATAACAAACGATTCGCCTTTTATAACTCTTACAAAAATTAAGAAGAGTGATGAATAGTTTCGTTAATCGATGTCAAAAATGTTTGGGAAAAAAAACGGAAAGCAGTTCCAACAGGATGAGTGCATGTCTTTTTGAGAATTCTCGTGTTGTAATATTTTAACCAGTATATACAGTATTGAAGTTGTGGTTAGGTAAAGCACGAGCTCATCTTGCAGCAAGACTACAGGTACAGACTGCGCAGCCCATGCAGTCAGGTTGCCGCACGGGAAACACATTATCTGCTCACAGAGTATTTTAGTCATCCCAAAATTTAATTGGGGTACTACTCTCTGATTAAACTATCCAGTGCAAGATACATCTATTACTGCAATTATCTTATTAATGGCACTTACTTCTAAATGCAGTTTATGACCTCGCCTTGTAATTGCATGGATAGCTGTACTGAATAATTTCACAACTGATAAACGCAGAAATACACATGCATTTTCTTACAGAACCATGACCTAAGCTAATATCTCCATCAAAACAGAAAGCGTTCATTGTATTACAAAAGTTACATATGTTATATAAAATGTTATAAATATAAAAATAGTGCCATTTCAAAGGGTTTTAAAGGAATTTAAAATTTTTTAACCGAATTTGCAGCAAAACAATCTAAATGAGCAAAAATAGAAATAGTTAAAATAAGTATAGTTGTGATAATCTTCCAGTGTAACAAGCCATAAAAGTAATAATCAGTGCTTTAACATTTTTTGAAGTTAAAAATGTCAATGAAAGTTGATGATTTTACTGTGTGTCGCTCTTTCCCGGACAGAAATAGCGAATTTTATTACGAGGTAGGATGAGAAATCTAGACAGAAACAAAAGACAGCTTCTCTAGCCCGAGCAACAAAGCGGACGGCGTTCTTTTCTGTGTGTTCTGTAGTATCTCCGGTAGATTGTCCTAATGTTGCATAAGTGATTATATTGGCAATCCTGAAAGACTAGAAGAAAATCAATCACAGATGCTCCCATTATTGCGCATGCCCAAAAGCATACTATAACTTCTTTCATCGCGAATAAATTTCATTTTGAACAGTTGTTTATTATGTGTAAATAAAATAAAGTAATAATAAAATGTTTTAATTTTATCGAGCCAAAATATCTTAGAAATCATTGATAACGTTATTCAGATATACAAGATAATGTTTCCTCCATGCTCGTGCTAGTGAGAAATACATTTCATAAAAGAAACGTTACGGAATGACTACAATAAAATTAATTTATAATTACTAATTTACTTATAAATATTTAGGGTTATATAAGAACAGTTAAAATGATTCGCACGTTTGCTCACAAAAATAAAGTGCAATTTTTAATACACCTATATACACTACTTATGTCTTTAATGCTACAAGGAGTATTGAAACAGTTGAGTCACGACATCTGGCAATAGACGACACACTAATAAAAACTCTCACTTACGCACTACGACAATAGCACTTTGAGCGGATTCAGTTCCCTAGCTCTGATCAGTAGGCTGTTAAATATGTCAGAGCGTTTCGTACCGCTAAGTGTAAAAAGGAGCTCATGAGGAAACATTTCGTGCACTGGTTTTGTATGACTTTAATGCGAATTAAATGGGTCACAGTCTCTTGAGCGTTGGACAGGGGCATTCAGAGGTCGTTCTGCTTCACATGTCACAGTTTCACACGCTTTAGGACAGGGGACGTTTTCTATAAAGATGAAACAGTATTGGTGGCTGGAAAAAGCAATTGTGGAGACTGTGATAAAAGATGCAAGTTTCATCTATTTGTACCTTACAGTAGCCTTTCGAATTATCTCGTCAAGCGTTTCTACCCTCCGGCATTAAGTTTTAAGCGATAGGAAATATTTTTCTCAATAAGTACCGCACAAAGCACAGAAGGTCAAATGCAAAGCATGGTAAATGGTGCTAGAAATAGTCAGCAATTGGAACTCTGGCGGGTTAAAAATATTGTAATAGGCGATCAGATATGGATTGACATGTTTTACCTCAAACAAAGCGCCAGTCAACAGTCTCGCCGTCGAACAGCCTCCGACCAAAAGAAAATAGAAGTACTTTCATCTGAAGAAGCGGTCATTTGGTACTGCCACTCTGAAAAATCAGACATTAATCACCTATACGTTATACATGGACATGTATTAGTCATTTGCATTTTCATTGTCGTCTAAGCTGAACGCATGGAAATCTATTGACAGTGCTTTCATAACATGAAATTTGTAGTAGACATATTGAGTGTACGATAAACTTAAACAATACTTACGAAGCTGTCTTCATATGAGAAATAAACAAAAGTTTCTTCAAAAAATCAGGTGCTACTACAAAGTTGAATAGGTAGCTTACATCACCCAATAGTGAACCTTTCAAATATATGTACATATCAATGGTGCAGCGAACATACCCTAGGTACGTGAATTAAAAAACTGCAACCGCATTTCGAGTGAACCAACTATGCGGAAAATTCACTTGTATTGTCGTTATGTCGGCATCCTAGAAAAATCAGAACTGATATTGGTGATTCATGTATATGGATAGCTGCTGGTGAGATGAATGATACATCAGAACGTTTCATCGCTAATGGCGGAGAAACTGGTAGATTCAGATGCTGCACTCTAACCCTATTTGATTTTTCCTAATCCCAAGATCGTGGGTTCAAACCCGGCCAGGATCGATGGATTTTTTTCGGGGCGTAAAATTTCTAAGCATGGCTTCTTTCGGAAGGGAAGTAAAGTCGTGGGTCCCGTGTCGTACATTTACGGCATGATAAAGAACCTCAAGCCTGTAAGAAGAGGCCTCTGAGCAAAATTTATCGGCCGTTCACCCCCTGAGTTGAATGGGACGCTGATGACCTGAGATGTTAAAAAGCGTCCACAAATACACCAAATCAACCTATTTGGTTTACATTAAATCTTTGGAGGAAGCAGTTCAACAATTGCATGATATATTAATGATAAATTTAAGGGGCTAAGGCTTGATGATAATGCTACCATGACATCTGCATCTGCGTAAATGTTAAAAAATGCGAAATCATATAATACATTTTATCAAAACTTAGCGCATTTTACTTGCCTGGCTAGTGCAGTTACATTCAGCAGATTTAAATTGCTCATTCAGTGTCATATATCATATGCCACTTCTGTAAGTCGGCAGCATGAAGAAACTGTAGCCTTTATTTATGCCTCTAATGGAAAAATTGAGAACAAAAACTGCATTTTAAAAGATTAGTGCCGTACCAGGTGAAGTAGGTGATGTAATTATATTAAAATGCAAGTTGTGCTGAATAAGAACTCAGGGTATTAAACATTTCTAATTTTCCGTCGCATATTTATTTGTAAAGCAGTAAAATTTTCGATATTATTATTACTAGATGGTGTTTCTTTTTAAATCTTGCGATGTCTATGCATAAAACAAGAATGCCAGACAAATGACAGTGCATAATCTATAGACATTCTTCATTATGAGCAATAGGTTGTATCTCCTAGTTTACAATTGGAGGTAAACAGGTGTAATCCTGGTAAACTCAGCCATTGATATTATACTGAACAACACTTCTCCAGAATATTTGAAAAGTATTTGATATTTCGCTGTGTATCACCTTCCAAAGGCTTAAATGGGGAGCACTGGCCTTTCACAGATTATAAAATTAATTGCAATTTAGTATTTGTACCACAAGGGATTAGTTGAATACTGATTATTTTTTAATATAAGGTGCACATTTCTTTATCTGTAACTTAAAAGAAAATTAAAAACAGATACGTTTTCTAAAAGTATCAAATATTACTAATATCGGTTTGGCATTTGATAAAGTTTGGACTTCAATAATAGTAATAGTAATAATAATAATAATAATAATAATAATAATAATAATAATAATATCACAACATATACCAATTCCTAAAACATGGAGAAAAAGTTAAACGAATTTGCTCAATATTTCTTTAAAGTGGTCTATTTAATGAAAATAAACTGAAAACGTAAAGCTAAATTTGTAACACTAAAATATGAAGTACAAATACATCTTAAGGACTACCAAGTTTCGTGATGAGATTGGAAGGAAGAAGCAAAGTCAACTTTTTGAGCGCACGTTGTCATTGGGTTATATTGTATGATGACAGAGTTAAACAATTGGTAGGTGAAGTGGCAGGAAAAGTGGTTGATCAGAGGGAACCAGTCCGCGAAAATTCTATTGATGGAAACTTAATAAAAGGCGCGAAATCTTGCAATAAATTTGTAGTTACATATAAATCTTAATCCTAATGCTTAATTTTTACTTACCAAAGAAATTTCAACCAAATCGAGATGTGATACGTATGTAGCCTTCATATCAAGGGATTTTTTTTTTGTTTTTGTTTTTTGCCTTACTAGATTACTAGATGTGTTTATGGAGTCCCAAACAATGGCACATTTTCATAAAGTCGGCACAAGCTTTTCATTGTATATTTTGGATACGGAGTGATAAATGAACAATGTTTTAATATTTATAACAAGGGCAGAAAGATTTTTATGGATGTATGTATTTTACTAAACTGTTAACAAGAAATCAGTATATGAAGAATATAGCAGAAAAGTAATAATAATAATAATAATAATAATAATAATAATAATAGTAATAATAATAGGCGAGTTTATCACTTTTTAACAGTTTTAGCGTGTTTTACTACAAAACAAGGGAATTAAGAATAACGTAAATTGACTTGAAGTGACCTTGAACTAAATATTACTAGAGCTTCCATATCTTGTATAGGGGGCCTTTGTCCATAACGGGACTTCAGAGACTTTCGTTCATACCATATCTGAAACTTCTTCACATACCTTCGGGGCAGCAAGCCTTCTTCCAAGTCTTAACTCAAAATAAAGCATCAAGGTTATTGACACTATACTTTTTGAATCATAATGCTAGCAATATGACAAGTAGCCCTAAATTTCAATGTATTTTGCACACGGGTAAAAATAAACATTGACCTTATGAAGAGAGAGTACCTTTGACTAAGTTTACAGGAGTTTTTCTCTAAGCGATAACTACCTGAAACAAAGGTAGCGTTAAACCTATACGAGATATTCTCAGAAACGAAATGTCAAAGGCAACGAATAAAGGTTACATAATGCCTCTGTATATGGCTTTACCATTAAAAATACACCTCTCTTATACATGCAGAAATACAAGCATGCAGGTTTTTGTTGTACGTGTTACCAGAAACAGAAAAGCTGCCGAAATCTATAAATTGAAACGGTTTTCCTGTCAGTTGAACGCAGGTGTCTCAAAAATGCAAGTAGCTTACGCTTAAATCGTGTGAAGGACTATTTACATTTGAACAAAATAAACTACGACTGAGTGCATAACAAATAACTCAGGTTTATCTGCATGTGACGTCCTTTAAGAGTAAGAGTTAAGTGTGGCAACTATTTAACACGCTATTAATTCTCTAGTGTCATATTGCAAAAGGCAAGCTAATGCATTTCATTCTGATTTGTAGTATTGTTTTAGTTAATCACTGTAAGAAGAGTGCTAAAAACGTTTTTCTATACTTCAGATCTTCAATGACTTCTATTAGTTTAATTTTTGATTTTATGTCCTTGTAATAACTTCTGTGTAATTTAGAAACATAATTTACCTACATTTACAGATAAATTGTAGGAAATGATTTATACTAAGTCGAAAGTTAATATGTTGCAAAGTTAACAGCCAATATATAACAAATATAGCATGCGAAATTATTGGTAATATAATAAGCTGTATTATTAACCTATTTCTGATGTTTGTACTAAAATTAAATTAAACATAAGCTGAACAGAACACATTTTTAAACTACTTCAAGCTGTAATTCAGACATATAATCCAATCCAATCATATTAAAGTTTGTGTTTCCTAAAGTTTGCATTTTTCTATTCCTATTGCAATGTGTATAATAATAAATTTATCCACTTCTTTGTTATTAATTTTAATACCTTTCAACAAATATCGTTTTAAACACAGAGAACGAAATACCCATATTACACGCTTTTTAACAAGCAATTTATTTCGTTGGTGTAAACACGGTTTAACTTAAGAAATTGCTTCTAAAACCTCGACATTTAAGTTTTCTCATTTAGAAAAAATATAGCAGATATATAAAATATTTTAAATTCACAAATGAAAGCGTTTATCTCACGGTATATGTAAGTATTTTTTTTTCTAAATTTAGATTCATTGTTTGAAACTAAAAGCATATATTACTTTTGTGTTACATCACAGAAACTTATTACACTTTTAAATTATTCTTTATTTAGGCTTATGACAATATTTTTTGGGATATTTTCGAGAAATGTGTGGATAAATCAATAAAGTGCATACGATGAATATGATTATTTAGATTCTTAAAATGTTTTTGTATAAGACACGTCCAGAAAGTAGGTTCCGAAATCATATGTTAGCGGCACAACGCACCTGCGCAAACAGAAAGGAAGAGTTTTAATAATCTCTTACTCTTTCAGCGCCGTGACGTTGTGGCTCAGAGGAGTAAAGAGGATTGTGTGAGGTGTATAGACCAGTTGCCAGGCAATCTATGCAAGGCCAATCGAATGTGTACGACGAAGACCATAGTGGCCGACCCAGTCCTTAGAGGCCACCACTAATCAATTGCGACGTTTTACACAAGGACAGCATCAGCATTGATTTCAGAAATAAGTAAATAGCTTATAACTGAATTTTGATGCCGTCTTGTTTGTTCGGACCTGAGCAAGGTAGATTAAACGGATCCTTTAGTGAGTAGCTGCGCCATTAAAAAACTTATATCAGCATTGAATTCAGAGGAAAGCAAATGCTCTGTAATTGAACTTTCGTGGGGTTTTGTTTGTTCAAACACGAGGTTTTCCTGGCCAGTAAAATTGTACTGCACCTCATTAGGTTAGGGAGAAAAAATTGAGTGAATCCAGCTGTGTGTCTAAGTGACATTCCTACTGTTTATTGGTTGTTAAATATTTTTTTGTTTTATGATTCAACAAGGGATATCGAATATAATATATTGTACTCGTGAGTGGGAGGTCTGGGATTTGAATCCGGCCAGGACCATCCTCCCTGACTGAGGTTTTTCCAGGTTTTTTCTCAGTCCTCATAAATGGCAAATGCCGGGTAGGTATATGCCCTGAATGTTTCCTTCCTTAAAAAATGTTCTTTCCCCGTGTATCATTTCATGTATCATCAGTGTCCAGATTACTGTGGTACCTCAGTAGTAAAAACTGTCCACTTAATAAATATGTATATATATTTATGTTATATTAAGTATAGCAGTATTAATATATTATAAAAGCATTTAAGGTCTGTAGGATCCTTCATCAGTTGAAGTTTTATTATAATGATGCCACTGGAATAATTAACACTTCAATTACTTGTACATTAAGAAAGAGTAAGCTCAGAGGGTTTGTCGGCGCGAAATGCTCGTTGGTTTCAATTTTATTAACTGTTGCAGATGGGAAATACATCACGTGCCCTTAAAGGGGGTCGAATGCAAGCCACTGGTTGTAGTTCACTATATTAGCTCTTTCTCATACCATACTCTAATTAAACAGAGATCAGAGAAATTCATAATTATAAAGGAGCTGTGATGGAAAGTTTTGAGACTTTAAAACTGTAAGAATTCTTATTTTATTTGTAATAATTTAATTTATTAATAGTTTAAAATACTACATATTTTTCTCATTTATTTAAATTCATTTTTGGGGGGGGAAATTTTCCTAGCCAACTAGAATATTTTAAAAAAGGACAAAGTTCAAAATTTTATTTTCAATGTAAGAAAAGTAACTAAATTTTCCACTTTAAGTAATACATGGGTATTCTGTACCCCTGTTGACAAAAAAGTGAGTTTTTTCTTGAATGCAAAATTCTTTTAAGTTAGGTTCCATCAAAGCTGTGTAACCACTGCAGCAGTTGGGTTATATGGCAAGCTCTAAACATGCCAACTGGTGTGTGTTTCTTTAGCTCTGTGACAGAAAATGCAGATGCCATGGTTAAGAGCACAGATTCGTCTCCTGGCATGAGAAACTTACGCAGAAGATCAATGTCTTCTAAACCGCTTACCCACAGCTACGCTACCCTAATGTTCTCTTTCCAGAAACTTGTGATTGTAACTGTTACGTTTACAAGCAAAGCGCCCACTGCACTGTGCAGTCGCTGCATGCGCGCTGTAAACACAGCGTCTAGGAGGTGTCCGAAGATCGACACGAATCTGGAGATGACTCCTCTTTTTGTCAAAGATGTACAACTGTTGTGCTTTAGCATATCACGCTGATTGCTGTAGGCATTTGATTCATTCAGAGAAATAAATTAATAATGTGCCTTAGTCTTGCTTCCCGTGTTGTGTCTGAATGTGTCATTCCAAAGAGTAAAATATTCAGAAAAACCGAAACCGAATCCATTAGAGTATAAACAGGTTTAAGATCTTCACAATTTTTATGTACTTCTACCATCAGTGTTATTTGTGGATCGTTATTTGTTGATGTTTTCTTACGTGGTGTCTTTCAGATCCATAAAACTTGCAATTTTATTACAAAAGTGAAGCTGTAAATAATGCTCTAATGTTAAAACAATAAGAAAGAACTGAATTTTCTTGCTTAGGGTATTGACATTCTAAAAAGCTTATCACAAATAATATCAAGAGGGGGGGTCTGCAATCACCGATATATTCACCAACATAATGAGTGATTATCTGGAATGCTCAAACCCTCTAGTGATATTTATTAGGACTAATTCACGAATAAAATAATAATTTAAATATCATTCCTTTAAACTTGACTTACAAAAATGTAATAATTGTATATTTGTGTTATAACCTTTTCAAGCAATCTTGCGACAGAGGAATGCCGATTGTCAGTAATGCCAATAGAGAAGGGCAAATTGCAGGTTTAGGACTATTTCATGAGTAGAATAAGAATAAACGTGATGTAAGTTGACTATTACAATTGCTACCATTCGATTTCTAATACCAGCTGAGAGAGAGAGAGAGGGAGGATAGCATACAGTGTCACTATTTTTCTTTGTATTGTGTGGTTTAGAATTCCTAATGATAAGATCAATTTGCACATTTGATGCATCATCAAAACGCTTTGAAAAACCCTCCATTTTACGTTATGATTGTCGATTGTCCATGCTTTTTATCAATAGTTCCCCACCGCCTCTAGCAAAAGTGACCAATAATATGTGTTCAGGAATTATGTAGTGCAGGTATGGAGTTGGCTACACTGACCACAAGACAGATGCTCGTCGCGTGATAAAACAGATTTAATATTTTTTTTTCTCGATAGTTTCACTCCGCAATGCAGCTATGATTGATGAAAATTCAAAATGTTGTTTCGTTTCATTGGTTCATTTTAAGATAACGACACATGAGTGAAATAGTCACATTAAACACTACCATAATATGTACTTAAATATTGTCCTATAATTGCCACTAACTGCTGAAACAAAAATTAAGCGAAACATTTACAGTCAGCAGGATAATGCTTAGAGTATCAGTACTTAGATTTTTAAATAAACATTTACATAAAGATAGAAAAGCACCAATAGCAAACTGAAAGAATGTACTATAGGAATATTTTTATTAAGAAGGAAACACAAAGCAAACGAAATTGTATGTTTTCATGTCAAGGCTGTGTTGACAGGAGTGGTGAAGATTATTTTTTACAGGAACTAATCTAACAGAGTTTAATTTCGTTACGCATTCAAGGAAAGAACCTTGTCTAGTGTGGATCTTTATTTAAATATAGATTACAATGATCACATAGCACTATATTAGCGTTGGTTTGACTTTTTATAATGAATTTATAGAATTATTAGGTCAGCTGTTTTCCCTTGTTTCTATTGATATGGGACATTAATTATCTTGCAGATAATCAAGTTTGGTTTAGGAAAAGCGTTGCTACATAAAAGAACAGGAAAATTAGATCCTTATTTAATTTTATTTAATATGTCCGGAAATATTTGGGCTTTTTAGCTGGAAGCTTTTCAGCAAGTCCTTGTAGAAGATGAATGAATGATTGTATCTAACTTTAATTAAAATAATATTCCAGAGACAGACATCAAAGAATATTCATGTAACTTTAGAGAAAATGGAGGATATAAATTAAAAGAATAAGTACTGGACTGCGAAGGATGTTATAAATAGATAATACTATAGTTATAGGTAACTAAAATAAATTATAATATATGGTCATTTTGGGTATTCAACATAGAACTTACCGCCAGAGTGACCGAGGTCGTTAAGCGGGAGGTCTGGGGCTCGAATCCCGCCATGACTGTCCTCCCTGACTGGGTTTTTTTTCAGGTTTTCCTCAGTCCTCATAAATGGCAAATGCCGGGAAGGTACCCTAAACTTAGGCCTGGAACGCTTCCTTCCGTAAAAAATATCCTTTCTCAATTTATCATTTCATGTCATGTATAATCAGTGTTCATCGCCTGTGGTGCCTCAGTAGTAAAAACGAGTGTAAAACACTGCTCGAAAAAAAAAAAAAAAAACATAAAACTTGTTTCTAAGGTAACCATACTGCTAGACCTTTTAATGTTATTCAAGTATATGGAATGCCAACAAAGTATTCAAACGGCTAGACTTTGCTTCGAAATAAATCCATCTACTAGTAACTGGGTTAAGGAACAAAGTATTATTAATTCTACTATTGGCAAAAGTGCATTAGATTTTAAGCATATGTTAAAATGCTCTGAAATCATTTACTTTTACTTCTTAAAACTCGTAAAGATTATTTGCAATGGCTAAAACAACTTTGGTATGCCTCATACGTTGATTGTGTTCAGTGTACTCTCGCTAAAATGTATTTTTGCTCTTAATTCGAATAAAACGAAGAAAGTGGAGTGTTACTGTTCTAGGGATGCAGCAAATGTGTTTGACAGAATGGTAGAAGCTGCGGAGAGCTTTCTATAATCTCAAGGGAGTAAAACGAATTATGAATGTACTTACGTGCACATATTAACAGTAATTAAATACAAAAATTACTTTCCAGTTCGAGAACTAAAGATAGATAGCAACAAAGCCGAACAACGCATTTCATCTGAAACTTTTTATTATATGACATTTGCTTTTAAAGCATAGTAAAAATGAACATTGAACTCAAATGTTCACTGTACTTACTTCCTATTTATTTAAGAGTGACGGTCCCTTATAGCCGTGTTTTCTTTACACATAAAACCTCTGGAAGTTGCTATGCCCTAGAAAACATTCTCATCAAATACCCTTTCTAAAACTTATTCCTTTGCTGCTGTACTCCAGTTTCAGTTAAACAGGCATGTGTTAAGCAAAAAGATTTATGACGAGATCTTCAAAGTATCACAGTGCATGTGAACTCGGAAACCTTACTGTGAAATTTAAAAATGAATATTTCAGCACTGCTTGCACACAATCAAGAAACATTCGCTATTCCCAGGAGTAGCAGAATGCAAATAAATTATGTCAAGCTGGTAAGGGAGTATGCACACCTTTGTCTTTTAAAAATTTATGTGTTTCACTGTTTATTTTTCCGTTGCTATAAAAGCTAATATGAACGCTTGTGTGCTTAATGTGTAACTTTTTCTTTAATATAGAATAAAGTGTATTCCTCAATGTAGTAATTTTTTAAGGGAAATAATTTTCAAAATATCCAATGTTAACTTTGCTTCACAAAAACTTTTACAAAATTATTCCCAAAATTGTTAACTTTTCTACTTATTTTTTTAATTATAAAGTAATACTTAAATCTATAAATAGAACCCGAAATAGATAAAATATATGAATTTTTCCTAAAACTTTTATTTTAAAAACATTTTTTTCATTATAGCATACTTTTTTCTATTTAACATTACATAAAAACTAAGATACAACTCTAATAAGAATATCTGTGCCAAATGTGTTGCAAATATCCTGAAATTTGTTAAAGTTGTGATATAATCACTTTAGAGAAAACGAGTGACGAACTTACAAATTGGTCCTCTAATGCTTTTTTCACTTTTCTTTTAGCAGCACCATTATTTTATCAATTATTTTTAAATTTACGATTTTTTTTTTTTTGCTGGAAATATTTCTTTATTTTAGTTACACTTATACTGCAGCAAAATCTCTCTCCCCTTCACACACACAAAAAATAAATATATTACTTTAACGTTTAAATCAGAAGCAATGAAGAACTCAATAATTACTGTTTATTATAATGCTATAGGTGCGCAAGCCACTGGACCTTTTAAACAAATAACTTAAATGTCCTAAGTAAGGAAAAGGACATGGCTGGGGCTCATTTAAATGTTCAACTGTGGCCCCATCCTATAATGCATAACTTGGCCAATTTTGTAGATATCGAAAAAAAATTTAAAAAATATAAATAATTTTATTTTTAGGGAATTAAACTTAATATAGTAGGAGAATAATACAATCAAGACTGAATAGGTATTACACATTTCTTATAAAAAGTATTGAAGTTGAGAGTAAACAAAATAAGTTTAGTAAATATTAGAGAAAATAAAGTCATTTATAAATTATTTTTTTCATAATATACATGTGTAGGCAAGTTTAAAGATAGAATCGGATAAGAAAAATTTGAGGTCCTTGTTTGATTTTTGATTTTGTTTATTTAAGAACGCTCTTTAACATCTCAGGTCATCAGCATCCCATTCAATTCAGGGCTGAAATGGCCGACAAATTTAGCTTAGAGGCCTCTTTATTCAGGCTTGAGGTTCTTTATCGTGCCGTAAATGTACGGCACGGGACCCACAGCTTTAATTTCCTTCCGAAGGAAGCCATACTTAGGATTTTTACGCCCGAAAAAATCCATCGATTCTGGCCGGGTTTGAACCCGCGATCTTGGGTTTAGAAGGCAAGTATGGTTACCACTTCACCACCAGGACCGATAGATCTCTGTTTGAATCTTGACTCTTTAGTAAACACTTAGATGAAAGATTTGATTGTTTTATAATATCTGAATTACATCAATTGTAAACTATTTGCAAAATTTTCGCTTCAAATTATTGTTATAAAATGTATGTTGTTGTTCTTAATGCACACATGCATTCGAAACATTTTGTTTATGAATGAAAATATTATTTTACATTAAATTTTTCTGTTTTTAATCCGTAAATTTATTTGGAAATACATGAAACGTTGTTTTCTTTTTAAGGGAAATTATGATGAAGTTTATAGAAGCGGAACATTGATAGGTCAAACCAAACGTACTTTGTAGAGTTTTCTAAATTAGGTCAGAGCCTGGATAGAAGAAAAGGAGTAATATTGCCAAAGATTCTAACTGATATTTTAATAGTTCTTTCATCGTATACACTTTAATCTGCTTATGTTATACAAGAGTAAAAGAAAAGTTCATCTTCATAAGGATATAATAGTTAAGTGCAACCTTGAAGCTTTGTAAACTCTGTAAGTTTAAAAATAGACTAAAATAAAAGTATCTTAATGTAAAATATCTAGAACTCATTTATCAATATTACAATTGGTGATTATAAATGTCAGTAGGAGTAGTTTTGTTGATCATAAACAACTTTGTGTTTGTCATAGCAAGACATGTTTTTCGAGAGCTATGCTCGAACTTGTGTAATAGGGTACCATTTATTTATATATGTGAAAAACATGTGTAATTTTTCTAGGTATTATCCCTTAAAAGTGTTCTTTTAAAGAGCATGATGGATTTTCCTCTTAAAGTAATAAATATTTAGAGTCGCGGAATCAACTTAAATTTAGCTACAAAATATTATGTTATAATTATATTTTTTCTTTTAGCATTAACATAGAGTATAATAAGCGAATCATTTCATATAAGGCAATTATTTTTTCTGTGTAGAAGAAGGTTTTCGAGATGCTAAGTTTTCTCCAGTACAAGATCAACGTACACTCGAATTTCAAAGATTGGTGAATGTTCGAATCCTCTAGATCGAGAACAGTTTTTTCAATGCTGTGAAGGACGAGTTAAAGAAAATATAGAACATTAAGAAAAGACTGCTAAATCAACTGATCATTAACTATAAAGAGATGACTATAAATAGTTATGCACAAAGCAATTATATTCCTTGGTTGTTCCATTGCAGTTCCCTTTAATTAACTCACTGACTAAAATTAACTGCTACTTCAAAATGTACTTAACTTACCTCATAGTTTCCTTTATAACACGGAGAATTGCAAAGGATCAGACAATTAAACTATTTACATAGTTTTCTAGTCCGTCTGTAACATTTGCTGCTCATTAACATCCAGAACTATTAAAGAAACTAGTTCATTATAGAACAATAAATAAAACATTCTCCAAAATCTCTCTCAAAACTTTCCAAACCATATTTTTCTTTTATTTGTATTTAAGTGAATCGTTTACTGGCTTGGAGTTTTTGATTATGAGGTTCCATCTGAGATAAGGTATTCACTGATTGAAAACTTGAAGGGACAGAATAATTATAAACGTGCTGGGGCAAAAAAAAAAAAAAAAAAAAAAAAAAAAAAAAAAAAAAAAAGGTTAAGTGTGTTTTCGGCTGTTCAGTGATTTTGCCATATCAAATTCCAGTGATCCTTTTGCAGCACTTGCTGTATCTGAAACCTTTCCCGATACATGACATGCAAACAATGAATATATGAAAGCTAAATAAGAGGTTTCAGTCTGAAAAAGTTGTAAATGCTGATGCAAAACGTGATATCTCTTTAATTAAATCCTGTAGTTATAGTATAGCATCACCCATTATGAATACACACAGTTTTAACAGTTTGTGAAAAGACTTAGATATAAGTTCCCAGATATCTACAAAAGTCGTCTTGCAAAATCCGAAGTAGTGTAAATAGCAACATATTGACATATAATAATTTATATTGATGTTAATAGGAGGCATATGTACAGTTACTGATTTTCCTACTTTTCCAAATATATCATAATACTAATAATTATGAAAATATAAACAAACCAATCTTCATACACGACTTCCAAATTCACTTTTTGCTAATGTATTTGTAGATAATTACACATAAAAAAGAGTAATTTAAAGGGGCAAGACCTTTGAATTTTAAAACACTGACTTTGCTTGGGACCCTAATATATAGGCATAATGAACGTTCGCCTGGAGGTTTAAAACGATTCTCACGAGTGAATATGAACAAACAGTTTAATGGGAAAGGAACTAGCAAGAAACCTAGTGCATTGTCTGTGGATGGTTCTTGCGTGGTTGATTTTAAATTCAAAGTGTGACAGAATTTCAAGTGATAAATATGACATTTTCATGTTAATAGAATTTAGTAAACATAAAATGTATAACAATTTATGGAATATTTCTAATATTCACTTTCAAGATTAGCTTTGTGTGCGAATCAAATATGCTATTCATTAGCACAATTTTAATTCAAATTGATAATGAAGTTTTAATTTAATGTTGCCACTGGTGTACACAACTCAATACAATCACTGTTTTAACGTGAATTTAACCTTCTCTCTGTCTCTCTCTCTCTCTGTCTCTCTCTCTCTCTCTCTCTCTCATATTACCAAAATATGGTGGATGTAACCGCCACGGGTGGCCGAGGTCGTTAATGCGCGGACTTGTGAGCGGGAGGTATGCGGTTCGAAACCCGCTAGGACCGTCCTCCCTGAATGAGGTTTTTTCCAGGTTTTCCTCAGCCCTCATAAATGGCAAATGCCGGGGATGTACCCTAAACTTTGGCCTGGAACGATTCCTTCCTTAAAGTCATTTCCCCAATATATCATTTCATCTCATGTATCATCAGTGTTCATAGCCTGTGGTCCTTCTGTAGCAAAAACGGGTGTTAAACACTATTCATTCAACCATGGTGGATGAATTTATTAAGAAAACAGCTCCAAAATCAAGCCATCTAGATGAAAGCCTACACATAATTAAAAAAATAGTGAAAATATAAAAAGAAAATCATACTTACATTAGTTCCTCAGATCATTGCTCTCATCGTCGGTCCTGGTGTAGTGGTAACCATACTTGCCTCCTAATCCCATGATCGCGGGTTCGATCCCAGCCAGAATCAATAGATTTTTTCGGGTGTAAACATCCTAAGTAAGGCTTCCTTCGGAAGGGAAGTAAAGCCGTAGGTTCCATGTCGTACATTTACGGCACGATAAAGAACTTCAAGCCTGAAAGAGAGGCCTCTGAGCAAAATTTTCGGTCATTTCACGCCCTGATTTGAATGGGACGCTGATTACCTGAGATGTTAAAGAGCGTCCGTAAAAAATAAATAAATAAATGAATTGCTCTCGTCACAGAAAATTCCATAATTGCCAAAATTCAAAGATGTAATTTGTAGGTAGATCTTGAAAATATCGCCACAGAACGATGAAAGCGTATTCCAATCCAGTCAGACAAAAATGAGCAAAAATAAGGCCAAATCTACAAGTAGTAATCTGTACCAATGATGAGGACCGATTATCTTTGCCGACAAGTAGAAAAAAAGGAATAGAAAATCATAGCCATACCTAGGATAATAAAACGAAGAAAGAGATCGAGGACTCGAGAGGAATGCAAGGTTACTAATGGTGCAAGAAGGCACGTGAATTTAGCCGAGATACAAATATCTATCGTTATACCATTATAACAGCAATCAGAAAGGGGGGGGGTGTTGAAAAGTTATCATCAGGAATCAAAAGCTACCAAATATCATCTTCAGGCATTTACCCTCAGCCTAAATTTAGTAGTCATCAGTCACTTTCAATAAACGGTTTATAATATTCTGATATTAATGGGGATAAACTGCTCCTGAAGAAAAGACAATTCGCTAGAAATGTTTTGCAAATGTGGAGCATGGAAACGTGTTATAAACATTTGCAGTTATAAACCATGCAAAAGCATTTTAATATTGCAGAGGTAGTCCCATTATTTTATTATTTAAAAAGTATAAATTGTAGATGATTTGAAATTAAGGGTAGTTGCAAATGATGAGATTGCTTAGCAATTGAGTGCACGAAAAATTTCTATGTAAGGAATTCGTAAACTTTCAAATAGGTGAGAGCTTGAAAGAGGGGGGGGGGAAGGGCGTTGTTTATGCGGAAGAAGCCACAACTCTTCTTACTGCGTTGTTCATGCATTTCAGGAAGACCGCAGACACGTCGGTTGAGATTTCTGTTGAGGTGGTTTGCTTCAGGCCTGACGGTTGTACAGCACCAAGAGAAAAACTACATTCCATCTTAGGGTGGAGCAACTACCGTCTCCCAGTGGTCATGAATAAAACATTACCGGCTGAGTAATGCACGCGTCCGCTTATCTCCAAGCTCCATTCTCTGCGTTAAGGTAAAGAAAGAGGCCTACTCCCCCCTCCCTGCCTCATTCTCTATGTAAGGTAAACCTGCACCACGGCTGATTTAGATTCATGCACTATACATGTATGTCGACCGCGCTATCGGTTCGTTGAAGAAGATGCACATTCACCGCATTTCGAAAATAAATAATCCATACGATACTTCCCTCATTTCTGCATTAAACTTGACTTCGGAAGACATCTACTCTCTCAGTGAAGTAGGTTATCAGATGCTGTTTTAATATTTGATGCCTGCTCTTCTTCTTTTTGTTTTTGTTCTTATTCTCCATATCCGCACCAGCTATGAATGAATCGGAACGTACGTACTTCTATAATTCACTAGGTGCGTTTAATTTAATATAATGTATTGGGTTGAATATGAAATATTTCATAATATAATATTGGGATAAAATAAATACTTTTAGGAATGTTACATACACTTTTAGGATCACACTGTGTTGTACTCTCTTTTTACTACCTCTTCTCTATTATCCCCTTTTATAAATTTGAACTGTTCCACTATCATAAAAAATGTACGTACTTTATTCTACTCTTCCTTGCTAGCTAGCAGAGCCCAGTATGTCTCCATCTTTCTCCTTTTGATCCGGATCGTGGTAGATACGTTTCACTCCATTCTTCCGTACCTTTACATATTGTCCACGATTCCCCCTCCTCATATCTGGGAAAATTCTCTTCCCATTTACTTCGTGACCTTAATCCCCTAATTGACATACGGCCCCCACCTCTCTCTCCATTCAGATTTTAGCCTCCATTGCACTTCTAGTGAAATCTTCTCCCTAGTTGCGCAATTGTCGGTTCTCTATCCATATCCCTCAAGCTGTTCTTAACATTCCTCTATCGCCACGAATCGTTAAGACGCGGACTCGTCAGCGAGAGGTCTGGGGTTCGAATCCCGCCAGAACCCTCCTCCCTGACTGAGATTCCCTCAGTCTTCATAAATGTCAAATGCCGGGGAGGTACCCTAAACTTAGGCCTGGAACGTTTCCTTCCTTAAAAACAATCCTTTCCCAATTTATCATTTCATCTCATGTATCATCGTGTCCACTGCCTGTGATGCCTCAATAGCATAAACGGACGTAGAACACTAAAAAAATAAATAAATAAATAAAAGCATTCCCTTATGTATTCTTGCTATTCCTGATTTGCTACCTAAATATATCCCAGCCATATCGCTTCCAGCCTCTTTCTAGTTTTGAATGTCCAAGTCATGTACCTCCCAAACTTTAATCGTTCTAGGTAGCATAATGCCCTCAAAAGGTTGGTTCCCAAGAATAATTTGCTTTTATGTTACTTCATTATTCTGATTTTACTCTTATATTCTTTAGTCTCACGCTGATCCCCGAATTCTCCCTTGATACCGCAATTCACTGTCCTTTTCCACAGCCCTAAAAGTGCTTTCAAAAACATGTCCTAACTAAATATAGCTCCGCTGTTGTTCTCATCCGCAAATTTCTGCCTTATATGCCTTTGTAGGTGTTACTAGTGCACCATAGACGGTTTCTACTAAATCTGGGATTCTGCCACGTAACTGTAGAGTTTCTGTTGTTTTCATTTTCGCTTTACACTTTGTCACATAAATGTATTTCATTCACCTTTCATTCATTATAAAAGTAACCAAACATGTATGGAGTTGAGGTAAACATTGATCTTTCGTTGGAGATTTACCATTCAGAAGATTTCGAATAAGTTAATTCCAGATTATTGAGAAGTTCGTGTATCTAAAAAAATGCATTATGGTCATATTTAACGTCTTCCGTTCACTTTAAGAGTTTGGTGTTACTGCTTTCCGAGCACATAAAAGAAAGGAGTCGATTAACTAAGTGAAAGTAGCAGCATTAATTTGTCCTGAATAGCCTACTGTGTGAGTAATTAGCTGTTGACAATGTTTAACAATACAGCTACCTGATTGCTACCCATGCTGGTAATTGCGATAATATTTGTATTTCTTACTTTTGTTAATTCTTTCTTTCACATTTAATGAAAGAATAGGACTAAGCATCAAAACAAGAAAACTGAGGGGAAAACGGTTAGTTTCTTTCTTCTTTGAAACAAATTTATGAAACGCAAAAGAAAAAAAAATCTAAAAGACGAAATGTAAAATGGAATGCAGGAAAACCAAAGTGAAGTGCTTAGGTTTCATTTTCATTTTTTAATTTTCTTTACTTATTTAAGCCTAAAATAAATAAATTAAAAAAGAAAAGGAAACAAATATGTGTCAATGCTTGTTTTACTTCCAAGGCAAGGCTTGGTGCGCCGACTTGTTATTACGTCAAGCTTTCAAACTGACTCAAGTTCGAATACATTTTATCACACAGTATGTATATTGAAGCGGGCCGAACTTTGCATGGCTTCGCCGTACTATTTGGGCAAATTCTCTACTTCATATGCTCCCAGGCATATACAACAGACTGCGGCAGTGCAGTAGTAGTAGTTGACCAATTGTGACTTGTAGCGCATTTCTAATTCTTCTCTGAAGGTCAAACTGTCAATAAGGAGAAGTATGTTGCAATTCTTAGGCGTCTTCATAATGCAGTGAGACGAAAATTACCTCTTTGTGCAAGGAAGTCACTGAGCTCACCATCATAACAGGCGAGCAAATTCCAAGTTTAGCATAACATGCCTAACCTCCCTCATCATTCGCATTCTCCAGACCTTGCTGCATGTTAAAAACTTGCTCAAGGGACGAATTTATTAGACCGAAGAAGTAAATACAGATGCGGATCTCTCGGCGGGAAGTGATAAAAAATTGACTGCAGGTCTGTTTCGAAAACGCTAGCAGAGGTGTGTCACTGCCCAAGAAAAAGGTTTCTGCACATTTTCTGTTTATTTTTTACTCTACTAGAATTTATAAACGCATTGAGCTTTGAGCTTCAAAACAAATGTAAAACGTTCTTGAAAATATAAGCAAACGAAACAAATAAAAAACTTAAGCAATGCAAATCAATTTACGAAGTGGCAGGCTGCGAAAGCGATGAGCGATCTAAATTTTCATGTCCTCAACAAAGGGAGGGTTGTAAAACCTATTAGTGTAGTACATGTGCCTTACACGTCCGGAGAAAGAATTGTGGGAACATATTCTGGCGTATTGGAAGGGAACGGAAGAATGGAGAAAGAGATTCCTACTCACGCTGTTTGTTGAGGGGGGAGAGGGCAGTGGCAATACTGCAATTTACCGGCAGATAGGTAGGAGAAGGAGGGAAAGTTTTTGAACAAAGTGAGACAACTCAAATCGGAAGTGGGAGACAACCGGTAAGGGGAGTAGGGGAACATGAGTCACACTTTTTTTTAATTATCTGCACATATATATGAAGGGGTGCAAGTTATTTACTTTTGAGTTGTTTTCTTTTCTGTTTACTTTATTTAGGTATGTACTCTTTTCTATTATACCTATTTTTTCTTTTTCCATTTATTTGTTTATTATATATAATATATATTGTTTGCATAAACCAATATTTAACTATTAAGATACAATTTCATGTATTTCCTAGTGCAGTGGTAAAGGAACATACAGTCCCAGGACCTGTGCGACATGGATGAGTTAGATTTGTAACATACTTATTTTGTAAATAAGTGCACTACTACTACTACTACTACTGCTGCTGCTACTACTCCTCTATTACCACATATCAATTAGCACTAGGGAATGAGATCACACTAACTTACAAACTAATTTTTATTTATTTATTTATTTATGGACGCTCTTTAACATCTCAGGTCATCAGCGTTCCATTCAAACCAGGGCGTGAAACGGCCGACAAATTTTGCTCAGAGGCCTCTCTTTCAGGCTTGAGGTTCTTTTTCGTGCCGTAAAAGTACGTCCGAAGGAAGCTATACTTAGGATTTTTACGCCCGAAAAACCCGCGATCTAGAAGGCCAATATGGTAAAACCACTACACCACCAGGACCGACTACAAACTAATGCATAGACGCCAGATGGTATGGTACTTATCTCTATTTTCATTGAATATTCCATTAATCACCGCCACGGGTGGCCGAGGTCGTTAAGGCGCGGACTCGTAAGCGGGAGGTCTGGGGTTCGAATCCCGCCAGGACCGTCCTCCTTGACTGTTTTTTTTTTTTTCAGGTTTTCCTCAGTCCTCATAACTGGCAAATGGCGAGGAGGTACCCCAAACTCTGGCCTGGAACGCTTCCTTCCTTAAAAAATATTCTTTCCCAATATATCATTTCATCTCATGTATCATCAGTGTTCACCGCCTGTGGTGCCTCAGTAGTAAAAACGGGCGTTAAACACTATTAAAAATATATTCCTTTAATCCAGCGTGTGACAACATGTTTAAAAATAGAACATTTAGTATGTATTAAACCGCTGTAAATAAGGTTCAAAGCATCTTTTTCCTGTGCATTATTTTTAGACAATCTTAGACACTGCAAGATTAGAAGAGGATAGACGGTTGAATTAATTCTTTAGTTTGAACTTAACATTAACGTATCGCCTAAATCCTGGCTGTTAATGCTTAGCAACAATCAAATGAACATTTTAATAAACAACATGCGATTTCTTATTAGTTAACAGATAAAACGTTTAAAAACATCTCCATTTCCGTGCAGGAAATATTGTCCACACAACTGCGCTATATATATCCATCGCATGAGAGAAACAGAGAGATAATTTGGGAGTGCGAGTGAGCGAGCGAGCATTTACATTTAACGAGATCTAAGTGCATGCATAAAGTTAGTGACTCAGATAATTATATTTGAAGCATGGTGCAATAAATACACATTATCATTATTGCTAATAAAACTAGGGAAACGTGCAATTTGTGGGAGCTCATTGTAAAATTAGATGGAAGTGAGAAGCTAGTGTGCTTTAAAGCGTACAAAAAATGACACAGTAAATTGTGTGTAAACTAAATATTAAATTACCTTTGAAAATTCCTTTTTGGTTGACAGTTCTGACTAGAATTGCAAAACGACACATTTATTCAATGCAAAGTTTATAAAAGTTTCCTCAACCCGAGAAAGTAAAGGCAGGTGCTGAATTCTAGACCAGTATTACTTATACATCTTTTCTGAATGAAATTTACGTACGCACGTAAATTATTTAAAATTGCAATTTGTAAGTAAATGTTTGAATAAAATAATAATTAAAGTTAAATATTAAAATGAGATATTGTATTTTACAAGATAAACATAACCACTTTTATATACAGACAATTTTGATAACATTCTCTGAAGTTTTGCTAATCCAAATTTATGAAAATAATCTTAAAATCTTTTTTCACATTGATCAATGAAACAAATTAAGTCCATGTTCTTCATACATGTTTCAATGCAAATAAAAATATGTTAATTTACAAAACAATTTTTAAAATTTCCAAACTTTTACGAGATGCCCTGGAAGTTCTAAGGCCAGCGATTGTTTTTTCTCAAGGACTATTTGCCAAAATGTTTAAACTTCTGTTTCTTCTCAACGTAATCTCCCTGCAGACATTTTTCACGTCAACGCCATGCTTTCATGACCACTGAGAGCGCTTCTTTATGAGTCTACTTTGATCACTGGAAATCGTATATGAAATAGCGGCCAGACTGGAGAATGGGAGACCGCGGAGAGCATCTTTCATTGTTGGAAAATGCCAAAATTTTGTACGAGTAAGGCCAGGTGAGTAGGGAACATGAGTAACTACTTTAAAGTAGTTTTCACGAAGAAAATCTGCATCATGTTCCCACCCACCTGCAGGACACTTTCTGCATTTTCAGTCTTCATGGAGGATTGTGTGCACAGATCCCACGGAAATGCCAACTTTGAAGGCGCTATCTTTCACACTTTATCATATTTCTCCACTCGCGCATGAAGTCTTCTGACTGACTGGTGCAAGACCGAGATTATTTCGGTTCGTTGTCACACGACGTTCGACCTTCTTTGAACTGTTGCACCTATTTTTCACATTCATAACAGCATCACCACATGTCTCACTCGAGTGGCGATGAATTTCAATGGGTGTCACACCATGCAAGTGGAGAAAACGAATGCTTACTTGCTGTTGTAATGAAAACATTTCCGTTTTAGGCATAAAAAACAATGCTGCAGCTACTAGGGTTCTGTGCACCGTACGTGTTACATCTCTATCACGCATTTACAAAGAATGCTAGTGTATTTTAAGTCAAAAATGCAGTCCTAAGAAAAAAATAGGAGATTTTAGAATTGAATACGCCTCCTAGTTTGTATTTTCGTTGCGCCGTTCTTCCACAATACTTTGCTAACCTTACATAAGCATCTGATTTTATTAGGCTTTACGTTTGTAGAAGTTGTACACAGTGAATCGCATCAAATGCATTTTTTAAATTAAAGAAGGCTACCAAAATAAATTGGAGTTTTTGTTAAAATATAAATGTTTCATAGAATATTATATAAGTTCTTCTCTCTCTGGTAAGAAATGTCAGATGGAACAGGAGAATATATTTTCTATTTTCTTAAGAGATAATTATTTCAGAATTTTCTTGTATAAAATAAATAGGTTGATATAAGGAGTATTGTTAAACAAATAAATACTATTCCATTTAAGTGTCGAGAATAATCTAAAATATATGTAGACCTTTAGCGCCACTATAGTGTTACAGTGCTACCAAGTAGCCTTTAATGTTATCAGTAGGTTTCAAATACATTTTCAAACTTTGTACACTTATAACTTCTTTTTAGGGGAATTTGCAAGAATCAGGAAACTGTATAGTTTCATGTACTAATTCTTAGATAAAAATAGCACGAAAAATGGGGTTTTCTACTTCGTTATGGTTATTGCCTTTCGCTATCTACATCAATAAAAAATTGTGCCAGTAAAATTTCAATTGTAAATGATATCGGAATTCCGTTAACTCATTTCATCACTTGATGGCATATCAATACAAACTTCACTGGTGCATAACCGCAATTTGGTATCGTTTCCAAGAATTTGCTTTTTGGCGTTAAAAATATACATGGCGTCCTTTAGTTTGCCCGCCTTGTAATATTCCATTTAGAAATGTTTTCTTGTTTTATTGAACGAGAAATAAATCAGCTTCTTAACAAATGTGTAATATATCTGGTATTGTAAGAAAAGTAAATAAAATAAATTACGTTAATTTGTATTAAATTCACAGTGAGTAAATTAACCTGCCAACCGTACGTTACCTCCATTATTAGGTAAATTCATTAATTTAAAAATATATGTTTATTCATGTGCGCAGAATTTTATACCATTTTGAACAGGTTGGCTCCAAGGGATATGTTCATTTACAAATAATACAAAGCTCAACAAACAAAAAGAGAAATACCAATGTGTTATTAAATATTATAATGTCAGTTACAGAATCTCTACAGTTTGTATTCACTGTAAATCTCCGTATTTTGATGTAATAATAAGAATTAAAAGATACGGGCTCATACGTAATGTCGGTTTTTAAGCAAAACTTCATTTTAAATATATTATACCTAGAAATTAAACTAATGTTCAAAATAAAGGACATTGGGCTCAATAGGTTAAGCCTTCAGCGAGGTTTGTTGTTGTTGTGTGGTAACAGCTAGGATTTTGATTCGAAGAATTCGGTGATATCCATTTCCACAGCTTCAGTGTTTTTAAACTTTCTTCCACATTGGCAATAGACTGTGGGTCAAAACCAAAAGATTAGGGTTATATTCTAGGTGTTGTTAGTTCAATCCTTTCCAAGTTTACAGTTGATCGCGCATTGTTTTGCTGCAAAAGAACTATTGTCGATTAACTAATGAGGGTATTCCGTCTCAAAACTTGATGAGCTCGTTTCAGTTGTTAATAAAGATTTACATTGACTACATGCTCTTTTGCAACTAGTTATTCATACCTTCAAAATTCCACCAGACACTTTACTTTAGGACCGAACCAATTCTGTTTAGCGATACTTTGGCTCGCTGAAGGTGATCGAATGACTGTTTGGAAGTTTCAGCGTTGTGGCAAAATACCCATTTTTCATCATACATAAAAGTTTCAATGATAAATGTATCATCCATGGAGTTTGCGATAAACTGATGACAGATATGAGGTAGACATTTTGAGCTTCTATAAGATGTTTAAGTGTTTTAATGTGGCCGTGTATGGTATCTTTGATCAAGTTCTTCTGCTTCTTTCAGATATTGCTCTTAAACTCTGTGCGTATTCTCAATATTCCATACCTTATTTCTTCCAGGACGTTGTACGAGTAAATCTTTAGTTTCTTCTACTCCATTACTGAAAAGCTGAGCTACATACTGACTAAAAAACCTCTCCCTCTACTTTACAAATTCTTTGAGTTGCGGCAACAGCTTTATATTCTTGTTTCCGGTAGTGCATTAGAAGGGGACTGAATTCTCAAACTTTATTACCTCCATTTTATTACTGTGTATTAACAACTGACCCCTGACATATGGTCACAATAGTCATACTGTAAATAACATTGCCAAACATAATAAAAGCATTAAATGTCACAAAACAGCAAATTTAAACAGGGACATTTATTATGAGAACACGTAATATACAGTAAAGCAGTTTCCAGAGAAAAAAGTCGGTTCTTATTTATTTATTTGTTTTTTTATCACTACCATTGTTTATTGTCTGCTGACAACGCCACAAGATTCTGACAAAAGTCGTATACATATTGAAGAGATGGAAAGAAACAGGGGGAAATAATCTCAATAACAGCAATGTAATTTAACTATTTATACCCTATAATATGTGTACGAAGATAGAAACGAAAATGTAGTAGTTAATAGGGGCTGGCTCCTTGTATATAAAACAACAAAGAATTGAAGACCACACCAATTTTTGTAATGCCTGAAAATGTATCAATTACTAAACTAAACTAAACAGCAGTATCTTTGTACAATAGCAGATGTTTTCAACTATTCCAGATATTTCTAATTATATAATATAGGAATTAGACAAACTTTTTAAAATGTGATGTTTTATATAAAATGAGTTGATATTCATAAGCACCAAAATAGGTTTAAATACAATCACAGCCTGATGTAACAATTGTCTCCTAGACATATCTTTGTTAATTACAAGAATGAAAAGGTTTGTTTTATATAAAAATGATAGTTTCAGTACTACCATTACGATGGATCCTCTAGCCCATGGTATGAAACGTTTGCATCGTTAAGTTCAAACTATTTAAGTATTATTTCAGCAGGTGTACAATATATCCTGAGATATTTTGTTTTGTAAGCTTGGTAGGGACCTTGTCGTTTCAGTTACTTCTTAGCATTCTAGAGTATATCCGCCTGTGGTGCCTCAGTAGTAAAAATGGGCGTTAAACCCCATTGAAAAACAATTCTAGACTATATAATAGAGTGTAAATTATACTAGCAGTGACAACCATGACTATATTTATACTTTCTATTTCAGGTGAGTGAAAATTTAGCTGAAAAAGCCATGGTAGGGAGAAGGATTGATTTGTAAGTATGTAATTTATTGATTTTTTCACGCTATTGAAAAGTTGCTTGAAGTTCGGAGCATGCTCACAATTTAGCAGATATTTTTTTATTCTTTAACCCTGTATTTAAAATATGTTTCAAAGAACAGATGATTGAAGATTATTTGGAATAGCAATAGCAGCATCTTTCCATGTATTAAGAATTTTATACTGGTAAGATTTGCTCAAAATATTTGAGAAATTCAATATTTAGTTTTAAAGCTTAAAAGCCTTGAATACTTGTACTTTCATATTATATATATATATATATATATACATAAATTAACACCAATAATAAAAGTAGATAAAGATAAAACACTGAGAAAGAGTCACACTTGAAATTGCTATATTTCGAACTATTGCGAGTTCTTCAATGACAAGAAGCTACACTATACTAGCTTCTTGCCATTGAAGAACTCGCATTAGTTCGAAATATAGCAATTTCAAGTGTGACTGTTTTTCATTAATATAATATATATATATATATATATACACATTTTTCACTTGAAAAGGTTGTAATCGTTTGCTGAGAGCTATGAATATCATGAAAAATATTCTAGTAATCATTTAGAAAACTTTCAAAATTTAACTTTCCTTCTTTTTTCATTAATTAATTCAAAATATTCCAAATGGTACAGATTTTATCCAAGTTTTTAGTGTTCAACTTCTAATGAAAATGAACATAATTGCCATATTATTTTTAGAAAGCCTTTACATTACCCAAGATATACAATAATTCATTTGATAAATTTGAAAATATCTTAAAAACATACCTTTAGAAAGTTAAGGTTCTTCTTAGACAACCCCGAAAATACGAAAAAATAAATGGTAATTTGTTTAGCAATATCAAATTAAAGTCTAAATATTTTTATTTGTCAAAACTATAACTTTTGCATTGTTTGCAGTATAGCATTAGCATATGAAAGTAAAAATTTATTTTTCAAAAAATGTTATAAATATCAACATAGAAATATGTTCATGAGTATTATATTGAAATAACAGCCTGAGATGAATCATTTAAAACATTTTATTTAGAGTTGCATGATATAGAAACTTCACCTGAGAGTACTCTTAAAAATTAATGGTGCGTAATGTTTTTGTTCCTGTAAAATATTAGTTTTTTATTAATTATTTAGACGCACTGGGTCCTATCAAAAGACTCCAAGATTGTAATTGTGTGCAATTAAATACATGTTGCCATCTCTTTCATAATTGTTCCCTTGTGCAGCTGCTTTTTCTACTTTGAGATAGCTGCCTAGAAGTTTTTTCTTCTTTTTTCTCTCTTTTTTATTTCAAATAATTAAAGCACCTTTTGGATTGGCGTTGGAATGAATGAATGAATAGTGTTTACACCCGTTTTGCTACAGAGGCACCACAGGCGATGGACAGTGATGATGCATGAGATGAAATGATATAGTGGGAAAGGATTTATTTTTAAGGAAGGAATCGTTCTAGACCTAAATTTAGGGTACTTCCCAGGCATTTGCCATTTATGTGGACTGAGGAAATCCTGGAAAAAACCTCAGTCAGGGAGGACAGTCCTGGCGGGATTCGAACTCCGGCTCACGAGTCCGCGACTTAACGACCTCGACCATTCGTGGCGGTGTTTGGCGCTGGAATCCGTTCATGAACTCAAATGGGTATATCTCAAGTTCTGCTTCATATTCCGTAAGAGAAGTTGCAGAGAGCCAAATGTGGTGAGTAGGACGAGTGAGGCAGGGCTGTTGCGGCCGAGAAAGTCATCTTTAGTAACTCTGGATGGATAATTCAATTCACTCCTACTACAACTGATCAACCCAAATACTTTTAGCTCCTAAACGGCATAAACACATAATAAAGCAATAAATAAATCCAGCACTTCCAAACTGTCATTGTTTTCAAGTACCCTTTGATCCTCTCTTTCTATGTATTTCTTGATGTACTTCAATATTAATTCATCAACTAACAGGCGCCGTGCACTTTCAACAATATCACTAATGTTGTGCAGGTTCTTGCTCTTCTTTTAAGTTGTTTTGCTGAGAAAACCTAACTGAAAATGTAACACTAAAATTCCTTACAGTCAACTCTATGAATTAACTAGTGCTTAACGTCACTTTGTACTAGTGTGAACATTGGTAATACATGAGATGAAATGATAAATTGGCAATTTTTTATTCAAGAAAGGAAGCGTTCCATGGCTAAATTAATTGTGACTCCCGGAAGTTGCATGTTATGAAGAAAAAAAAAAAAACTGGAAGAAAACCCAGTTAGTAAGTACGTCTGTTGGGAATGAAATTCTAGACCTTTCTATCACGAGTCTGTCCACGCCTTAATAAACTTGGTCACCATGTTGATGGGATTCTATCATTGCCCTGTCCAAGAATTTTAGCTAGACCTCCCTTTCTACGAAAAGAAAGTATACTATTTCTAAACAATGAAAAGGAAAAAAAAAAGTAATGTTTTCAAAGAAGTTTTTCCATAAATATAGTAGTGCTGAAAAGTAGTTTTTATGAACATTACACTCATATTCTTTTTCAACTCTATCATCTTCATTTTTCCTCGCAGAAGTTCTCGCAATCCTCAGGATTCTTTCATTTCATGCACAACTTTAATTTTGCATGTACTTCAAAATATATCTTATATCTTTTTCCTTTTGTGGTTGTATTTGTTCAAGGGACAAGTTTATGAATAACGTTTCATAATTTCCATGTCAGTGTTATCATCTTTCACTCAAAAAGAGTGTAAATTTACGTGTATGCAGGCGAGCAAAGAAATACATTATATGATTTGTATTCCAGCTGGGATTCTTGCATAGGTAACTGCCACAAAATATTTTTCTTTAACCACATCTCTTAGTTGACATATACGTTTTTACCTTATCTTCCTTTGGTTTTTCTTTCCTCCCGATTCAAACACACTTTTCTGTATCCTCTTCTTTTATTTGTGCTATTTTCAAGTGCAATTTTCCCCATTTTTAACATGAGTTTTAGGTGTTTTGCTAATTAATAACTGCTTGTAACTGAAATACGACAAATTAAATGTATGTATGTTATAACATAACTGATTCTAGAATGATACATTGTAATAACAAATTATGTAAACTGAGTGGGCTGTAAGGCCGGGTCCAGTCGTATTTTTCTCCATATTCCAAGACGTTTCGCCCACGATTGCTCCGGACATCATCAGTGGTGTGCTCGGCGTAATTCTCTTGGTATTGAGGCAATGACTGACTCGTTGATGGTGCCTGTGCAATGAGCCCTGCTTGGGGTTCGCTTGGCTAAGTATGTTGGATCTAAGCAGGAGCTCCTGGGTGTTTCCAGCGGAGTGTTAGTTACTGATTGGTTTGCGTAATTTCTATTACTTAATTTTTTGTAAGGCCGATGCAACGTTGACCCGACTACTACATGAAACCTCTTCCCTTACATACATGGAAGGTGAAATTAGGCGCCGGGCTAAAATGTTTACGACAGTTTACCACAACGCAAAAGTCCTCTCATCCGAATACTGGGTAACTGTGATTGCCATACACGGCTTAAGCTGGCTGGCCTGGGCACCTGGGATAATATTTATATCCTATATAATTGGAACAAAATACAAATACTTTTCAGGCTGCTCTTTATATCTAAATTTCAAATAGTAGTATTGACATGCTGTTAAGTAAAATCTTGGCTATCAGGATATGTCCGTATTACAATTTCTCTGGATCCGCTAGATCCGCTCATCACATTATAGAGAAGATCAACACTTTCTTCATCATTTCTGCATTCCCTTTATACTATAAAACCTCCCTTTTCTTTCTGTGGTTAAACTTTAGCTTGAGTAGGTATATAGCAACTTTACACAGACTGGGTTCTAACCCGTCCTGCCAATTATTTGATTGGTGGTTGGTTGGCTGAGTACAATTTCAGAGCTTCTTTTTATCTGTTAAAGTGTTTCTATACTTGTAAATTTCAACTGCCTCCCGGTATAAGCGAGGATGATAATGAGATGTTGAAGTTAATATGTCAGTAATTAGAACTTTGTCACGCCGGTGTCATTTAAATAAACTGATTCTTCCGTACTATGAGGTTATGGTCCAATGGCATTCTTCTTCTTTACCTTCCCAGACGTTTCGTTCACGACTGCAGTGGATATCGTTTGTCAAACAAAACCAATTGTTAGATAAACAAATGCAGCTAATGGACTTTTGTGCAATAAAAGGTCTCATAAATCTATGAACCTGTTTTCCATCTACCGCCTCAATTAATACATAATCGTTCATAAACGCATTCATTCATTTATTCAATTTTTGAACAGCCGTATAAAATAAGTTGATGTTAACATTAATTATTTTTAAACATTTAGTAAGTTAGTCGTATAATATTAATGTTTAATATTAGGTGGAGTGTGCTAGACCAAACATCGATTTACGATGTTCAGACCAAATGCAAAACTACCAAAATGAAAGCGAAATTGTAATGAAGACGTGTATTCTGGAAAGAAGAGAGAGAGAGAAAAAATATCTGTCCAAATATTTCTGTACCATTCTGTATAGCATTAATTAGTTAGTGATTAAGAGTTTTCCTTTTTTAAGAAAGCAACAAAGAAGGAGTATAAAGGAAAAGAAAGAGAAATTGTACTCTTTTGTTTCATTCACTGCTGTATTTATCTTTCTTATTTTGTCTTTTTTATTTCCGCTTACTTTATTTATACATTACCTTTGGTTTCTCCGAGTTTGTGCAAGAGAAGAACGTGTTTTATAGTTTTTCTTGTCCTTTTTTACACTGCTGTTCTTTCATAACCAAAGGAAACTTTAAAAAAGAAAATAAATGAAATACTTTTATGATTGATTCTCTATTGTTTTTCACCGAGTTTGTGAGCAACTTAATGTACAAAATGTGTTCATAGTCTGCTTTTATATTAAATTAAGATTAAAGTTGGATAATAAACACCTACGTAATGGTGTAAAATCTAGAATAAAAATTGATGTTATACAGAAATAATTATAAAATGTATAAAATTACCTACGGTCGAAACGTTTGAGATATTTAGGAGAAATTACTAATCCTTCAACAGCTCATTCAAGTTTGTTCATTCCCCATAATTTTCTTAACTATCGATTGCTATACAAATTAAGGGGAGTGTGAAAGACCTATCCTTTGTAATGTTAAATTTACCAACTTCAGTTCCCATTTTCTCAAGGACTGTTATAGCTAATGAGATGAAACTTTTACGGCATATATATGCACATAATTAAATTTTGTTGGCTTATTTTCACTATAATATCGTAAATCTGAAGCTAATTGTAAATTATTTTCAATTGTTTATTTAGTTTCTATTTATTCCCAATATTTTATTTTTTAACGTTGTCACATTTTGTTCTAGCTCTACTATAATACACACCATCACAGTAATATCATGAATAAGTGCTAAAGTTTCAAGATGATAGCTTATACACAACGTAATAAAACACTTATGCAAATTATGTAGGGTTTTTTTTTTTCAATATGCAGCCAAAAATGTTTTTACCATAAAACTAACTTTTTGAGGGAAATACCAGCTAAAACCCCCCAATACTGTAAAACAACAAAGGATGGTGTCATTGAAACAAATGCTGTCAATTTATGAAATCAACTTTTTCTATCATTCAAGACAAACCACAGCCTTTTAGAGCACATATAATTTTCACTAAACAAGTGCTCGCGAAATCCAAAATAATGACTTCTGCAGTGTTATAATTAAAATATATTAAAATATGTATAACCAAGGAACATCAATGCAAAACCTAACAAAATAAACAGAAAATTTGAAATATTAAAATGGTAAAAAAATATGATTTTGACCTCCCTTCCCTTATGAAACCCAAGTTCAGTAGGTATCTGTGTCATTTTATAGATAGTAAAATATTGCAGGAGGGAAAAACGCTAGTAAGATATGAACAAATAGGAGAAAAGTAATGCAGGAAGCTCTCCTAAAAGTTAAAAGTCTGTGAAACTCGGAATTACTCAATTTTCGTGTATTTTTGTTTCATTGCACTTGTCTCATAGAATTTCATTAAAGGAACCAACAGGGCTAATTGCTAACCGTACGCAGGGGGCTCAGCTAAGCCCCAAACGGGGCAGTGACCAATCGACCAACAATAACTTAGTTTCCGCTACAGCTAACGATCCTGACCAACGAACTGGAATACACGGAATTCCTCCTGGTTAAACAGATCCCAAGCCATAGGTCAAAAAGTAGACGATGTGGAAATACTGCTTTATACTGCTAGTTATTTGGCCTTAAAACCTACAGCTAATATTAACACATGCGACAAACGGAGGGAATGAGTAAAAAAGAATTCCTAAAAACATATTTAAATATATTTATTCATGATTAGATGTGATTTTCATACAAAGCATTTTGCTCGCTATGCTTTCAATCACCGTCACGGCAAGGAATTGAAACACGGATCTTCTACGTTCTACTATACCGTGCCGAGTTTGAACACAAGCATGAACAACTCAAATTTGAATATACCTTTATACCCTAGAAACCTCGAAAGGTGTGAAGAGTTCTTATCCCTAAAAGGGAATTCTATACATTCCATACCTATGGGGCACACTTTTATATGTTTAGAAGGGCTTTTCACACAAACACTGTGAAGGAAACGTAATAAAGATTAAAATAATTGCTGGTAGAATTGTTCAAAGGATTTCAAGGTGTTGCCCATCTAAAGTTAAGCGGTCTAGTATTTCAAATGGTTGAGCTGTTAAATATATTCGGTATTATTTATATTTTTTATTTACCTTGGCAAGAGTTAAGGCAATAGGGTCCTCTTTTGCACTCTTACATAGTGCAATATATATAGTTATATAATTAATAATGCATGTATATATTACATATTTTAATATGGTTAAAAAGTTTATTAAGATAGGGTTACAATTCCATTTGTTCAACAATTTTTCTCTACTATAAGGGGGAGGGAGGATGAGGGGTATTAGAAGTATAGAAGGAAGAAGAAAAGAAGAAAAGAGAGAGATTTACTGTTGTGATTCCTATGGTTGAGTAGACAATTTAATCTGTTTAAATTGCTTTACTGTCCGGTAATTTCTGACTTCACGAGGAAGGGAGTTCCTGATTTTGGGAATTGACACGCTGAATGAGATTGAGTAGACACTACGAGGGATAGACAGTAAAGTCATATTCCGAGTTCGTGAAAGGGATAAATATACGAAACGAGAGGCGAAATATTGAGAGGTGGAGGTACAGAGAATTTTGAACAGGAGTATAAGGAAATGGAGAGTCCTGCGTTCTTTTAGAGATAGCCATTAAAGTTTTAGGAAAAAAAAAAAAAACATAATTATTCGGTCATAATTATTTGATGGACTGACCGATGGCAGAAGACAGAAATTGGCCAATAAGCTGTAGACCAGCCGGACTACATGAGTAGTACGGTTTACTGAACTACAGCGATGGCCTTGAATCTCACGCAATTACTGTGTTGTATGAACAAAATATACGCGTAACTAATTCTAGAGTGGCATATAAGAGCCTTATTCTACAATAAGGTTTATGATTTGTATATCCATCACGAGTCTGCAAGGTAATGCGTAATTTCATAAAAATGCTAGAGAAATATAGGGAAATAAAGGCAGGCGGCTTCAGCATCTCATTGTGTGACAGTCACTTAAACACGTGTGTTGCCCTTTTCCCCGCTCTGCCTCTAGTGTCGGCTGTATCGATGTGGTGCGCGCTGCCGCTTCAATTAACAGATAATTTGATGACTCGGTGGTTATATTACCAAAAATATACATATATTTTCTAATAAATGACAAATGAATGTAGAATCAATCCACTGAGTAAATAATTGTACAGGGTGTCCGAGAATTGCCGTATGAGTTTGGAAATAAACAACTCACATTGCGCTGCAAAAGCGGGAAAAGCAGCAGCAGATTAAAAAACCTTCAATATCTGAGTTCTGATAAAGTGCTTTAGATACTTCGTATATATTGTAACAATGGTTCTATTTGTCCTTGCACAAATACTTTACCTCCGACAGTAAATTCAGCAGGACAAAATCACCAAGTTATATTTAATGTATGCGCACAAGAAAGGGGAAAATGAACATGTTTTAATAACTGTGTATCCATTTAATATTAGATTTGCAGTTTATTTAGAAAAATAATTACAGAGAAAGTTAAAGGCAATGGCTCTCTCGCTAGGAAATTAATTCCTAATTTGGTCATATTTACACAAGATCTCAATACTAAGCAAGAATGGCGGTTTTAGACCCCGCATTTAGCCCTGCTAGTCCCATAGACGGCACTTGATGATACTGAATAATTTTGAAAATAAATTTGGGGAAATAATGACCTGTGATACGAGGTGGAATAAAATAAGGATTATTGCTGGAAAGAAATGAAGGGGAATACACAAACAAAATTCGAATTTTTCCACCTATACAGCCGCCAAAGGGATTAAATTGGGTCGCAATTCTCAAGTTACGGAGCTACTGGGAAGACCGGGCTAGTTCTAGAATTCACAGACCCATAGATTCTTTTTATTTACGCTATCATTCACAACATTTTAAAGTAGAATTAGAGAAGATTCTATTTTTTTAGGTTAATAAGTTTATGACATTTGCATGTTAGCGTGAGTAGTGACTATTTTACCGTTACACTTTTATTTTCCTTTGGGATCGAAATTAAAGTCTATGAAATGGAGAAAAATAAAGTTTAAATTACTACTTTATTTTCTATGACATCGTTTTGAATGTCCAGCATTGTATGAAGCGCTGCCAAACACAATTAGGCGAATATTTGTTTTTTATTTATTACTAGTTAGCCCATTGTTTTCTTGAACTTGTAAGCCTTCCCCTTTGCATGGTGGTATTGTAGCGGACTTCTGAGGTCGGAGCATGTAGGGCGCCGCTACGTTGACCCAGTGGAGTTCTCGCTGAAGATATATGGTTATGGTGCACCTTAAACCAATGGATACCTAATGTAGTCTGTACAGAATTATAGGTGCAAATGACCTCGGAGTCCTTGACGCCTTAAAGCAATCTGGCATTCACCTTCTCAAGCTAAGGAAAATTCTGAAATAAAAACTTACCCTGCTTCATTTGACTGGAAATCGGAACCCAGGACATCTGGATTAGGGGTTGTAGTAAACGCTAGCACTAGAACACGCAGACGGTCTTTTTATGTATTGTTTGTCTGCGTAAATTTGTGATTTAAAGGGATAAAATATTGGTGTATATTTTCTTATAAATGTGTACTCCATCTACTTTACTCTGCTACAAGATTAATAAACCTTATATTTACATAAAGTATACACAAAAAGTAATAAATAAAAACTGTCAAATTGATAGCTTTCAATACCTCATAACATGATAAGCTGTTATAGAGTTTTTAATAAGATGGAACAATTGCCTCTCAATTTCTAAAGGAAAATCACAATACTAAATAGTACGAAGTAAAATAATTGCTGCAACAGACTACTATTCTTCCTCCTAGAAAATCAGTATAGATTGAAATCGTGCATCGTATAAGGAGGAAACATGAAAATGATCATTTTTCAACTCTGGGTGGAGATAATAGTTATTCTTTAAAGGGAATGGTGAAGAATTGGGAACAAACACAGCTTTAGGTTGATTAACAGACTCTGGGCCTTTTTTTCCTTCTTTTTTCTCATTTTCTCCTTTGGCAAACAACTTTCCTGCTCTTCCGCAAACTCTAAAGAAACCTTGGTAAATTTGCTGAAGTTTTTTTATGCACAACGTCACGGGAGACTTTTTTGAGATCAGGATGAACAAACTTAATGAGTTTTTTGGTTTAAAACAAAGTTTTAATTGCTAGAATATATCGTCTAAGTAAGATATAAAAGAAGAAGAATCTCACGATATGGAGGATGCCTCTGGTAGGTATAACTTTAAAGTTGTAATGGCAAATTCATAGATTTAGAAGATCCATTAAATCAATTGGTTAAACGCTGTACTAACTAGTATTCCAGTTCTATACAAACGACACTTCATTCCTACTTGAATATGCGGCGTTGTATTGATATTAGATCTGACAAGAGGCTAAGAATAGATCATATTCAAGATTTATCCCCAATTACTAATATGTGTATATTGATGTATGTTTGTGATAAATATTCTTAAAAGTAATTTTTTCTATATCTACAATTGATGCCGCTTTAAGACCAGTATAAAATCAGGTACCTTTGTTAAACAATATAGATAATTTTTGTTGGGCGAAAAATTGAATCAATTGAAGGGAAGTAAAGCCGTGGGTCCCGTGTCGTACATTTACGGCACGAAAAAGAACCTCAAGCCAAAGAGAGGCCTCTGAGGAAAATTTGTAGGCCGTTTCACGCCCTGAGTTGAATGGGACGCTGATGACCTGAAATGTTAAAGAGCGTCCATAAATAAATCAATAAAAAAAAATTAGCTCTACTATGCTATCTCCGGTTTTCTATGTTTTGATGCCTTCGAGGTAACCCTGACTCTGGACTGACTACCTCCTTAATAGGCTCGTTAATCTATGTGTGTCTACAGACCGGGGTTAATTTCTAATACCGGGGGAGTTTAACAATTAAAAAAGAAGAAAACAAGCAAGTCTGTTTTACAGAAAAAGAAAACTTTTGTTATAAAGTCCTAGAATGCACACAATATTATTTGGATACTTCAGATAAAAAATACATGAAATATTATCAAAGAAATTCTGTTTTATCTGATATTTCACTATGGGTCAAATTCAATATGTTACATTAAAAAAATATAGATCCAAATATAAAAATATGTGTTTGTGATAAATTGTTAACAGAGGTAGGTTGTAATTCAGTAGAAATTTAAAAAGTTAAATCTAAGCCAAAAGAAAAATGAATTATGAGCCCATTTGCAGACCTCTGTTATTACGCAAATTACCCAATTTTTATACCTTAGGGAATAAATCACTTTGTTTCCATTTGCCTTTCCAAGCGTATAATAACTAGGTTATCTTCTCAAAGGCTACCAAAACTTGCTAGCCCTGAGCGTAGGCACTAACTCAATGAGATAACATAGTAATAAATATACCTTGAAGCGGTTTCTTGTTCTTTAAGATGTTGCTTGCCTCGGTCTATTGCCTACGTTTCTCGACAACAGAATCTCATGGGCGTCTTTCGCTGTGTCCTACTACTGTTGAGCGGGGCTCAACAGTAGTAGAACAGGAGGTTTTTCGTTGCAATAATTACAAGGCATAATATTTTACACAATATAGCTTATGGATTGTAACATGTTTACATTAGCAGGTGTGTCTGAAAATGGTTCCGAGTTCTGCAGTGACCTTGACCTACACTTGATCCCCGTAAAAATGCCTTGCGACGGAGATAGTAATTAGTCCCTGTCCTCACGCTTAGGTCACCGGCCCTCAAATTATGATATGTAAAACGTTCCGCAACTCATTTGGGACAAGACATTACTGATCGCTATGAAGTGCTGATTTATTTAAACGTACGAACATCAACTTATCTTTCCAATGTCTACCATGTATTGTGCACCCTAGGACCGAATGGAATATTCGTGAAAAGTAGACGGATTACATCGAAAAAGGATCTTGAAACGAGGCGAATTGTAGCGTCCTGACGCGATCAAAATTCAGATTATAAATACCCTCCGCTTGCATCTTGGTCATTAAACAGACACAAAGTTTGCCTTTCGTGTTCACCTTTTATTATATTTTTACCATAGCAGCGTAGAATTATATTCCTGAAGTATTGTATGAAAACATCTTATTATCCTTGAATTATACATTGGGTTGTTTACGTAGCGTAGAATTTACACTCTTAATTAAAATATACAATCTATAATAAAATATTTACAATATATATATATATATATATATTATCACGGAGGCATGCGAATATTACTGCTTCAAGCAATTAGATATGATAGGACTTTTCCTAGTCACGAAACTGTATGGCCTAGCTTGTTACTTTGAAAGACTGCTGACATTGGTCGATACTACTTCTGTTATAGCTGTCTATCTTTTTGGCCCCTGATATTAACTGAACACCTTAGAATCTTCATTCTTAGTTTCTGATTCTTTGGAGAATGAACTTATGCTACCTTCACACAGTCAAATTATTGCAGCCCTTAAACGATAATGATAGCTAATAATTTTGGAAGTAAAAATTATTGCCTAAATACCCTACTAAATTTAAATGATGACTCTGGACCTTTTTCACGAGTCAATACGTTTTCATCGGTATTCTAGAAAGTAGAATATTTTTCTCGATAGAAGCTAATTTTTTCCTGCAATTCTCACATGCGATCATGAATTGGTGTGTTCTTAGTTATAAAACGCTTAAAGGTTGGCGTTATCTCAGTTAATGTGATCAAAGACACATTTCGTTGAAAAAATAAAATCATTACAAAAGTCCATAATTATATAAGTAATAGTATAGTAATGCACTGTAACTATATCACCGCAAACATGAAGATCGATTTGCAGGAAACTTTACATGTAAAAATGTGGACAAACCACCTCCTGTCCTTAATAATACAGAGTCCTCGTTTGGATGCGTGGCCGGCTTAACAGTGGTTTGCTTGGCACCGGCAAACACGCTGTTTACTGGCGAAATCAGCTATTCAGAACCCCTTAAATTCAAGCGCTTAGATTTCTACAGCACACCAAAACCATTTTTTTTTTTTTTTTGGTCATACAAGGACATTTCGTGTACAAGAGCGAGTTTTTCTGCATTCCAGTATCTATATTTTTTTTATGTGTCGTTACATGGCCATGTAAATAAAATCACGCTTCTTACGTAAAAAAATTAAACGCGGGTCAATAGAGTGAACGTTTACATTATTCAACAGCCAATTGCAGAAATTAACTTTATTCACATTATCGCTTGGTTGCAATTCCGAACTACAGTTAGCTTATAGAGTTTTAATTTTAAAGGTTTAGTGGCATTCCAAAACGAGGTTTGCGAAATCCTTGATTCCTGAGCAGCTTCCTCGAAGATTTCTTCGGACTTCATTCTAACTGTTCTCAGATGTCATCGAGTTTTTCCTCTGTAAGAAAACGGTGTTTTGCATTCGGTTTCTTATCAAAAACATATCTTCTTTCCTATGTCTATTTCCGTTTCTCTGGGGGGCACATGAACAGCAGGAAATCTTCTATAAATCATCGTCACATTTCTCTACATTAGTATGGAATCATACACAAAAAGGCTGCGTGCTAAAATATATGGACGTTATAGCATTATAATAGTTCTAACACCCTATAACACGGAAGCACGTGGTCTCGCAACTTTCAATTTCTGAACAGCACAAAGACTGCGCGTCAGTACACAGAGATGCAGGAAAGTGGACGGGGGAACAAAATAAGTTAGAAACAGGGCAGTCAAATCCCAGTTAAGCCGGCCACGGTCCAAATGAAGACCCTGCATCTTAACATTTAAAAAATAAAAACTTTAAAAATATTCGTATCAAATTGCATAATTACTCTTTACAGCCATGCAGTAATTTTGACTGGACGAAAATCTCCTGCTCTTCCTGATTTCATACCAAGGAAGTGGTGGGGATATGATGTTAATTTAATGACATGTGTTTATTGTTTTATAACTTGTTGAATAAAACGTATGGCTGAATGTTTTTAACAATTTTGTTTTGATAACAAGTAGAAGCATGGCTAATTAATATTTATTTGTTTTTTAAGCTGTAAAAACCCAGGCAACTTAATAGAGTGCAGCTAATATTTAAAATTGCTTCTTTGTATAAATGTAACTTCAATATAAGACATGTCCCGGCTGAAAAAAAAAATAAAGTGCTGCAACCACTGCAGAAAAGGCAATAAATGTGGAGTGAAAATGACATTTATGTGTATTTATCACCGTATTTTAAACTTTGGAGGATGTGGAAGTCTAAACTTTTGAATTATTTCAAACAGAATAAACCTGTGTGTAATTATCAATTAGTTTTTCTATAATGAACGTTATACTATTAAAAACGAAACATTATTAAATAGGGTACTTTTAATAAGAAAATGGTCGTTTTACTGTATTTTTATTTAAAATGTTTTTCGTTAGTTAAAAAAAGCTTTTAAGTAGTTTAAAATCAGTGATTTGTGTTCTAATTATGTAGATCATTAGCAAGTATTCGAAATGCATATGAAAAACAAATTTAATGGATATCTATGGGTAAAGTAAAATAAATAGCGTACTTGCGCTAGAAGAAAAGGCAAATTCGGGGAACACAGATTCTAAAATTGATTGAAGAGTTTAAAAGTATATCAAGTCCCCCTTTACCCCTTTACCCCCTTTACCCCCTTGAAATTTGAAATTTCAAACAATTTTCAAGACAATTAAATTATCACATTGTTTGTTTTTATTGTTGCGTGATAAACTGGATCGTTTTTATTTTAAGCAATAAGACTATATCAGAATTTCGGGCCTAATACAATAAATGTCAATAGTGCTTATAGTTTGTTTTCTGTTCAAATTTAAACAAAAATCCAGTTTTCCAGGCACAGTGGTACAGAACAAAAGAACTAACAGCAGTTTTATTTCTCTTTAAAATACATCATAAAGTAGAGGTAAGATTCGAAATTTAAGTATGAATTTTTGGGATGAGGAAATGGAACCTAAAATATAATCAACTTTAGCTTTAAGCTTCTTCCTCAATATAACATGTAAATAAATTTACATGCTTTTGCTTAAACTGTTTTATGATAAAGAGGTTGTTATTTAGACTGGTAAGATTGGAAATTAAATGACGATTAGGAGGGGGAATCATGACACATATTCTGGCTGAATGTAAAGGTACGGAAGAATGGAGCGAAAAGTAGCTACTGCACTTCTTTACGAGATCGAACAGAGGGGATTGATTATCATGAAGAGCACTACTGGCAGGCAAGGAAGGAGAAGAGAAAATATTAAATTTCTGATGAAGTATGAAAAGGCTGATAATCGGGAAGGAGTTGGGGGCAAACACGTTGATTGAAACCAGATGTGTGAACTTCTTTTATATTTTATATGTATTTTTAAATTAAGCCCCTTGTATTTCTTTTCATTTATGTATATATTTTCTTATTTTATTATTGAATATATATGTTTTACATTATATTAGAAAGTATCTAATAGAACATCTTATACTCAATCAAACAGACCTAGTGTGTTATAAAATCAAGTACGGCCCGTGCGCCTGTTGAAGTTTCATTGTATTATATTAGTATCCTGCTATTACTATTACTTATAATGTTCTAAGTACTAAGAGCTGGAAACGTTCAATTGTGTTTTTTTCAAACTATCTTTAAGCTTAACGTGTAACTTGAGGCTGGGGTACGTTCAATGGAATGCGATACCTGACAGCACCAAGGTAAACTTTCTCCGGTTCAGATTCACTAAGCTTGTTACTAATTCTGTACGTCGGGTGTAAAAAGTCTACATACAAAAGATCCGAGCTAGTTTGTAATATTATTTAGATGAATATCTGTTTCTTTACCGTACCTTCCAATACGCGTGACCGAGGTCGTTAACGTACTGGGAGCTGAAGAGATGGCTAGTACCATATACATAGTAAAGCTCGAGGAATTGAGAGTATTGATATGTGCATAGCAATGAACTTTATATTAAAACAAGCAAACTAACGTTTATCCCACGTTCCAGTGAGAGCAGTACCAGAGTAAGAAGAGACGGGGTTGAAGCCGGCGAGTGTTCTCTGTCTGCTCCAGCAAACAGACCGGAGTGTACAAAAGGGAATTGGAATGTTTTTGACAAGAATGGGATACGCAGCTGCATAGATGAATTTTATTTAGTGAGAAAGAAGTTTCTACATGTCCAAAATCTTTTTATGATATTCGAAAAAGAAAGAATTGCATTTCCTGAAGTGTTCATTCTTTGAGATGAGTTTTTATAGAAATGAGCTACAAAGTTTAAAAGCACCAACATTAAAAGGATAGTTTGATTATAAAGCCAAACATAAAGAGAATGGTGTTGTATCCGAAAGCAATATGCCACTTAAGGGAACATAATAGTATACTAGCTCAATATTATACATAATGCTATATTTCTGCTTCTTTGCTTCTTGCTATTTTAGTTACATTGTTCTAAGAGTTAATTTTTCATTTTTAATATATACGATTGGTGAGTGGGAGGTCTGGGATTTATTTCCGCCAGAACCATTCTCCCCGACGGAGATTTTGTTTTTCAGGCTTTCATCAACCCTCATAATGACCAATGTCGAGGAAATATTCTTAACTTAGGTCTGGAATGTTTTCCTTCCTTTAATTAAAAATTCATCCCGTACAGCTCTTACGATGCCTCAGCAGCAAAAACGGGCATTAAAATATCTACCATACCTGGAGAGACAAACTGAGCTAGTGGTCAGCCTGTAGAGTGTTTTAAGTATAAGAACCTGCAAAATGCGTTTAATTCAGAAACGGCGAATGCAGCACGATAGTTATGCATAAATTGGTTGCAGTCCTGAGGTAGTGCCACTTTTTGGGCTCCTCAGCTATAACTGCATTACCTAATTCATTGTGGCATGTAAGGCTTCTTTTTGAGCATCCTGAAACTCATTTGAGCCTATTGGATTGATGATAATTAGTCTTTCAGGAATTGATTAGCGTTTCACCAACTTGGAGATGTATGGATGACCGTTGACGGAGTGGAACTACTGCTACCAGATGTCCGTAGGCCCCTTGAAATGCAGTTTAAGCCTATCTTGGGTAACATAGTTACCGGGTGAGCGGATGAGAGCACTTTCATGGTTTGTTAATGTGCCGTATAATTTGATTGCCAGGCGCTAATTTCATCCTCCATGTAGGGAGGGGGGGGGGGAAGCTTCGTATATCAATTGGTTCGGGAAGAAAACCGTTGCAGAAGCAGCAACCAGACCGTGAAGGCGAAAAGCATGAGGGGAGTAACCAGAGCACGGAAAATATATATATAACTTTCGGTGAACTGGCATCGATTTGGAGACGATCACAGGGAAGAGTTGGGTTCATCAGCAAACTCCGCGATGTGCTCATAATAAATATGTTGTATGGTGGAAATCGCTGTTAGAGGAAAACCAATCAGAGCATAGGAGTACCATTCGCTCCTCAGAGATATAGAATGTCTGCACAGGTACGTTAAGACATGGGAAATGCCACTGACGCAACAACCGGAAACCAACAGGTAATAAAACAGTTCATAAAAGCTGGTAATTTGTTTTATATTTATAGTAAAGAATAATTTACATTCTAATAGGATTCTCATATTGTGTTTTAAATGTACATAACTTCACACGTTTTCTTTTTTACAGACTGCATTAAAATTGCAAATCTCTCATCATTAGCGTAAGAAGTCTACTCCAGATATTTTGTATTTTGATGATATATTTCATGCAATAAATAGCATACATTTATGTCTGTTTAATAAACTAGTAACGATTTTGCTGTCACTTTTTGCAGTACCATATTTTACGGTTTACATTGTTTGTATCCTGCGGGTATTGTAATGTTAACTAGTGGGTAACTGTTAAAGACAATGCCATTATTGAGCATAACTATGAAACTAAGTGGAACTGAACTATCATTAGTTTCTTATTCTACACCCAAATTGCTATTGTCATCAGATAAGCTAGTGCTTTAGAACAAAGAGCCAGATATAACAAGAAACCAAGAAAAAGTTATCTATTACCATATGTAGCAATTTTCCTAATTAGTTTTGGAGTATTTCTACAATCAATTTGGTAACAAATATGGGGGCGTAGATAAGTTGGAATGAAACCTTTAACTTATCCTATTTCCAGGCAAGAATTCAATTAATAAGTTAATGCATATTTAATATTCCATTCTTTTGTAATGTAATGAAATAAACTGGGTCAGTTATATGTCGCACCACCTAAACAACTCTAGAAGTTTAGGGGATGGTCATATTACTGAAAACTCATCTACTTCCAGTTTAACTTTTTCAAAATTTACCCACACTATACTTCTGTACCAATTAAAGTTTGCTGCACCAAGAAAACAGGACAATATATTCTATAAACACTCGCAGCAAAACGATGGTTACCATAGGAATTATACTAATCAACATAGTAAGCCCGGAATCATGAATCATGGATCATGAATCATGAATCATGGAATCATGAATCATGGATCATGGATCATGAATCATGAATCATGGAATCATGAAATTGTGAACTTTCGTTTGACAACATTAAAAAAATTATAATCCTGTATTTCAACTAATTGCCCTCAGTTACTTAACAATAGAAACCATTTAAAGAACAACTTAACCACTTTTATGAATATCTTGCTTCCTCGTTGTTCGGTATACTAATGATTTAAATAACAGTGCAAAAGGAAGTCAAAAAAACAACAAATCTGGAGCTCTTGACGGCCACTATATGTGACCTCGCCTACCAATCCAATCGTTATGGAAAAATGCACATTTAGTATTGAAAAATATCCCTTTCCTACTGAGCTGGAGTTCCATGTTGTTGGAAAAAGATGCCATCTTTGAGAAGCCCTGGGTTGAGGGAATATAGAAACAAATTTGTAATTCAAAAAAGCAAAGCCAAGTATCTATTTGAGTTTAGCGTTTCTTTAAAGGAGAAAGAAACTATGATATGGTTCCCAAAAATACCAGCTCAAACTTTTGCTGATGCTGCTCGTGGTTCCTATCCTTCCATTGTGGATTTACGCACGCCCAGTATCAACAGTTGTGTCCTGAAAACCCATTCAGGAAGAATGTACCTTTATCTAGAAGAGAATTTGTCTATTATTGTTAATGCACTTGTTCATAAAACGGCATTATAGTATCGAGATTTACTCTAAACGGCTCTATAAAAGTTGAGCTTTGTAAGGATGTTGTTTAGTATTTTTAAGAATGTTCATAGTGAAGCTTTTTCTTATGTTTGATTCTAATGCTAATTTTCTGATGGAAATTTTTGGATTTTGTTACATACGGAGAACATACGGAGTACTCTCATCATTTGCATTTTTCGGACGACCGGATCTTGGTAAATCCTTTTTGTTTCCGTTTTGATTTTCTTACAATCCTTGCCGTATATAAAGTTGCACTTTAGTCCGCATACATATTATTAAATAAATAACCGCCTCTCAATGAGTGGTTGCCTGTCTACATAGATGTTCTTTTCCTATTGCTCAACATTAGATATTATAATTATTTACATTTAATACACTAAATGTCAGGTTTATCCACTTGCATAAGAATTATCTGTAGATACAGAAAAGTTGTTTTCACGGATATAATAAAAAACTGTATAGTATGCTATTACTGTCAAAACACAGAAGCAACTTTTTATTATTTGCTTATATTTTATTTGCTTTCTTGGTGTAGCTATTTTAATTTATACAGAAGTATCTTGTGTGGGTACTTTTTGAAAATAACTTAATAACATTAATTCGAAAAGGTAAAAGATATTGATGGTACCACTTTAAAAAACATTGGAAATATACTTTTTGGGGGTTCCTAGTATACAGCCATCTCTGGAGTTTCGAACATCAAGCTTCAAAAGTGATTAGGTGGTGCGGAACTTTTACTGTAAATTGTATAAGATAGTTGTACAATGAGGTTATTTGAGCTACGGGCAGGGATAGCGCTGCTGCATATTGGGCGAAACTAGCTGTCAAAAAAGGTTAATGTATGTGCAAGTATTAGCTTGTGGTTACTTTGACGAAAACTTTGTCAGTGAGTGATTTATGCCTTCTTGTGTCATTCGGTGGTCCCATTGTGTATAAATTGTGTGCTAATTGTTGTTCGTTAGTTATGCCACTACTTAAATATACTCTTGAAGAACATGGTACATATGTAAAAAGGATTCTTTCAGAGGGGTGGTAAAATGAATCGCAAGAAAAAAACCTGGTAATCCTGTTCCAGGTAGAGAAACTGTTCGCCAACTTGTTAAAACGCTAAGAAACACAGGACAAGACAAGAAATGTGTTTCGAATTGCCAATTAAGAATTTCTTACGGAAATGCCGGCAATGTATTGTCGCTGCATGGATTTTTATTTTCAACGCCTGTTATTACAAAAGCTAGTACTTTTATCAGTTTTAAATACAATGCCATTTTATGCTTTCAACAAAAGTAAATTCCACAGCAAAATACTAACTTTATCGACGGCGAGTCTATCTATATCACTTCTTTCGTTACGGCGGCTACACTTCCCCGTAAGCAGCCTCGCTCATGCGGCCCATAACTAAAATAACCTAATTCTATATATTTCTTTACTATTTTTTGTATACTATTACTCACAGAAAGGAACGTTGAACTAAATAAAAACCTACCCAAGTTGTAAATAAATAGCTACTATACTATTTTATTTTAATTAAATGTTTATTATATATTATATTTTAGGACATAGGAGCGATGTTTATGCTCTATAAAGTATCTTGCTCTAACAGAGCATTTTTAATATGAACGTTTCATCTAAGGGGTAATCATGATATACGAGGCTTAGCAGAACTTGATAAATTATTTTGAGGCGACAAACTGTGCCTAGAGGAGGTCTAAATCGCATGGCAGAAAAGCGAAGGCAGGAGATAAGATATATGTGCGCAGGATATTAAGCAAACAGATGTTACTTGGATGTAAACCCTTCCTTGGGGAAGGTGCTTTGATTCCACTGAGAGGAAAGTGATTACGATGTGCGGCCTATGTAAATGCAAGGGTAGCGAATAACGGGGGAGCTACTTCCAAGAAATTGCGTCAACTCTCACAGGAATAACAATGGAATGTTGCAATGGCAATAACAATACAAAACACTAGCACTTTTACGAAATTTATTACAAAACCTGAGTTTCTGTCTCTAATTTTCTAAAACTCAATGGTAAGTTATTGAAGTACATCTTTTAGCTGGATATGAACGTTTTTGGACAGTGTTTATGGCATATGCCATTCTTGAAATTTCCTTGTAAAATAACTGTTGCAATTCAACTGACTGGGTCCTGTCCACTAGTCTACTAGTTACTAGCCTTAATTTTATCACTTCTAATAAAACCTGTTTCACGAACATTTATTCCCAATGACAAAATCGCAACATTTTGTCATTAGTCACTTGTCACTTGTTTCACAGATATTTATTACTTCGTGGACTGTTTGTTGATGCGATTTTTTACGGGGTATATTCAAGTCAAGAAATATTATTATATCTACCACATTGAAAAGAATATGCTGTATGCAAATCAAAGTAATAGTATTGTATATAATGATGTTTTTTAACGAAGTACTGTTTGGGTAATTTTCCGACAAAATTACGAAGAAAGACAAAACCGAAGTGCGGAAAATGATAACGTGAACTGTGAAAGCGCTGGGGTTAATTACATCGGAGAAAGATTACGCATATGTGAGGGACCGATCGTTAAGGCGCGGACTTGTGAGCGGGAGGTCTGGAGTTCGAATCCTGCCAGGACCGTACTCGCTGACTAGGGCTTTTTTCTGGTTTTCCTCAGTCCTCATAAATGGTAAATGCCGGGGAGATACCCTAAAATTAGGCCTGGAACGTTTCCTTGTTTCAAAAAAAATTCCTTTCTCAATATATCATTTCATCTCGTGTATCATCAGTGCTCACCGCCTGTGGTGTCTCAGAAGTACAAAATGGGCGTTAAACACTATTAAAAATGTGAGAAACACATTTTGACCACACATCAAGAAAGCTTTAATGGTAGGTGGTTTTATTTTACATTCACATTCGCCATTTATATTATTACCTATAAACAATGGTGTAAATAGCTCAGTTTTCACAGTATTTTTTTAGGTAAAAATAGCTATTTCAAGAAATATGGGAATGGGTGATGAATTTGAGACTACATATATATAACCTAAAACATGTATATACACTAGTAAGTAAATGCACCATTCGAGATTTAAGAGTAGAATTCCACTAGTGAACAATATGCAATATTACAAGACCAAACGTTTCGTGAAATAAAACACTGATAAAACAAACTCGTATGCTGATAATATCAATTAACTAGTAGTTTTACGCTCATAAGTTCTAGAAACATACACTTGTACAGTAAGCAAGTAATACTAGAATGGAGATTAATTTTACGAGATCACGAGCTTAGTGAAACAAGACACTGCAAAGAAGTAAATAAAATGCCATAAGACAAATCTTTATTCAATAAAACACACAAACTGTTCTGAAAAACTGAAGTCGCTACGTTTTGTATAAAGTGAAGTTTATCACTTACTGACTGTTTTCACCAATTCCAAAGGAATTACGGTTGTTCCCATGAAAAGCTTTTTGAAAAAAAGTTTTCATATCTCCATCGTACCTACCTACCGAAAGTAACACTGAAAAAACTATCGGTCGCAATTTAAGTTTTTTCTCAACAAAATTCGACATATAACCATCAATCAATGAACAATTTGTCGAGCTCATTAATCAACAAAATTGGACCAATGGAGGTGGGGTTTAACCTAAAGAGAATATTTAAAAATCACTCTAGGGGCCATGCTTTTTTTCCTCCCAACGAAACTCGGCGTACGCAATTAGAATAAATTAATAAAAAGAGTTTCTGAAAACCAGGAAAATCGGGCCATTAGGAGTGGGAGTATATCTGAAAACCGAAATTTAAAGAGTGGTCCCAAAGGAGAACGCCTACCCCTACACTACTGAATAAAGAAGTAATGATCATATACTTAAAGAATTATTTATATACTAAAGTAGGTGATATAAAGTATAAAACTAGCAAATAGTTATATAAACTTTAAAAAATAAATGAATGCCTGGCTTTGAAACAAGAAAAAATTGAGTCAAGGAAAAAGAAAGGATCTATGCTTCCCCATTACCTCCTCTTGAATATCAATGTGTGCAAAAGAGCAATGTAGGTAATTCCACCTTAAGTCCTTAGGGCTATTTGGAGCATTGCCAAGGACCTACATTGAGTCTATAAGGGAGTTGAAGATGTTTAATGCACTTTTCTCACACCTTCTCTTCTGAGATCACATACATTTTTATTTTATGTCCTTAATTGCCTATTGGAAGTTTCAAAATTGACCTTTTCCATGAATTATTATAGATTTTTGAACATTATATGCACAGAAAAGTTATCATCCATTAACATTAGCTTTCCTTATATTAGTAATCTGTTTTACTGAAGAATGATGTTAGTAATTGTGAGATATATAATATTTTTATTTTTAAATAGGTTGCAGTTAGACCAGTCAAGAATATTTTACAAGAGCTCATTAAACCAAAACTCCTGATATATTTATTTGCCTGGTCTAACGTTTTCATACTTAACTCACTTGTTAATTACACTGTGTATTTTTACAAAAATAGAAGAAAGAACGTTCCTGAATTAGTTTATGGAACATTTTAAAATGTAAGTTGCAAACTTCACAACCGTAACCAAATTCATTCTGAGGCTAGAAAATATTATTCGTACACCTTCTCTGGTAAACACTACGCCAGCTGTTAGTGACGCATTTATGAAAACTGTTACTACTCGCTTAACATGACACTCGAGTAGTCTGAAAGTGGAATGAGGTAATAACATTTTACAGTTTATATGACTATGTTTTCAGTTCGGAAGCGAATTAATTAACGGACGACGTGCAAAGTGTAGCGGCTCTGTGCTCCTGTCTTTCCGAAAATAGGCAACTCTGAAACATCTGCACAGTTTTAAGGGAACTACAGGGCCTAATTAAAATAGCTAGAGGAACTATCACAGTAAACATTTTTCAAACAGATAATTTAAAAACCAGTAAGTACCGAGGAAGAAAAGAACTGTTGTTAAAAATAAATAAATATTTATTTGATCTGAGATGGTAATCTTGGGGTCTGCTGAAGAGGAACCGTGAAAAACGTCCAGAAGTTATCTGAAACTCTTCTCAAATTTTCAAACAGATAATTTAAAAACCAGTAAGTACCGAGGAAGAAAAGAAGTGTTGTTAAAAATAAATAAATATTTATTTGATCTGAGATGGTAATCTTGGGGTCTGCTGAAGAGCAACCGTGAAAAACGTCTTCCAGTTATCTGAAACTCTTCTCAAATAGACAAGAAGGGAATACTGTATAAAAATAATGTTATTTAATGAATGTATAAGAATTTCATTATGCCCACAATTCGTATCAGATTTAGGGAGCGCCATGTATCCCCTCTGGAACATTCGTTTTCTAGAAACATTTTACTGAACTTCAGTTTCGTTTCAAATGGAGGAATTTTAATATTACAATATGGACGGGGGTAGAATGGCTTAGCCGGTAAATCTTTAAATCTGCATCGGGAAGATCCCCGGTTCAAATACCTTTTGGCCAGCCATCTTGACCTTAAGTTTTATCGTTATTTCCCCTGGTCGCTTAGGCGAATGTTGGGGATGAATCTTTCCTTTCCACGAACTTCCTCTCTCTCATTTCATATCAATGCATTAGGTTGGTTCTGTTACAAGGTGAGGTGAGGTGGCGTGGCGTGGCGTTGGCTTGCACTTTGGATAGGTTTCTGTTCGGCGTCTGGTAACAAAGCACCATCTGAGCGGCTCGAATTCCTTGAAGAGAAAACATTCTATTTGGCGTCGAAGTTTATATCTCACCGCCCCCACCCGGTATCTTACCTCATCTTTCCTCCAATAGGAGCGGATGTACAAAAAGCCGGCTATTGAGTAAGGTTCAAGTACCGAAATATCCTCTTCAAAGCTAATAATCCATAATAATCCAATCAAAACAATGAGTGAGGGTAACCGTAAAAGGGAGTAAAAGGACATGTGCCGGAGCTAAGTCTCTACGCTGCTTGTGGAATCGTGAAGCAAATCTTAATCTCTGTAACATTTCTAAAAAAAGCTGAGAACAACCGTAGAAAATAAAATCAGTTTTCTGCATTATTTATAATTGAATTTCGTTCATTAAACATTAAGTACAGCCATTTTACTCTCCGTTAAGCATTAGACTACGGGTTCATTTACAAATGCATTTCATCAAATATTTATTCATCATTTCGTTTCCTCGTTGAGGTAAAGTAAAACTGTAAACAAAATTAAAATAAAACATCCCATTCAGGGAACGCCAGATGTTGCATTAAGAAGGTAGTGCTTTCTATGTATATAATTCAAAAACCTTCCCTCTGTGGCAATTTTGGTCATTTACGTAATAAATACAAAAATATTGTAATAATAATAATAATAATAATAATAATAATACTAATAAAGTTATTTAGTCTGGTAGAGTTAAAGCCTTCCCTATCACTCAACCATGTCAAAATTACAAATACATAAAATACATGATTGAATATGCAGATACATAAATAAAATAACAGATATACAGTGAAAGAGAAAAAAAAAAAAACAATATTAACATGATTATCAGCAAAAATAATCTAGATATATGCAGTAAGAACGAAACAATATACACCAGAAATATATTAAATGTTTGATAAGTGCAATTAAATGAATCAACATATATCTAATATTTCTGAAATAATCATGTAAAAAGATAAGCCCAAACATGACAGCGCTGCTCAGTTTTCCACTGCAGATTGGAACATGCCAACAGGTCCAAGGCCATTATTCGCACCTTGCTCCTGGGTAAAGCACCAGTAAACGTTCTGCTCAGTATATACATTGCTTTTTAAGAGGATTTGGCCTCCAGTATTGCATAAGCTAGTTTAATTAACAGCTTCATTTTGAATTCTTGTTAATATTTAAACAAAATGTCATACTTAATATATATTCAGTAGTTTAAGGAATAATCTTTTTATTGCAATTATAAAGAAGATTTTGTTATTCAATTGAACATACTAAAAATGTTCAGTTAATTGTAATACCTTTATTTTATTTTTTTTAAAGCATAATACTTATTGTGTAAAAACTTACTGTTTTAAATTTTTCTTAAATTTTCTTAAAATCTGTGGAAAAAGTACGAAAATATCAGCTAATAAACGATATAGAAAGTGAATTAAGTTTTTAATAGTGTTCTTCGATTATGTTTCTAGATTTGTATGCCTCCGTATTTATGTAGTTTGCTGCTAATAACATATTTGGCCATTAGAAAAGGTTATTTTTTTAGAAAAAGGAAATTAAAAAATGCGAAAAATACAAAAAGAGTGCATATTAACTATTTGAATTTTTATGAAAACAAATTGAACACTGCCATATACATAATAATTTCAGGTTCGATCTCTAGAGTTGCAGCATTTTGCAAGTTACGACTCGATGAATATAAAATTCGCAGTTTTTCCAGAAACAGATATTATTATTGTTAATATTTCTTTATCATAAAGTATTTTATTATGCAAATGTAAAATTGTTTTAGGAATTACAATGTGTGTTTCGAAAATCTGTCTTTTTTTTCTTCATTTATTCTAAAATATGAAATATGAAAAGATTCATATATAGTCTTAACTTTTAGTTGTATGTACTATATGAGTATAGCCGTAAAATACATAAAGCATAAAAATGTTTAATAATGTTATATCTGAAATAAAAAAGAACTAACTACAACTTATAATCTTATAAAGGGGCAATGATGACAATAAGATTTCGAATTCACCCAGAATACTTAGTAATAATTATTGAAGTTTATGGTTCTGAGGAAGGACAAAAAATAATAATGAAAAATTTATGACCAAATAAATAAGACAAATATATTATAGAAATGCGATCATTTGAATACGAGAATAGAAAATAACGCCATAAAAAGTATTATCGAAACACATGATATATATATATATATATATATATATATATATATATATATATATATATATTAAATGTTTAAAAAATTCAATACAGCTTGAGAGATGTTCTTACATTTGTTACAATTTTTTTACCATTTCTCTTGAGAACAGATGTAAACATTTAACCGAGTAGTTATTTCCACTTAGCTTGCCTAATTAAACAGTGCTTTAATTCCATTTTATTTTGAAATTATCTTTCAGGTACGAACTTGCTGACAAGCACGACTTCCATTTTCCCTTTTAATAAACATAATTAGCTTTGTTTTGCTCTCTTACCTTTATGCACTGATTATAAAGCACGTTATTTGTACGTTTCGCGGAACAATTAATATGTGCTGTAAAAGAAATTCAGATTTTAATTAAAATACTCTGCATCTGAATATGTAAATCACTCTGTCAAAAAATTCAGGTAGCTGAACAAGCCCTATGTATTCCTTTTGATGCTTAACAAACTGGAGAGTCTCATGCCAAAAAATTTACATATTTTCTGAGTATTTTAACCTAATTTGTGTAACAAACACGTAGACATTTTGTGATATCAAATGTTTATGAACAACTTGACAGACATGCTCGAAAATTTTATAACCAAATGTCAAATGTATAAGCTCATGTGAAATATGTTTTTATTCCAAATAACAGATAAATAAGGGCATTACGAAAATTATAAAAATTAATAAAACCAATATTAAAGATAAGTTCAAATTAATACAGGAAAAACTACTTGTACGTACACTTAATTTAGAAAAAATATTCAAAACAAGTTGTGAAATAGCTACAAAAACTACAATACTTGCGAAAAAATTATGAAAGCATAAAAGTTATTTATTTATTTGATTAAATAAAAACCGAAGAGAACTTAACTAAGATAACTTTTTGCTTCCACAAGGAATACTAAAACGATGAAGTTTTTATCCTATTATGAAATCTTGTTAAGAACCCTTTGTGCTATTATATTTTAAATATTCTTCCGAAATTGTTACACTGTGAAATAACTGCGGCTTTAGCACAGCCTGTAAAGTAAAGACGATAATGGTTAAAAAACTAAGTTACAAAACAGTTTTTTTTAATTCTAAATAGGATGTATATGATTCTCAGGAGGTATATTTTTTCCCCCCATATTTCCCTATTTTTGTATATGAATTAAGTTTTATAGTTATTCCATTTTAAAATATTGTATGTGGTTTTACCACTTAGTTTGATACAAGTTAACATGAATATACCAAATAACAATTAATAAAATTTACTTTTATCGTATCTAGGGAACAGTAATATGATCTTTGAAAAGTGTACCATACATTAACAACGAAAAATATATTTCACACAGTCATTTTTTATGAAATCTAATAATCATACAGTAAATGGGATAAAACATATAAGCACCTCACAATTAAAAATGCAATCAAAATCGCTTTTATGATTAGATTTCCACAGAAATCAGCTAATATTGTAGGCCTTAATGCTGATTTGTATATACAGTGAGGTTATTTGAGTTTCGGGCCGTATAATTCACATGCAGGTAGTAGCTTGTAGTTAGTTTCAGGGAGGTTTTGTCACCTATAGGCCTGCGTTCGTTGTTACTCGGTGTTTTCACGGTATTTAAATTTAAATTAGTCTCGAAAATTCAGTGTTTGTGTACGATACATATGCGAAAACAGATTCTTGCAGAGAAGTGATAAGGCGATTCACAAGTTATTATCCTGGAAACAAAATTTGATGGCATATAGGAATTTCCTACGGAGATATCGGCAATGTATTGCCGCTGAGGGACATCATTTTCTACATCCCTTAAAATACTTAATGCTTATTATTATTGTTATTGTTATTATTATTATCATCATCAGTTTTAAATACAGAATCAATTTTAACTTTCAGTAAAAATATTGTTTATATAACTTTACAAGTATCGACCCTATTTCCCAGTAAATAGTTGCGCTCAGGCGATTCTTAACTCACACAACCGTACATTATTTATGCACTCGTGCGATGTTCATTTGGTATATTCCCGCAGAACTCTGGAAAGTAGTGGAGACGTGAGTGTAAGAAGTGTGCATATAGTGGCCTATTGCATCGCAAATCATGGCAAGTGTTCAACATTTGTTTCACATGTTCTTTATTTTCTGTAGATCTATTTTTTTCCAAAGGAAAATATGTGTAACTTTTTTTTAAAATGTCTATTTTCCTTCATGTGTAAAGTTCGGGTCTCTCTTCAGTTTTCTTATTTAGGAATCAACAAACACTTTTTCCTTTATCTTAGCAGAAAAAAGACAAGCAAATTTTTTTGCAAGATAGACAAATCCTCTCCCAACAAATCCATAACTTTCACTCACAAATTGATTTCTTTTATTCAAAATTCATGCAGTCTAAGTTTTGTTATTTAAGTGAATTTCACATCTGCCCCATTAGAAACACACAAATCTAAATTTGATTTTTCCTTGCTGCACCACCAAAATTATGCATTGAAAACCTCACTATCTTACATTTGTGAGTAGCAAATTTGGTTTCCTGAAGTTCGAATATATCATAAATATCTTTTTGCCATTCAGTCATAGGCTACAAAACAGAACATAAATCATTAGCATTATGTAAGAAAGGAGCTTTGGGAAGATTAGTATGCATCTAAAAACGGTTTACAATCCTGTGAATTATAAGTGAAATTGAAAATATTCATCAAAAAATTTACAGCATTACAAAAAAAGTAATTACAATTACATATAATATAAATGAAAAATTAAGTAATGTTGTGAACAATATAATTAAAATGACAATAACTAAAGAAGCAGAAAAAGTATAAAACATTTAGTATTCACAGCTAATCGCTATACTTCGAACTTTTTGAGCTCTTCAAAGGCAAGAAAAACTCAAAAAGTTCCAAGTATAGCGACTATCTATGAATATTATATATACCATCTTTATTACGGAGTGAATTTGAGTTCTTTTTGTCAAACTCAGAGAAGCTTCAGTTCCTGCAAACTGGAATAAAAAATTCTTATTTTCTTTTACTTAAGGCTAGACCACACAATAAATCGTTTAAAACTACTTGTTACAAATAAGGCTGTATTCTGTCAAAGTCGGAATCTTCATTTTCATCTCCTACATCATGATTTGGCGTTGATGGCTCACAAGGAATCTCAGAATGCAGAAGTGATCTTACTGTAGAAGCTAAATTGGAACATTTAATCCATTTCTTTGATTTGAGGTAATGAAACCTGGTTGTTCGCTATACAGGAATAGCCACCAGGCAGTTTTTGGTAACATGAAGAAGGGCACACCAAACGACATGAAGCTATGTACCTTTGCTCTTCCACCAGTTCAGCGATTTTCATATCTAGCACAACAGATGCGAGAGACACATGACAATTGATAGCTCCAGTAATGCTTCTAGGCCCTCTTTACTATATTCCTATGTCCTGCAAAAGCATTTCACCACAAATTTACAGGAGTAAGGAGTCTGCTCCTTAATTTAGACATTTTAAGGAATGTTCAGGAAAATGACAAAAATAAATAAATAAATAAATAAATTAGCGTTCAGAGGAATAATATTTTATGAACTCAGTTTCTAAATTATAGATAATGTGCAATATATTTTATATATGAAATTTAATTAAGAATTTACTTTCTTGTTAAAATATAGAAATTTACAAAACAGTGACAATAGCAATAGTTTCTATGTAGGTATTATGAAGCCCTTAAATCACAGAGAGAATCGCCGTAATAAAATAAACGGGGTTTTAAATCTGTAAATTACAAGAACATTATTTTAGTTCAGTTAATTCATTAATGCTGTTGGAAAATATAATATATTAAATCCAGTTGATATTACAAAGCCAAACAATAGTTACAACCTGAAAGATTAATTTAAGCAATGTAGGCAATGCAAAAAATATTTTGAAACAGAATTTATATACTCTCTGTAAGATAAATAATTAAGGCGAATTTAACATTATACGTGTAAAAATATTCCAGATGTGTTAATTGCATTTCAAAATTTAAATTAGAGTATAAACGTTTTTAAATCATAAATATTCTCACCATAGAAAAAGATCCATCGTAAAACAATGCAATGAAACATTACAGTATTTATGTTTTTTTCCACCACAAAAATAAAATGTGTACTAATTGAATCTGAAGTAGAACCTAGACATAAGTACATAACAGTTTTGCTCGTATAATACCACCCTTTCTTTGCCTCTTGGCATCACAGCCGTCACGACCGTTTTTACTTCCGTCTTGCATGAAATGGTCCCGGCCATCGACCGAACAGATTTCGGCAGATGACAAAATGGAATTCACTGTATTGAAGACATTAAACAAATATTTAGGAAAGAATAATAATAATAATAATAATAATAACAACATCAAGCTATATAACAAGTGAAACATTTCAAGTGTTGCTCAAAGTTACGAGTAAAATAGAAATTGTGTAAATAAGTTTCAATTTGAAGGAACGCAGTGCTATTTGATAATCTAAATTAAAATGGTAAATTTAAAAACCCGTCGAATAATGTGATAAACAGCATGGTTTTACTTCCCATGGGCAGAAACAATTTGCTTTGCGAGCTCTTCCTAGTTGTGACAAGTGTAGTATAGTGATCACTTTGGCTCAGAAGTTTGCACTTAGCTCCTTTTGCAGTTCACAGCATCCAAGTTATTGCCCAAGTTATTTCTTCAGGGACACCTGAGAGGCTCATTAGCAAATAATAGTGACAAGTGGGTCACTGCGCTACAATAACAAGCGCGTTAATTCCTATCTCTATCTGAGACTTTGTGGTACTATCTGTTTGGTTACCCACTATTTCTATCTCTAAGATGCTAGTCCTACCGTTCTTATATGAATAACCAACAATTAAGGATGAACTGAGCCACTAATAAAAAGGACATAGTTAATAGTTTTGCAACAAATAATTATTAATATTTTTTATAAATGAAGAACATGTCGCTGTTGTAAATCATTGTCATTTCTCTATGAGAAATGGAGCAATCGTCTTATCCCAAGAAATCCTCTTTTCCTGAAATCCGTATAATTTATAAATAGTTTGATGAGGTGAAAAACTTTAACACTTAATTCAAATCATGTTCGAACTTTTCAACATTAAAGCATGCACAATATAAGCTATTCACTAATGATGCTCACTTGCTATCATGTTCAGAATACACATACTCGTATTTTAGCTCTAGATGATATGTATGAATAAAACTCGTTCTATAGTACAACACAATTTGGAATTACGCACTTCCCAATTAATACACGTTACCACACAACAATCGCCCGGTGACTGATCTGAGTTTATTTGCCAAACACTCGGTAACTAAGTATCTGTCTGCCGAGGAAATGAGTACCTTGAGAGTGATCGATACTTGTATTTCTCACTTAATGTTAAAACCCCAAAACAAGAATGGAAGTTTAAAAATCCTGCAGTTTCGTAGCTCATAAAGTACGCAATTTATATCTCACAGTTTTGTATATGAAAATGTAAATAACATTTCATTATTATACTTTATGTATACGTTTGTCAGAAAGGCTTGACTGTAATATTAAAGTCAAATACAGTGATAACATCAATTTTATAAAAGGTTAAATATCTGTAATATATCTATGAGGGTTATTTAGGAGTGATTCCATGGAAAACCTACACACTTTTTGACAATATAGGGTAATTGTACTTGAAAATGTGTGTGTAAAATCATTCATTAGTGTCATCTGATCAACAATTGAATAATTATAGTACTTTAAATTTTCTTCCACAATCAAATAAAAATGCAAGTTTTAAGTTATTATTAAATAGCTCTTATAAAATTATATGTATGAACGTTTTCATGTAGTCCATTTTAAAGCTAAGTAAATAAACTTTCTAACTGAGTATTTATACTTTTTCAGAAACATCATATTTTGAAAATATAGGACGTTTAATTTGAAAAAAAAAACATTTTAAAATTTATTAAAACATATAACTTCAAATTTATTTAATATTTTGTCTGGCAGTCAAGTTCAATTTCAACAATAAATAGACAAAAGTGTATTTTGGGTCCTCCAGTAGTTTATATGGTAACAATATTTTTATTAAGATATGAGGTAGCAATTTTGACCTTATCTTTGCTAAAGTTGTTCGTGATGCTTCTGTATTAGGTGCTGTAAGTTGTTAATGTTTTTGCTGTTATCATTATTATATTCGGGCTTGTTTTGTAAGAATTTTGTTACCTCAATAAGTTTTCATGAGTTCTAACAGTTTAATTCTGTTTTAGCTGACCACTCCAGATATATATATAGATGGAGAATAAGTAACTAGTTTTTGCATTATTGAAATAAGGTAAAATATTTATGAAATGCCTTTTTATTATTTATAATTCAAATCCTTAAAACACATAATAATTTGTTGACTCAGCAAAAAACAACTAAAAACAAATCCGATTAAATGGTCAGTCCATAGTAGGTATATATTTATGAATATTATTTTTCATCTGAGTTATTATTTTTTGGGATATTTCATCATATTACTAGATTGACTATCAAGCCTATGCTTTGTCAGCAAATTGTGTGAAAGCTTATGTTAAACACATAATGCAAGTAATCAAGCAAATAAAGCAATCAACAAGTAAGCTAAATAAGTAAGGAGTAAATTTTTAACGCATTTACTTTGAAAATCAACAAACTAATACTTCAATATTTTATTTTAGATCGTTTTAAACTTATATTTCTGCAATTTGTAGTTTTAAGTATGGAAGACAAATGTTCAATGTAGCTAACCCCTGCTGTTAGGCAACAGAATCTTTATATGCTATTATGTGAAAAAACTTTTAAATGAAATATCTCTGACATTTGTTGACAGCCAAAAACCATTTTAACTAAGAAAGATTTGTAATATTTCTGCATAATTTAAGCAAAATTCAAGATGATACTTTTTAGAAAAAAATGTTTTTGTATTTAGAGTTTTTGCATCATAAAAAGTTGCAAAATGCATTTTAAGCATTGCATTTATACTGAAAGAAAACACTTTTGCGTACTTTGAAATAAGCCATCAAATAGTTTTCTATCTTATATCTATCAAAAGTTATTGCAACAATGTTTCTCCTTGAAATTCGGAAAAAAAATTCTGGTAGATCTCCATATATTGGCTCATATTAAGATGTTAAAAACTATTACAGTAAACATTTTTACATGAATATGAATATTTTTGTATGAAGATGAATATATGTAAAAATTTCAACAAAATCAGAGACATGAGAATTCTGGCATGTAATAGTTTTCCATGGAATGACCCTTAGACAGTAAGTTATACATTATTATTCCGAGGCACCGCCATGGATGGCCGTTGTCGCTAAGGCGCTGACTCGTGAGCGGGAGATCTGGGGTTCGATTCCTATCAGGATCTTCCTCCATGACTTGAGTTTTTTCCACGTTTTCCTCAGTCCTTATAAATGGCAAATGCCAGAAAGGTACTTTAAACTTCGGCCTAGAACGCTTCATTCCTTTAAAAACAAAAATTCTTTCCCAATTTATCATTTCATCTCGTGTATCATCAGTGTTCGCCGCCTGTGGTGCCTCAGTAGTAAAAATAGGCGTTAAATACTATTCAAAAATATTCCAAGGCAAGTAATTTTCGACATTATTAATGAGTCTTTGTGGACACTTATCTGGACGTTTCCCAAAGTTTTCGATTCTCTGATGATGGAAATACACTCCAGAAGATCTCGAACGATGAAACGAGCATTGTCTATTGAGATGCCCAACTCCTGCGCAATTTCCACAACAATCACTCTGTAATTACTAAGAACTATTGCACCAACCTGCAGTATAGTCTCTTTTGTACTTGATATTGTTAGCCTCTTCCTTCAGCATCAGTCACGTCTGTACAACTTTGTTGACATCATTTCAATATGGCTGGACGC
>CM060832.1:48957500-49050000 GCA_030762175.1 Metallyticus violacea | reverse complement strand
CTAGCAACATCTTCAGAAACAAACTCTCTTTGATGTAGCAGAGTAAAGCTGAACTTGAGTGCATTTTCTGTAATTGCTTTCTCAACAGCGGAAAAGCACAAAATAACAATTTTTTTCTTTGAAACTCGATTTAGGAACGGACTTTTCCGGGGCATTTAATGCCAAAGGATTTTCTTTAGGAATAAAGCGTTGTAATCGCTTTTAAAACACCTCAGCATTTAAGTGCTGAAAGAAAAACGGGTCTGAATTCATTCATTTTTAGAATTGGTGCAGAATATTGCGTGCGTTGTTATTCTTATCTCCCATGTTTCTGGATGTAACGAGCATTCAGAACGTCTATTTTATCAAGACCGTTATCACAATAACACTTAATATATTTTATTAATGAAAAGAGCCTCCATTTGAACTATATCATTTATATCTTTTGAAATATTTTGGGATAATTTTATTACCAGTTTTCAAAGCGTATGTATAATTTTTATAATGTTGACTTTTATTTCAATCCCTATGAGGGATTGTCAGTCAGTTTTATGCTCGGAATTTTGTTTTATGTTTAATTCGTTAATGTTTTTTGTTGATTTTTCAAACCTCTGCTTGAAACTGTTTTTCTATAAGCAACCAAATATTCTAAAAATTAAACTTATTTGAAATATTTTTAGGTGCGCATGGAATATACAGTGAGTCCACAAAGTCATGGTGGCAAAACAAAATTAACTATAACCATGCTCATTACACTGCATTGTGTAGCATCTCAAAGATTTTCGGAAGTGTAAAGAAGATGTGAAATGCACTCCTAGGTAGTCACTTGACGACAACACCGCTTCACTCAATCAGCACATGAACAGCTCAGAGCGCCGTTTATCTTGTAAAACTTGAATCGACGACGCGTGTTCGTCATGAATATTGTAGCATGTTCAAAAAATATATGGAAGTAAAATTCATCAGTGGGATTGCCGGCTTAAGAAAACTCGCAAATTTTGGACGAAAAACTTTTCTGTAGACGACCATTTAGGTACGATATTGTTGGAGCTCCACGATAGTGATATTTAACGAACCCAAATAAATCGGTGCACATCCATAGTAGAAGCCTATACTTTAAGAAGACCTAAGCTCATGCAGTTTTACACGCTGCATTTTGCAGTTGTTGCAGGCAATCCGCCCAAAAGTCTTACAGATATTGTGATCGATAGTGAAGAACTCATCAATATAGCATCAGGATAGGGCCTAATGAGCCCATGCCCATATTGAGCATGAACGTAATAACTTGAAAGTGAACGTCAGCTGTTATAAACGATAATTTGATAGGTCCATTTTCATTGCGGAGCCGAATGTGGCATGCAGAAGTATGACGTGCCAGATTTGGAGATAAAGCTGTCTTTCTGTTAATGAGAACATACTACTCCATCCTGCCACCCCATACATTTTTCTTGATATATTTGTAAAGCTCTGAACATGAATAGGAGTGCCAGATCTCACGCCTCTAGAATTTACCTTTGGGATAATTTAAAAAATGTGTAGTGTTCGTGGCAATGATGCTGTTCCCTTGAAAAAGAGCAGCTCTACAATCTATCACATTTTACGTGCTGTTTGTCAATAGTATCGATTGTATGTGTGCATGGCAACAAAGGAAGTCAATTAATATTTCATTAATTATGTAATAACTTTATAAGTAATTTTTATTTAGAATTTATTTGAAGTATCTAATGTTTATGGCTAAAATAATAAAGATTTTGACTGTACCGCTATATTTGGACATACTGTATATTTGAATTCTTTTAAATTATTTCTCCGGATATTTTTTCTCTGTTGCTCTTAAGTTCTATTGCTTTTTCTGTATTTTTAAATTTGTGTTACCTGCATTTGTTTCTCACATTCCGTTAAAAGCTTTAACATGTTCAACAGTTTCATAAAACTAAGTTTTTTTGTATTTAATAAAACTTTTTTCGTCGTTCATAATTATCAGGTATCTTTAGATTATTTATTTTGTTTGTATTTCAAATGTTTCTAACAATTCAGCTTTAGTAAGCAAATACGTTTAAATGCATTCACTGGTTTCATAATCTACATTACATCACCATTAAACACGATGTTTTTCATACGAGATTAAAGTATATGAAAAAAGAGTTACATCATCTCAGCTTGAAGCCAAAAATGTTTAGGTAGAACAAACTTGCACAAAATTATAAACAGTTGTAGCTCGTCACTAGGCATAACAGTGTCATGCTATATTTTGTATGAACAAAACTGGAAGGCAAAAGCTGAAAGTATGTGCATTAAACCTCACAGACCATAAGCATGTTAAATAATTTGCATTCTTGACGAGTTGACGCATTTTAGCTGTTTTTAGAAACATTTTGTCGTTTAGTTAGCGCTAGTGGTCTTAAGCGTAATTATCACGGGTCATAAACAAATAACATCTCATTTGTATTCGCTTCACAAATACATGTTAAAATAACCTCGTATAAAAACTGCATAAATTAACAACATTACTTAGTTTTCTGTGTGCTTTTATAAGCATTAGCACTTTCTACTCATTAAATGTCAATAAATATGCATCTGACTCTTCTTTACCGAGTTGAAACTGAAAATTCTGGGATAAAAAACGTCAAACCAAATGATAATTATTTAATACGGTTTTTCAGGGATATTCTTCGTACCTAGACTTCATACAGTATTTCTCCAGTAATCTACCTTTTATTAATTTCAATACACTTGCTCATTTACATGAAATAAGTCTTTGAATTAATTGAGATTCGGTATTATGCAAATTATTGTGTTCAATCATTAAATAAATAATATATTTTTGTAATTCTATCTTTTTTGTTTTTATAAAAGTATACTGTTCTTGCTTTGGAGAAACATAAACTATAACAATTTGAAACTGTGTTTCATTGGCTGGGTCAAATGTACATATCAGCTTATGTAACTAGGACGTCGGTGTTATAGCCTTTACTACTATCAACCACAGTGTGTGAATAAGGGCCGTACTGTTAGATAGAATACAGTTCAGTTTTTGGTGATTACAAGATTTCTATGGCTCTAAAACTGGAATTATCACTTGAAAAACATGCATTGAGGAAAATAGAGCAGTCAATTCGTTTGATGGATAAAGAATGTGACTATCCACAGCGCCCGCGTAGCAACTACAAAAAGTTATTATATTATTTATCAAGAGCACAGGTTGCAGAAATGAATAAGAAGGCTGTGTCTGTTGCAGCAATAAAAAGAATATTTTAGCAACTTGTCTGAAAAGGCATGTTGCAGTAAGGAAAACGCTGCTAAAGCTTATTAACATAAAGAGAAGTGTCAAACTGGCTAGACAGCATCATGCAGAACACCTGCTGATTAATGTAAGTACTTTTCAAAGATGAAACCAAACTGAGTGCTTTGGTACCAGGAAAATGTAAAGAAAAGAACATTTCCTACCAGCATAATGCGGAGGCTTAAAATAATTGGAATATTTTTCAGGAAATAAAGTTTGAAATATTATAAAAACTGAAGAAACGGATACAATATTAGAAAATTACTCAATGTCATCCATTACCATCTGAACTATATCTAGTTTCGCCTTGCAGCAACATGATCATCTGCATCCAAATATAAGCAGAGGGCGGTCACAAAGTCCGGACTGAAACTTCGTAAAATTGTTATGCAACAAAGTGAACACAACTGTCCAGGAAGTGTGTTTAAAATGCTAAGACCATCTCAGAGGAAGTTATCCAATGAGTATGGAAGATTGTGGGCTTACAGTAAATCTAAGGAACAATGAAACAAATGCCTAGACTTTGCTAACAGTTATTAAAACCAACATGGGCATTTTAAATAAAAGAAATTTTAATTTTGTTCATATTATTATTATTATTATTTTTATTATTATTATTTTTATTATTATTGTTACGTCGGGTAGAGGATCATGTCATTGTTGCATAGACCCATGTCTTGGTGAAGTGTGGCATGGTGGCCAACTGATCTTCACTTCAGCTCCTGTGTCTCTCTACGTCCTTTGTTGATTATCCTGTTACCAAGTTTTCAGATTCCTGGTAAATATTATCGCTCTCTTTGTGTGTAGGCCCATGACTTATATTTAGTAACGCATGCATGATATGGCGTTCCACAGTTTCAAAGGTTACCGTTTGAAAAATAAGTTTCAGAATGTTCATATCAAATTAATTATAATAGCATTAAAAACTAACTAAAGCGATACAATTTCATCCATCTAGACATTAAAGAAATGAAATAAGGGAAACTAAAATTCAGAGAATAAAATTAATCTGTCTAGCCTATCCTTATCGTTCAACTATTTCGGTATGCTGCAGATTACTAATCTAATCCAGGACACAGCTTGAAAGTAATTCTAAGTTTACTTAAAATATGAGGGAATTTGAAAATCTATTTACGAAAGCTAATCAATAAAGACCGACAATGATTTTTTTTCTTAAGAATCACACTAGGCAGCGTCAAGGTTGGTATGATCTTTTTCGAAGGGGTCCCCATTGAGTTGTATGCACTTGGCCCAATGTATATGCCGGTCCTGGAAGACTTGCTGGAAGCCATTCTTTTGATATCGTCTTCAGAACCACCTTCGCTTTCATGACAGCCAGTGACGAAACAAAATGCCGACACCGTAACCGGTTTTTGAGACGATGAAACAGAAAAAAGTTTTGTGCAGTTAGGTCCGGGTTGTATGAAGAGGAAGCAAACATTCGAATGTTTTTATCCGGTAAAGTGTTGCAAACGTGTGGGCTGCCATTGTCATGGTGAAGGTGCCAACCAGATAGATACAGTTCGTTGGAATTGTTCGGTCAAGACGCTAAAAACAGTCTTGTGATGTTCTCCATTAACCGTTTCTGCCGATCGAACAATCTTGGCCTTCTTTGGTGTCGGGGAATCGGGTGATTTCCAGACTGATCTTGCCTGCTTGCTTTCGGGATCTAATGATAAAGTCAAGTCGCATCACCTGTAATGATGGAATTCGGGTATGCCTTATCATGCTCCGCTACCAGACGTAGAAGATTCCGAGACACGTCCATCTGTTAAGACATCAGCAATTTCGCATCCATCTGGCATCCATCTCTAAGCTATCATGCAGAATGATGAACACGCTACCATGGAAAATCTGTATAACATGTCTGCTAGCGGATACATTGTTATTTGCAGATCCCGAACAATGACGGCAGCTGTGTTAACCATGGTCTTGTTCACTGTAATGTTTGAAGCACCTGGAGCACGTGGATTTGTTGTTGAAACACGGCCCTCCTTAAACTCTTTGAATCGCCCAAGAGCAATTGATTATACAGAACATCTCGTCAAATGCTTCATGTAACACCGCGTACGCTTCCATTACAGATTTCTGCAGACAGAAGCCAAATTTCACTGCTCATTACCAGAACAATTCATTTTACGCAGCCGACTGGCAAATGTTAGTTCTTTGCTGGCGTCCTGTACTAAGACGCATGCGAGTACCTGCTTCCAATTTTTTCCATCAATCACTTTAGATCTGTTCTTCTGATTCAAAAGTATTTCAGCACCGTGTCTTCACTAAGTGGGGAGAAAAAAATAATTATCAGTCTTTATTTATCTACCCTCGCATATTCAGTAAATTTTAGCAGCACAGAAAACCGAATTGAAGATGGCAAAAAGAAAACCTAAAGTAAAGCATAGAAAACTCAATTGACGGCATGAATAACGTATTACCAAATCTATATTGTAATACCCAATATCGGCCAAGTCTACTTTAACGTACTAATTTGGCCACATGCTTAAGGCGACTTATAAGATTATTCTTTTTTTGAGAAATAGTAGAAGAATAAAGTTAACATGAAACGGGAGAGAAGAAGCAGCAAGATGAAAATAAAATACCAATATAAGATGTAGGCTATAGTTTAATTTTTTTCATTAGTTTTACTTTCGTTCTTCCTCCTTCATTTCATTCTTTCTTCTATTTCTTTTCCCCTCTAATTTTTTCGATTCTCCTTCGTTTCCCTTTGTCCTCCCTTTATCTCCCTTTATTTCTCTTCAACTTTCTCTTATTCTCTTTCTTCTTCTAATATTCCTACCTTTCCTTATTATTACTCAAATTTATTCTATTTTTAATTTAATTTTCTTTATTTTCCTTCCCCTCCATTCGTATCCTGAGAAACATTCTTTTTATGTATTTTTTCTTTTTCATTTCTTACTTTTAAAAAATGACAAGGAGTGAGAGATTATTCTTGCTATTTTTATCCTTAAATTGTTGCTATTTTTGTTGTTAATACTGTCAGAAATTTTTAGAGCCCGGTAAAAAAGCCCTAAATTTCTCGCACTATATTGCTTTGAAATATAAAATCATCAAATATACGTATACCTAGAACGATCTACCTGCCACGGAAATAAGAGCAGGCAGTTTTTTAGGCAGAACCAGTCTAAAGATTACATCGTTTCCTACTGGAAAGATTATGTTTCAACTTTCTTCTTTAAAAGTTTTGCTGAAGCTGAATTCAACTGTCCGTTATTGTCTTCCAACCACGAGGACAGCCTTGCGGGGTGAACATTTACTGTGGTGGAGTGCAAGGAAATAGATAAACTGCATGCAACACTGTATTTTTATTGACTGAAATGATATAATGAATGTATCTACTGCCTATATAATACAGATGATCAAAAATTTTTGTTCGATCAGTTAGTGCCAGATATGCATAAGCAGCACATTTTTCGCAGAAATGTTTTCTAGTTGAAAGACAGTATATTATTTTTTCTATACCTTATCATACCTATGAAGGAATTGTATTCAGCGTTAGTAATGAACGAGAAAGATCTCCCAACTTTAATTTACAGATAACTAATATGATCGTATCAGAAGAATAAAGGGCTCTTAAACGGTTCCAGATTGTACCTATGAGGAGCGGTGTTTGCTAAAACACAGACTGATTCCGTTTGATGAGCAGTTTACTTTCTAAACATCAGCCTTGTTTATTGTATTTCCCGAATATATTCCATTAGCGGTGGGGAAACACTGGTGTGAACTTTCCCACATTACCATATTGAAAACAAACAAGCGTATCGTAATTCGTTTATAAATACAAAAAAGAATAACCCTTTTCTTTGTTTTCGACTGCGTTTCGCGACTTTTTAAATGTAGTTTTGGCTCACTTAGCGCAATTTTCTCCGGTTTTAATGCATTAACCGTAAGGAAGTAAAAAATGCCTGAAGATTATAAATAGATATATGTATCATGTTTTTGATACCTAGCAGTATTTTGATCGAGGAACTAAGTAAGATTGAATATTTATTGGAAACACACCTCAGAAAAACGCATCAGTAAGATAAAACAGTAATTAATATAAAAATTAATAAAAAAATATCAATGAAAACAAAAATTTATAAATGAAACTAAACCGTTGTTACCTTTCTACCTGATGTTATTATTTCACATTAAAATGTTTTTTATGACGCAGTACCATCTTTTAACTCAAGTCAAAAGTTAACAAGCAACAAAAATACGTGAAAACCAGATATTATTTTTAATTTTAATTTATTCTATACCGGTCCCGTGTGTTCCTGTTCTTATACTTTTCTTTGTGTCCTAAATTTGACTTATATGATAAATATTAAACTTTATACCTGTTGGTATTTACATATGTTTCGTTTTTATTGACAAGGATAAGTGTCATTTAAAGCATTAACTACTTTCAATTTATCTCTATTTATAATGAAGTATGAAAATTTACAATTTCCTTCCGAGCTGCTACGGTTGCTTCATCTTATTAATCCCCAAACTCCACTTTCTAATCTTTCCGCTGATTGGGCAAACAATGCGAAAGTGAAACTTTATTTCAGGTAATATTTTTTCAACTTCAATCATATGTACAGAGTCCTCATTTGGACGCGCGGCCGACTTAAAGGGGATTTGCGAGCCCTGTTTCTAACAGGTTGTTTCCCCTCCACTTTCCCTTTTCTCCACGTGCTGACGCGAAGTCTTTGTACTGTAAGTACTCAGTTAAATGTTTTGTGACCACGTGTGTTGGTTACAGTGTTACAGCGTGTTGGTACTGTTATAATGCCAAAAACTTGTACACTTTAGCACACTAAATGTTCATATATGATTCTTATGTAACAACATACTCTTGTAGAGAAGTGAGTTAGCGATTTATGACTGATTCCTCGCTGGTCTCACAGAGAAACTGTTTGTAATCTTGTGAATAGATTTAGGGAAATGGGGTGTGTTCTTGATAAGAAATCGAAAGTAAAACGCTGTGTTCATAAGGAGGAAAAGTGTATTGACATCGGAGAAAAGTTAGAACGAAGTCCAAAGAAATCTCTGAGAAAGCTTGCACAGGAATCACGGATTTCGCAATTCTCGGCTTGGAAGTCCATCAAACTTTTAAAATAAAACTCTATAAAATAACTGTAGCTCAGGAATTGCAACCAAACGATATGGTAGTAGAGTTAATTTCGCAATTAGCTGTTGAATAACGCTAATTATGGTTCTATTGATCTGCGCTCATTTTTTTTTTATTCTCGTTTATTTATGTTTTAACGTACGAAACATGTAGTGACACATAACAATAGATACTGAAGTACAGAAAAACCAATCTGCACTCGAAATGTCTCATTATATGACCAAAAAATTGGTGTTTGGTGTACTATAGAAATCTATATGCTTAAATTTAAGGGACTATGAATATCCGACTCCCGCCGGCAAACCCCGTGCTTTCCGGTGCCAAGTAAATCCTCATTAAGCCGTCCACGCGTCCAAACGAGGGCTCTGTGTTCCTTTGATAGTATTTTTTTTTTAATTTTACTTTATGATTACCTCAATCTGAAGATTGATTTACTAATCATACACTTTTTAATAGCTGTCCTAAAATTTGTCTTCTCATTTAGAGATCTTTATACAGAATGTTAATTTATACATAGCAATAATTTCAGAGATTGTGGAATCGTCATAGACAAGCGATTCATGATGAGAATTTTATGAACTGCTTGTTAAATGTTCAAATTAATGGCATTAAGTTTCTAAACGTTCAATGCGCCACTGACAAATGTCACTTCCATTCAAAATGATACCATACAATAACGTACGGAAATGTGAAGCATATCACAGTCGCCGGTATATATTGGCGCCAAGTAAAAAGGATCATTGTTATTAAATTCGAATCTTGTTCATTAATTTTTTACTTTCGCGTCTTATGTATGAACGTACATAATCATAAAATAAAAAAAAATGCTCAGTACCCAAACCTACAAGGCTAAGCCACACAACAAATATATTGTTTAGTGTTGTACTTTCATATAATTAGTCTCAGATTTAGAGATGTTATAGCACTAAAACTTTGCCGCAAAAATTAAACATTTTCTTTGTTCTGTGGTTATATTTTTCAATTAATGTGCAGTTTATTGATAGTCATTGGCTGAAGAAGCGAATTATCCTCTTTTGGTGATGTACGGTGGTCTTGATAGATTCTTAAGCTTGACATTCTCTTCGCCTGATGCTCAGCAATTCATTTTGAACTATGGAGGAAATTGGTTCGCTAGAACAGCGTGTGCTACCTTTCATTGCTTCCGTATACTCTTTCGTTTCCATTTTCCTCCAATCTACAGAGTGGTTGAAATGACCCCAAGGTTCCTTTATGAGTTTGCTTTCATCATGCGATGCTGTCACCACAGACGTGCACTGGTCACGCAAATGAAATTACCAGACGACTCCACTTTGGATGGTTCAATGTATGGTGCAGTTTTGAACAACCCCATGTAGTTCGTGTGTATCTCATTTTACCGCCCATATTTTCTTTTTAATTTCATGCTATGGACACTGAAAAACAAAAGTTTAAAATGTTTAATATAAACTAAATAAACTGGGGCTTCTCGGCTATAAGCCGCGATCAACTGGGAAGAGAAATTCTAGTCGACCACGCTCTATAGCCCAAAAGTCTGGCATTTTCCTAGCCAATGTACGCGAATCTAGAAGCAATTTATTTTCTTGTTAGAACGCAACAACTACGCTGCTGATATTAAAATAGCAAACAACCATAAAAAAAAACATGATAAACCGACCCCACATTTTCTAGAAGGAACGAGCACGACTCTTTGAAATTAGTACAGAAATATCAGCAGGGGTCTGAATTTGATCGTGATAGAATTGTGGTATACCGAGAATGCGGGATGTCATTCTAAGAAATTGGTGCTTGTGTTGCACAAAATGCGTGCAAAGCGAAACGAATGTGAGATCAATAAATAAAGGTAGAACGAACACGCAGACATGAAGGATACCAACGGTCTTGTCAAACAACAGAACGAGAAGTCAGACATCATTTCTTCATGGCTATTATGAACACACACAATGTGTTGTAATTTTGATTGTCAATAATGTAGAATAATTAAATAGTATATAGATCGTTTCCATTCTTATATCTGTAAGTAGATTTTCCCCTATATTTTATTTTTATTTATACTTTCTTCTCTCTAATTTGTATCGTAGTTAAGCATATACATTCATAAAATATATTTGTAATAAATAGAATTTGATAACAACATTCTTCTGTTGCTAGTTAAAATATCTAACACCGATTGTTAGAGCCTAAAATCTCTGTAGATAAAACAGATTTTATGAGGTCTAGTGACATCATTTGCGACTTTTAATTTAGAGGTTCTGGGTTCGATTCCTGGTCAGATCTAACTGTCTGGTTAAGAGATCTTTGGGATTTTTTCCTTATCCTGAGAAGGTGAATGTTAGATAGCTGTAAGATGTCAAGCACTCCGAAATCGTTCATGACAACATTAATTCATTTCTTTCATTCCTACAGACCACAGACCAATGTAGTCAAAGCGATAATAACAAAATAGAATTACTCATAATTATGAAAAAAAATACATCATAGCATCAGAGAGCTGTAGTAGGTAATTTAGTAAGACTGAAAGTGTATTTGGTGACAATAAAATTGCCGGACATTAAATATGTGACGTAAAAACTGTGACGAGTTCTCCGAGTTGCATATTTTATGATTTTGTCATTATATTTGTGATAGATAAAGTGTAAAATTGCCTCTGCCCATATTTATTGCAATTATTCCTCCAGAATTCTCTTCTGTAGAATACTAAATGCAAAACGCTATATTTAAGAAAAATATAGTACTAAATAGTGACTCAGGAGTAATATTTTATTTTATTACTAACACAAAATAATCTTTGTTATAATTATTGAAGTACTGAATATAAACCACATTGCTTTTAAGCTATAGCCGTATTAAGTTTACAGCTCTAATTTTTCGATCCTTATCCTGTGTGTGCATTCAACAGTGACTCTGGGCTATTTTGTGATTTCTATGTAATTAAGCTACAAAGTTCTTTGCACTGCGTGGTCATATCTTCAAAGTGGTATCACTATATTTCTTTTGTTTCGAAAATAATACAATCACTGGTGAATAAATAAAGACCATATTATTAAACAATAACATTTGGTATCTTAAAAATTAAATTTGATAGTAGTAAAAATAAATATACGGCCGTAAAGTTCGTTGAATAGTAATCTAAACACATCTAAGCAGCACATTTCCAATATTTACCATCAGTAGCTGCTTTCGATGTACAAGCAAAACTATAATGAAATATGGCGAGTTCGAAATTTGCCAGCAATATGCAATGGTACGGTGAACTTCATGTGCCCATTGTGTAATTATTAATAATGAACATTTGTTATGTTCATTTGATATAAGTATTAATTTATTTTTATAAGAGAAAGTCAAACGAAAGCTCTAGGATTCCCCCCCCCCATTTCCAGTAATGGTTCATAGTAAAAATGAATTCTATTAGGAAAGTTGCAACCTTATCATCTGATAATTCAATTTTGATTTATCAGCACTGTACTTCTCCCTTCTATACTGTAAAAATAATAAATACAGCATATAGAGGCTGTTTCTTTTCAGAAAAGGTCTTACATTGAAGTTCTGAAACGGAATGTTATCTTGAGAAACTTTTGTAAATTCTGCACACCCACTTCCAGATTATAACTGTTCCCAGTGTATGTAACGACGTAACTTTCATCAAGATCTATTTGTTGTCACACAATTCAGTGCCTCATCGCAAGTGCCAAAGATCGTCGAGACAGTGAATTGAATAGGTTATTGAATAACGTAAATGCGTCCGAAGTGCGGACACTACTAACTTTTCCCTAAGGGGTGAAATTTCAGAAAAATTATCTTTGCAGAATGTCTAACCCACACCACCAATTTACAAGCAAACGTTTCATTTCTGAAAAACTGCGCTGTAATATTCAGAAATTCACCATCTAATAATGCACTTTTCTGTCGTGTGGACTAGAGGGAGAGGAAAATGCGTTTCTAACTACTCGTGTAATTGTGAAACATATTTCCCTGCATTTTGAAAGTTTGGAGATTGAAATTAACAAACTTTTTAAAAATGTTTGCGATCTGATCATTACAACTTTTCACAGTATTTTCCATTACATTCTATGTAATGTCTCATCCGTTCAAACCATTTTGTAAATGCTGAACGCCATGTTTCTTTGGAAAGAGTGATAATGCATTCTTCGTATGCAACCATTGCACTTTCAGGTGATTCAAAATGTTGTCTTTTATTTTGGGAAGCAGAAAAAAGTCGGAAGGAGACAGATCTGGACTGTAGGGAGAGTGGGCCAGATACCTGCAGAAATTGAATTGTTTCCCGTGCAGTATGAGTAGAGGCGTTGTCGTGGTGCACAGGACATGCACACCTGTCTTAGGACACTTCATTCTCAGTACATTGAAGATTTGGGGGAGGAATTTTGTGCTCTACCATCTGGCATGAGTGGTTTTTGTCCCTCAAGTGGAACTGTCACAATGTAGCCACTAGGTGATAAGAAAGAAAAGATAATCTTCTTGCCAAAACTTTTCACCTCATTTTGATCGATGATTGTCGCTTAGTTTCTGGATCATATTGGTCACTTGTTATAATGTTAAAAGTGCTTTTTACCTTCTAGCAAAATTTTTCGTAAAATATTCCGATCTCATCTGTGAGATGGTTGGGAGTGCCAATGACTGCAAAGCAATTCTACTGAGCCAACTACCTAAAGCAGTAACGCATGGGATTGGTATTCACTATGTCCCGGAATGAAATTTCTTGAGGCAGCCAATCCTGATATTGGCTTTTTTCGTGAATTTTCCCTAATCGCTTGTACATACGTTGAGATTAAATCTTCTTTCCACAAATGTGATATTTTTCCATTTTATATCATTTCATTCAGTTGATTTTGTTACGGGGTTGAAAGTGCTAGACGAAGTGGGCTGGCGCTATGTTCCACGTGGCAGTGACTTGCACTTCGTAAAAGTTTCTGTCCCGGCGTCTGGTATGGATGTGGCCCTTCTGAAGAGCTCCAATTCCTTGGAGGAAAAGGGGGTTGCCGGCCGATGCTCTATCTGGGAACATGGGAAATGATATCACAGCCTCACTGCCTCTGGGTCCTGCCTGCTCGGTGACTCTCTCAGCTCGTCCCTTCCTCCCAAATGTAGTCCCTTGAGAGCGTGGGCATAAACACCAGCCCTTTAGCACGGCTGAAGTACCGAAAATTCCTCCTCTATCCCTACCAATTCAATCCTATGTTCTCTTTCTGCATATTTTAGACCAAAACTCGCTTTTACTTAGAAAGCAGATATTAATACTCATTGTTTCAAAATGTCGCCACTAAACCGTAAAGTACGTAACGGCCATGTTTAATCTAACATCCATAGACTGCGAGAGAACACTTGTCAGTTAATAATTTCTGTTCAATCATTTCAAGCAAATAAGAGATTCACGTGCTATCGTTATTATTTATTTTTTCGTTTTTAATATCCATGGAATGGTTAATTATATTATTTTCACTGATAATCCAATTGTAATTGAATAACTACAGGAAATTTAGAAATATAAATCTCTGTAAGTAAATATTTAACGAAAGAATTTGAAGATAGAGACGCTGCAGCGTGAAAGAATCTAAATACTTTTAAATCTTTTCGTTAATGATTCATGCTTGATATATTCTGCGCACATATAATAATATTCCTATAATTATTAATAATGACTACTTTTCCTAAGTTAATATATAACAATAAACTTTTCTTAAGGACTTTTGCGCAATAAAATTTAATTATTCTCAGTTTGTACGTCGGGTCCCGAACTGTTTTGCGTCACATACAGTAAATGCATTTTCTTAATAATCAGTTTTATTATCATTAAATATTTACATTATAAGTAAATCATTTTCAGCCTCTTTTAAAAGGTGGCGCTTTTAATACGGTATGCGTTATAAATAATAAAAACGTATCTTTGCATGAGAGCATTTGATGGGGTGGTAAAAAGTGATTAAACTCGAGAAGAATTTTCTTTTTCCAAATGTTACTGACTTTTGCATAATGCTTCAATTTTTCTCTCTTAATGATGATCAATAATGAAAAGTCTGCTGGCCGCTTTACGGGAGCTGTGTAGGGCGAGGTATGTGATGCGGTTGCCACATATCTGCCTCAGCCTACGGGATGCAGTTTCTGTCACATATAAATGAATAAAAACTAAAAATAGAACTACAAAATGGAAAACTTTCTGATCTCAAATTCATTCTAATGAGCAAATGTATCAACTCTAAACTGCGATTCGAGACATTCAGCACATGCGTCTTTATACAGGTGCTAAACTGTTAGTCATAGACAGCTAAATATCATAGAGGTGGGTCAAAGAAAGATGGAAGAAAAATATTGGTCATTACGCTAACGGATAAGATATCCAACAAGGGGCTTCTTGAAATCACAGCTTCAAAGAACATCGCACTACAAGCAGTGAAAACAAAATGGAAATGGGGAGGGCACGTAACGAGACAACACTAACAAAGACAGCCATCATGAGGTATCCCTACATGGACACGAGGCCAAATACAAAATGGACAGACTTCTTCAAGCATCAGCAGGAGGCCACTGGTCCAAGATTACTCGAAGTGGAGAGGATTGAAGAAAACTGGAACAGAAACAAACCAATACTCAATTGTTAGACTGTAAGAAGTCGTATTTCCACTTAACAGTTCACCATCTGAGCTTATAAAGTCGGAGGAAGCACTAGTCAAACCTGAGTCATCCTATGTCTGCAAGGCACAGCAGCGAAGGATCGCAGATCAATGGCGTCATGTTCGGACTGCTCTCAATTGCTGTCTTAATGACACCCCTGCCCTATCCCTTTAAGAAACACCATATACTTATTCATGTATTCAACAACTGCTTGCAGCAACTGGGACATCTGCAATGTAACTGCATCAGCGCATAGAAGAAGTGCATGAAAACCATAATTTTTCACTTTTTAATATGTTCAAATGAAACGCTTACTGGATACTAGACAAAGTGGAAAGCTATGACTCGATGCACATGCATCATTTGAGTATTGGTTGCAAGCTATAGCTGCTTATATCCTCCTTATGTGCCTACACATTTGATGCCATAATATGGCAAGTTCAGTATTAGGTATTAAAGAACGTATTTTTTATTCCTTAGATACAGAAGCTTCCCGTCACAGTAACCTTGTCCACTCCTGTGCAATACATTTAGAAAGGTAACGCTCATCTTCTAAACCCACTCGTCCGTAATGCCGTGATGCGGTGTAATGTGATTCTGTTTACATTGCTGGGGAATCCAATGGCGCGATGCTTTACACCAACCTAATCGAAGCTTTGAGTCATAATTGATAAAATTGAGCTCACATGCAGAAACCTAGTTTGTGTAGCTTTCTACGGTATTGACTTTACTTCCATTGGCACTTTGGAATCCAGACTGGGGCGTTTCATCATGACATGAGATTTTATCACATTAAGCTCTTCAGCACTCAACATTCTCTCTCTGTCACTATACAAGTTATTATAATCATTATATTCGCAGGTGCTTTGCCTGCTGGTGATTGTGCTCTTGGCCTCTCTAGTTCACAATTATATCACTTACGGTTGATCGGAGAATGTGCAGCTGTATAGAAAGTTTCCATTCTGACATACAAGAAAGATGGTTGCCTATTATCATGTCACTCTGCAAGTCTCTGTTACCTGATAATGAATCATTATGTTGCCCCTGCTTCCTTTAATACCTATCGGAGTCATGATACACAGGTAAATAAATGAAACCACTACAAAGCAGGATCGTCCGGATAGTGTACTTGCGAGTAAACTCATTCTACAGCTTGACCCAAAAATAAGTAACCGAAGTTCGTAAGCAAAATGAATCTCATATACGAGGGTAGGTCCATAGGTTTCCGACCTCTTCGATAAGTTTATTGACAGCACAAAATCCTTTTTGGTGTCATTATCTTATTTGTCAAGTAAATAATTGCACCTGTAACTTCCGCTGTGTTCAGTTGTTCAAATGTAGTTGCATAAAGACGGCTGTTCAAAATGGAGTATTCAGGTGTTATTAAGTTCTTCACAAAAGAAATGCTTACTCCAAATGGAAATTGAACAGTGATTGGACAATGTATATGGGGAAGCATCCCCCTCATATTCTACCGTAAAAGAATGGGCCAAACTTTTTCAAATGGGTCGAGAAAGCATTGAAGACGAAGAGCTTGCAGGTCGACCCTTGGAGGTGCTCACTCTTGAAAACATCGCTCTTGTGGATGGAGAAATTATGGAAGTTCGGCGGCTCAAAATTACAGAAATAGCAAGATTGAACATTTCTAAAACAACAGTCCTTCAAATTATTCATGAACAAGAATAAGGTTGTGCAAGATGAGTGCCTAGACTTCTTTCCTCAATCTAAAAGAAGCAACGAGTCATCTGTTGTCAGGCTTTTTGGAGCTCTGCCGTGGCGACGAGAGAGAAGTTCTGCAAACCATTGTTACAGGATGTGAAACTATGGTCCTCTACTATGATCACTTATCCAAAAGAAAATCAATGGAATGGCGTAAACCTGGCGAAGCACCGCCTCTAAATATCAAGATCACTCAGTCAACCAAGAAGATCATGGTCACAATATTTTGGGACTGTGAAGCAATACTCTACATTGACTTCAAGAAAAGGAACACCACAGTAAATGTGGAATACTAAGCTGGCCTACTGCATAGACTACATGCTTCCATCAAAGAGAAAAGGCGAGGAAAGCTGAGAGGCAGTGTACGCCTTCTTCACGACAATGCGCATGTGCATACAGCTCTTGTTGCAAAGGAAGCAGTGAAGAAATGTGACTTCAAGGAAATCGATCATCCTCCCTACAGCCCAGATCTAGCTCCCAGTGACTTATTTCCTCTTGTCAAAACTCAAAAAAGACCTTCGAGGGACGAAATTTAAGTGTGACGAAGAAGTGATAAATGCTGTTTATGCCTATTTTGCAGGCAAGACTTCAGACTATATTTGGGGGGGGGGTTGAAATGTTAATTTAAAGATGTGAGAAGTGTGTTGCAATAACTATATTGAAAAGTGAATTATATATTTTGTCTTTATCATATCTAGAATATGGTTAGGCCGGAAACTTATGGAGCTACCTTTGTATATATAAAAATTGTACATGATATTCCATAAGCAGAATAAACCAGACTTCATAATATGAATCCAAAATTATGCACACGTCGTGGTCAACAAGATACTGAGTATCTACAAAACAGATGGTGACTTGATGAATGTAATGTGCTACTGATTGTCCATGTCAATGAGTAAAATGGTCATTTACTGTGTTAGAAAAAATCAGATGAATATACATTGAAACATTACATTCAGAGAAAGTGACAGTGTGGGCAGCTGTGTCTTCTCACATTCCATAGGTTGAGGATGCATATAGAAACTGAATTAAGTCACAACTAAAGTGTACAAGAAGAAGTTATTGAAAGGTTTTTAGGGAGATTTGGGCATATTTTGTGCGATGAACAAATTTAATATGCACAAGCAAGTATTTCAACAAGATGGTGCGACCTCCCATACTGGTAACGAGAGCTCGTGTCTACTCCAACATCTGTTTCCGGTCTGCTGATTTCTAGACTTTCTATGTCCTTCACAAAGTGATAATTTATAATGATGTTATATGTTTTTTTGAGTGGGTAAAGTACTGAAACAACAGTGTTTCATATCCTTTCTCTTAGTCTAGACGAACTTTGCGAAAACATAAAAACAGTTTCACACAGTGTAACAGGGTACCGGTGAGATGCTATGAAGACTAGAATGATATAGCCACATGAAAAAGTCATACCCAATAGTGGAAAACGATAGAACACACGATAGGTAATACTTTTAAGCGAAATGTAATTAAAAATTTCGGTTTTAGACCACCATTTTTTTAACTTTTAAAATGTTCCAAATATGACATAAATCTATTGGTTCAGAATTAGATTTGCCTAATGATATAAAATATAATTATTTTCTAGCAAATTATTGAAAACTGAAATTTAAAATGTAGAGCTTTCACCACTTTATAAACACACTGTTTGAGCTAACTAAAGCCATTGCATACTGCAAATAATTAGAAGGCTCCCTTGGCTAAGTGGTTACATTGCTCGCCTCCCATGGAAGCGTCCCGAGTTCGATCCCAGCGTTCGTATGTGTGTAACTCCAATGGCAGGCTGGCAAGCGAGTTTTGATTAGAAATTATACTTTATATTTTCAATATTTTAGCAATCAATTGAGGGGCGTTTTCACAATACTATTGTTTACAAAAACAACACTTTTTGAATAAATTTTGTTTATTTAATTCAAACTTTACAAAACTAATCTGACACAATTTTTATGTTATATTATAAGAAACATGTAAGTATGTATTGAGAAGAGATAACTACATAGCACACATTACCTAACTATAGACACATTTCTCTCCAAAACTTATTTTTTATCTCAATCCCCACTGATAAGAGTATCTGACACATTTACTTCTTCTGAAGACTTTTCAAAATGCTGTAGTATGTAGCAATTTTTTATGTTTTCAATACATGTATGGTACATGCAATGCCTTTATCTTTCCATAAATTTTAATTTTTTTAAATATTTCATCATAATTTTATCTGTCTGCAAGAAAGTGTGTTGTGGTGCGTTTGAACATACACTTTGTTTTCACGTAATGCAAAATACGTTCTTCGCTCTTTTCAAATAACATCTTCGTTTTCAAGAGCACTTTAGATATAGTTTATACATGGCGTTCATTTAAATACTGTCCTGTCTTAACCATATCTGCCTATTTAATATAACTTATTTTAGTTTAAGACACGTTATTTTAGATATTGAGGGGGATGTTTGAAATTATTGTTGATTACATTTTAATAATAAATCGTTCCAACATTGTGTATACTATGTATAAAGAACAGAACATGAGCGAATTAGTCAGGAATTCCGAATAGGCTGAGTTATTGTAGTACTAATAATTTTAATTCACCCAAATTACATTTTTTTTCCTGTAACTGAATATTATTTATTCTCTCCACTTTCATGCATTAAAATAGGCTTAAAGTTATAATGATTAATGATATAGTCATAATTCAGAAATCCGAGAAGAACAAAAATTTCAAACATCCCAGAAACAATAAATAATATAAAACAAAGTAGCATGATCATGTAAGCAGAATGGATTCCAATCGTATATCTAAAATAATACATAATTATATCCTTGTAAGAGATCATCTTTTATAAAAGTGCATAGTGTGTAGAGGGAATAGTTTTAAAGACACATGGAAGCTGTTAAGATAAAGGAATATATATTTTTGTTTTTCAGATTAAAAACAACTAAACATTCTTCTACACGGGGTAATCATAAATGAACCTCCTCTCATCTTTTAAAGAATATATAACACATAATTCCTAAGGGTTCTTAATTCGAACGTGTACGTCAGGATATATATTACCTAAGTGACACATTTTCCAATTCCTGATACAGAATTTTATTTTGTAAAGTGCAACCATGCCTTTGTCTTCAGATTGTCTAAAGATAGCCTCTAGGAAAAATGTCTGCATGTGGCAATGAAAGTTTCAATTTTGAGCAAAAAAAAAAAAATCTAACCCGGCATTTGCCCTTTCTTAAATTAATAATAAACCAAAGTTGCATTCTAAAGGGCATACAGTATCTATTTGTTAGCTTTGATAAGCCTATTTAAATTTCCCTTTCTTAAATTGGGCTGTGGAAGACAATGGAAGTGTTCAGTCAGGTTAGTCGGACGCAGGGTTTGAACCTAGGACCTCCCAAATACGGGTTCCAAGCTTTTCAGTCTGAGACAATCCGCTCGATACTAGTACAAAATAAAGAATGAAAGACATTTGCGTTTTTATGAAAGTGTTAGAAAATTGGCTAATTATGATTTATTTTAGCTTACTGAAAAAGCCTGTTCTTTTTATCTAATATTGTAATTATAATATAAGCAAGCAGAGTTAATACGAATAATACTGGTAACCCGATTCTTTTATACTCTCGCTAGAGACCCCAAACTGTTTTCTACAAAAACATGTTATTTAGATAATGATTTGCAAATTTATACACACATCATCAACGATTCAAAGCAAGACCTGCTCATAATCTGTGCTGTGAAAATGGTTTTCACCTATTCGTCTACAAGACGCGCCACATACACTGCGATTTTTGGTGAATTCAATGGCTCTTCATTCACTCATCATGATTTTCTGGATTTTTCTGAGAGTTTATGTATTCGCTCAGATGAAATCGTACTTCATCTGCAAATCTATGATGTGTAAAATATTAGGATTCTGAGTATGAACATTTCTAAACCACATGCAAAACCGATTACGTATATCGTGATATATAAGATATCAATTCTTGAACACATGAAGCACAGTAGCCGCAGTTTTGCTTTGATATATAGAATACAGAAGATTAGTCTCTTGAAGTTTATATAATGATTTTGAAAATGGCTTTTCCACCAAATTTAATCCAACATTCCGTCTCTGGCATGCCAAAAAAAGAACCTGCTTGCCAATATTTACGAACGAAAAACATGAGCTGCACAATTGTATATATTTAATCACGCTACAGTCGAGTCACAACTGCCGAGATGCGGTGACGCGGTACACTGGCAAATGAAGGTAACTGGGCGAGTACATTAATACCACAGAGGTTTAGAGTGTTCACATTTAAATTTTCAAGTTATTATTCAAATATTTATTTTATACATAATAGTTTGCGGCCTCTAGCGAGAGTTTTACCCTGCATAAACTACGAATATAACATTGTATCGTGTTCATATGAATTTGAGCTGTATTTACAGTGTATTAAATTAATTTAGAACTATAAATAATTATTTTAAAATATACAATTTTGATGTTTTGCCCAACAGTTTACTTACAAAACACAACTTTGAAATAAGTTAATTTTATATGCATTTGTTTATTTATATGAATACCATGTCAACTGTAATGCTCTTGCGGATAACTCTCAGCCTTTTACATTAAATGTAAAAAAGTAAATAAAACAGTATACGTAACAAAATGAAAATAATTACTTCACGACCGTCATTTCGTGCATTCTGGAAAGCCCTTGTTTGGATTATTACCAGCGTCGTGTACATGCTCCAGTCTCGTACCGTGCTTTAAACATATGGACTGGAGCAGCGATTATAAGGCTCGGAATAATTAAACATAGGAAGCACGCCCCTGCTTATATACACACACAAAAGACACTGTTGAGGAATTTTAGTCTTATAAATTACAACCTGGAGGTAGGTCTTAATGAATAGGTGACAGGTTGTGCTGGAAGGTGGAAATTGCAACCGAAGTTGTTGCCGAGCATAGGGTTATCTTGTTAGTGTGCTCCCACTGTAATATATTATATTGTGTGTTGGGGAAAGAAATTTATTTAAGGACGTACAAAGTGCGGAGCAGACTCACTTTGTCTACACTGTCTTCTAACTAGCTTTTAATTAGATTAAAAGAGACGCACAGAGCTGAAAGTCATTAGTGTCTGTCATTTGGAATGTCCAGGTTCGAAATCCAATTTCTTCAACAGAAATGCTCATGGAAAATATTATATACAGTTTCAAATTGAGAGAGTTTATACCCATTTGCACATAATACACCATTTACTAACAAAATAGGGTTAAATAGAGTTTTGAAAATTATTAAGAGTGTTTCAAGTAACTTCCAAACTAAAACGTTGTTCTATTTTTACTTATTCTTTTGTTTGTCAATATGAATCTATTGCAATGTGCGCAGTTTAACAAAATATTAGTCATATACAATAATGTCTTACATTAATATGTTTCTATTTATCTAAAGATGCTTTTGCATGAACCAGGCTAACAGTAGGTTAAATTAAACTTTTGTTTTAACATCGCACAAATATGCATTTATTTGCGGTTATAAAAATGTATTTATTATTTATTTGTAGGTTAATAATGTTAAAATACTGATTTGATATACTTCTGTGATATTGTTCATACATAAAAATGAGTGATAATACAAAATCGCTTATATTATTTTGTCAATGATACTTGCATTATAGATATGTTTGCTTAATAACTGGACCACTAATTGTTATTTTTAATACTGAAGGAGTAAACCCTATTAAAACTAACTGCAAAGTATAGCAAGTAACGCGAATTATGTTTAAACGAAATACAATTCCTTAGCTAAAACCATGAATTTTGGAAGAACGCTGGAAATATAATTTCAGATAGTGGTACTTACGTGTTTTACGTGAAACAAAGAAAGGAAAACGAATAGTTAAGATATGTTTTATATTCTGAAGAACAATTTAATAACAACGCGGATATAGAGCCATGTGTATTGCCGGGCTCATAGAACTTGTACTATTTTACTACAGACTAGATACTGAATATGCAAAAATGTAAAACGCGATCTTCTTGTTTGTAAAAATGGCGTATCTGCTTTTGCTGGTCAAATGTCGCATATCTTACTGCAGCTTCCACGAGTGAGATTCAAAGCAGCTAATATGCCTTTCGTTTTATACACTAAGACCCCTTGTACATAGGAACTAAACATTTATTTCCAGTCACAAACCAATTCAAAACAAACTTAACTAATAAAAAAGAAAACATCCATCGGCATCTGCACATTTTTGCCTATAAGTAATTTATTTATGTTATTTGAATAAAAATCGTGGCTTCTTGAAACGACGAAATTTCTAATTGTGTTCAGTAATGAAGAAGATGCCGTTCTCGGCTAATGAAAGATTATTCTTCAGGAAGTTATCCAGGTGTTTATGTAAAAGGCAACCGGTGAAAAGTTAGGTGAGTATGCTGGGCGAGCTAAAGTTTTGTAGACCAGTTCTTTCAGTTTCTGAAGTGAATGGCCGGGCGTTATCATGAGGAAAAATAGGTTTTTTCCTATTGTTAACCAGTACCTGATATTTTTCTTGCAGCTTCAGGTACATTTTGCTAATTGTCGTTTCCGCACAATCCGGTAGATTGTGTTACACATCTGTCTTTCCACTTTCTTCTGGGTCTGACTTGTGCCCTTTTTTCTATCCGGGGGTCCCATGTGGAGATCTTGTAGTCCACCCATTGGCCTGCATTCTTGCAATCTGGCGGCCCCATTACCATTTGATTCTGGTTGCTGGTTGTACGATATCTATTGTCTGAGATAACTGGTTTATTACTACTGTAGGTATTTTATTCTTCCCAGGATCTTGTGTTGCATTTTTCTTTGACATATTTGAATTTTGTTCATTTGTTTTTCTTGTTTTTCAGTGACCGTGACACCCACAGAGTAATACAGGGTATACACATGTTTCGAACTTCTGAAATCAGATTTTATTAGTTAGTGTTTGGTCTAACAATATAAACTTAAGGACACAAAATGCTCTCCAGGTTACAGAAAATTTAATATTTTTGTTTGTTTATTTTTTCATTTTATCTTGGAAGGAACTCTGTTATCCTGGGTATGTATATTCGCTCACATTTCGTATGTGAGGACTGTTCCATCCATTTGTATTGTGGTTTCAGATCGGCTTGATATTAATTGTGTCCTCAGTTTGTTTAGTGAGTGTTTCTGCTATGCTTGCATAATTATTCCTACATAGTTTGTAGTGCTTTCGGTGATTTGGCGAATAGTGCCACACCGTCCGCAAATCTTGGATTTGTTAGTCGACTGTCGTTATCTTGATTCGGAAATTATTGGCCAGTTCATTTTCCTGAATGTATGCTCCATTACACAGGTGAGGAATTTGGGGCAGATTGGATCTCCTTGGCAACTCCTCTTTCTAGTCGGAATGGTTGTCTTTTTGGTTTTTACCTTCGCGAAACTTTGACTGTAGATTTTATATAGGATACTAATGCACTTTTCCTCTATTTCTAGTGTTGCCAGGGCGTGGAGTATGCTTGTATATTCAACTGAGTCGAAGGCCTTGCTATAGTCAATAAAGGCGAGATATAGTGTCAAATGGAATTCCTCTGCTTTCTCTATCAGCTGGTTTATAGTTTGGAGATAATCTATTGTGCTAAATATTGTACAGAAACCCGTTATGGTGGTTTATTTTCATTCAGGGACTTCGTTATTCTTCTAGTAAAGATTTTCATAAAAGGTTTGTAAATATTTGACATCAGGCTCTTTTTGTGTACAAGAACAATTGTGCTGGTTTTCCATTGTTTGGGTATGCCTTCTGCTCCTAGATTTATATTGAAGATGCTAATGATTATGGATGTTAGCTGGTCTTCTGCCAGCTTTAGTAATTCGTTTTGTATTCCATCTTAATCTGGGGTCTTCCCATTCTTGATTTCATTAATGGCAATTCGGGTTTCACTGTGCAGGATAGATGGAGGTTGTGTGTTTAGAATATTTGGTATCTGGTTCCTCCACAGATTGGGGATGGAGCTTGCGTGTAGATATTTGTAGTAGTCCGTAATTGAGTTGATTATGTCTTTTCTCGATGTTATGCTTTTCCCCTTTGAACGCTTTGTTCCAAATATCCATTTCTTTCCTTTGCCCAGATTTCCTCTGCTTTCTTTATTTATTTTGATAATGCCATGATTTATTTCGTTTGTTTAATGCTGTAGTTGCGAATATCTTTTTAATTCCTTTTTTTGTCCATTTATCCAGTTCCGCGTACTCCAATCTGTTATGTTCCGATTTGTCTCTCATTTATTGTAACTGTGTCCTGCGTTCGATCAGCTGTATAGTGTATTTTCTCAGTTTCTCTCTGTTTTTCATGCCGGAGGTCTTCTTAAGAGCATCTCTGCTCGTTTATTTTATTTAATTCTCTAGGGTATCATATAGTGCTTGGGTTCCTTTGTGTTAAAACTGGCTTATGTTAGTTGTTCTGGCAGTTTGTGTTGGAAATCTTTCTTGTCTACGTTTTCTACTTGTTTTGTGTGTTTGTGCATTTCTTCTTTACCTTACTTGTTTTTGTCTGTACCACCGTGACTCATGCTAAATTTGAGATAGTTTACCATTTGGATGTCTGTCACGTCTCCAATTTTTCCGCATAAAATGTGATCTGTTGCAATTTTTTATCTTGCCGTCAGACCCCTTCGCTTTAATCTTATCTTTTGTATTTTTGGTTTTACGCTTCGTCGGGATTCATTCATTGTACTGATCGTTTGCATTTGTCATAGAGAATATACTTTTCATCACAGGTCAAAAATGACAATTTTCCTTGCGCAAAACCACCAAAGAACAGACTCAAACCTGCCACTTTTTTTTTATATTCCTTTAATACTTGTGAAAGCTTCCTCTTGACTCGACAGCGCAAGTAGGGCATATACCTACCGCAGCGTCCTCTGACTGCGTTTGGCGACTTCTTCGGTAGAGGACAATATTGCAAGGGATTGTGTGATCAACATACAAGACACCCCGCCGGCCCCATCATAAGAATTTCGAGATTGAAGGACACCACTTCTCCATCAGCTCCCCAATGGTCCTCACGAGGCTTGATGGACTTCTTTCCAGATTGCCATTTGCAAAATTTCCGGACAGCAGCTAGCAACACTGACCACTGAACATCATACATGTGATATTTATCAAATTATTTATCGTTTCTATTTTTTCTAGCAAACCTCGGTTTCCTGGCAAGTTCCCCAGAGTTTGACTGCATTTGCTTCAACATATTCTTGAAATGGTCACCCTAAATTTTATTTTGACGTTCTTGACGTTTCTGGCATTCAAGGCAGGAACTCCCAGTTCGAAACGTTTGAAATTAATATCATTATTAATGTGCCTTCAGGAATATTCACAACATTTCTAGCGGTTTGCGCAACTATGTGTCCAGGTTTAAACTCTTGCAAACACATTAATGCAAATCTCGTATTCCAATAAAAGCACACGATGCTTAGTATAGCAACGTTACCTAATTTTTAACAATTAACTTTCATAGAGTATGCAAATATAGGCTTTAAAATATAATGCCAAGTTAAGAAAAAGTATTTAACTGTGTATATACATAAAACTATGTACAGGTTGTCTAATAATATACAAAACTGCTATTCATTTTCGAACAACCATTATAGATAATGAAAATGGAATGGTTGAAAATAAATTAGAATAATAGTTAAATTGTTTTGAAACAACACTAATGGTAGAACTTATTTTTCTTGTTTTCTTTAAACAACTTCGTAACAATGCTTTGTGTTTGATCAGTCCTTTGTAAACAAACGTATCCTGTAAGAAAAGCTCACTGGATTCTAACGGTGTACATAGTGTCTCAGTTCTTTGCATTTTTATAGTGTTTTAACTACAGGGGCTTTACAGGCGGTGTTCACTGATGATACATGAGGTGAAATGATTACTTGGTAAAGGATTTTTTTAAAGGAAGAAAGCGTTCTAGGCTTTAGTTTACGGTATCTTCCCGGAATTTGCCATTTATGACGACTGAGGAAAATCTAGAAAAAAGCTCAGAGAGAACGATTATGGTGGGATTCAAACCCCATTCGATTCCGCAAGTCCGCGCCTTAATGACCTCGGCTACCCGTGGCGGCTATTTGCACCTGAAGTAGCAATATATAACTGGTATGTGCTGTAGAAAGTACTGTTATATACCATTTATTATACATACATTTCTTTCGTTTATTTTTTTCTATTTAAAATGGCGGTGGAAATATTGCAACAAAGATATGCTCATGAAAGAAATGTATATGGTGGTAGGCAATGCGACAGATTACCAAAGAGAGAATTTGTAATTTATTGGGCAGTGGACATCATTCTAATGGTAGTGAGGATAGAGGGAGTTGCGAGTAATGAAGCACAAGAAACTATGTCTTTCAGAATATTTCTAACTATTGGATGCTTATAGATTGTTGCATAAATTAAATAAAGGAAAAGATTTTCAGAAAAAGTTTGTTCTGTTAAATCACTGGGAGTGGTACATAAAGTGTTTACATTTATGTATGTATTACACCAAATATATCTATCATTTGTCAATTCACAACCGCCACGGATGGCAGAGGTCGTTAAGGCACGGACTCGTAAGCGAGAGGTCTGAGGTTCGAATCCTGCCAGGATCGTCCTCCCTGACTGAGGTTTTTTCCAGGTTTTCCTCAGTCCTCATAACTGGCAAATGCCGGGGAGGTAACCTAAACTTCCTTAAAAAATCCTTTCCCAATATTTCATTTCATGTATCACCAGTGTTCACCGTCTGTGGGGCCTCAGTAGTAAAAACGGTCGTTAAACACTATTAAAAATTGTCAATTCATCTTCATTCTCGTGTTTAATACATTTAGAATACCTCAGGGAATTCTTCACGAATGAAATATGTCCTACAGTACGATTTTTTCTTCTTTCACCTGCACTAGCTGAAAAAGTGATGGGGGTCATCATATGCAGGCGCACATGTTTGAAGGGTCGGGAGAAGCGCTACTGTATATGACAGCTACAACGGTAAACATCTTACCTGAACAACTAACCCATACATTCCCTCCGTTTATGAAATAGACTTTGAAGACCATTGCGCAACATGTCACGGGCTACGAAGACATTGAACTTTACTAATGAATGAGAGTGTAATGAATGAGCCGCATTTTCGATAAAACGATACTCAGTCCCACTAATGATTTTCAACGGAGATTTTTTTTCGCCTCAAACGGCGTAGGTAATTATCTTCTTAGCGACGTTAAAACTCAGTTGCTCCATCCGAAACAGAGGGGGCAGATATTCTTTTACGTAGATTAGAACTTCAAAGAAGTTTTGTTGTCCTATTTTGGTCAACATAAAGCAGAATTCTTTGAACATAAACTGTAGTGGGTGATCTAAAAAGCTTCTCAGCCAAACAAGGAAGAAACGAGTTTTTATTTGAGCATTAAATTTCAGCACAATATCTCTTAAGGTCAATACATTTATTCCAGCGATACCCTAATGCAGTCTCTGTGATGGGTTTTCGGAAACTGTTCATAGTGCTCATCTACAGCTTTAATCGCCTGTTAATATGATGAAAAACGCGACCAACTAAGAAGAGTTTGAGCTTTGGGAACAGATAAAGCTCATAAGAAGTAAAATCTGGAGGATGGTGCATCGTCCAACAATTTGGACTTCAAATCTCCCAATTCTCCCAGTGCGAAAATTCGTAAGCAGGTAAATTTTTGCATAAAACATTTCTTTCCTTTTCAATTCGATTCATTTCCTATGCGAGCAGTCACATACGTGTGCACTAAGTAAGCATCGTCGGTTAAGGCAGGGCACTAGGGGGGAAATTAGAAATTCTTGTTAAAATAAATTCAGCAACAATAAAATGCATTATGTGATTGTTCGCATAGTTTTCCTGCTTGCACAAAGCAGCGAATTCGGGACCCTAAGATGCTCGTGGTCACGAAATGGAGCCCACGAACAATTATACACCAAGAATCAACTACGGCTAGGTGATCGCGAACTCGAAATTCCTAATCGATGTTCGATCAATTAGCATTGGACATTTGCCGCTCCACGAATTTTCAACCGAACCACCTCAAGGTCCATCTATGATCGAGGATCAGATATTTTCAGACCGCCCAGTCATATTATATACAATTACAGCTTGAGAATTTCGCGGGATCGAATTCTGTTTTGCGCAAACTAAGAATATTCAATAATGCTTTTTAAATTAGTTTAACAGCTATCAGGCATATAAATTCCATCAAGCCCTAATAATATTTATAGCCGAAATTAGGCGTTCCTATTTACGCTAAAGTTTAAGTTGGGGATGTTTATAGATTATGTTGGCACTACTCGCTCCTGTGAATTAAACCTAGAGCGCAATTTTGTGATGGCATATGTTACGACTATAAGTCGTACCAAATGACGCTAGAAGTTCCAAGTTTCTGCACTTTCACTACTGGAAAACCTTTAAAACCTTGTAAATTATTTTCCGAATAATAATTAAAACTAAAAATTCGCATGATAATTTCATTATTGTTATTTTGTTACACTATTCTCATACTGTAAAATGCTTACAAGAAAATTAATATACAAAAAAATAACAACACGAGGTGGTATTAGTGTTTGAAGTTTGCTCCTGGACAATGGTTTATTTTACATAGCAAGTTTTCAGAACACCTTACAAAACCCTTACGATATCTCCCATCCCCGTTTCAATTATCCGTCTTTATGGTAATACTACTCTAAAGCTGTCATTTACGGTAATTAAAAGCAAAGCCAATCTTACCGACTGCTTAATCTAGCTTTTCTGTATTACAGTAAAATTCCGAAAAGTTACATTTTCTCGCCTACTTATAAAGCATAATAATAATAATAATAATAATAATAATAATAATAATAATAATAATAATATAATGCATAAATTGCTTGAGTGTCATTCAGAAATCACCGATAAATAAGCAAATTCGAAAAATCAGAGTAAAAAAACGATTTATTCACCGTAATTAATATGGTGTTCTCCATAATTGCGTTTTATTTCAATAACAAACACCAGAATGTCATGTCTGTTTGTAAAATAAAAAGTACATTTCCATTTCAGTTAACGTTTAATAAATGAATCTATAATTTCAACTTTTAATAGCTGTTCTTTAAAGAATATGTAGACTGCGGCGGTTATAAAATAAATAAATGTCCTAAAAGAATGTATTTTTGTAATTAGCTTATAAAGAATGGAAATTATGCAATTACCTTAAACATTTCCTAAATTATGATCTATGCATGGACTCTGAGCTAAAGAAAGTGAAAACAGATAAAAAAAAATCACTGGAAAGATACAGTGCCAGGATAGTCCTTATATCTCACTTTAAAATATCTGCTGCAAAACTTCCATTCTAGGCAGCCAGTAAAACAGTTTGAATTTCTAACCCACATTTGAAAGGAATGGGGTACCTATTTATTACAACTAACATTAAAATAATAAGCAGCAGTACATTCAAAGTATAACTTAGAAAATGAAAGAGGTGGAAGTTTTAAGAGACAGTCTCCTTCGATACTAAACTGCCTCTGCTTTATAGGTGATTTCAAGGGTTGCTCTGAAAGTAATGTTTCCACATAAGAAATTCTTTTAATTATAAAACTTAGCAAGATGCAAGCATAATCACTCAGTGCTAATATTTGAAAAAGTTCTTACTAACTGACAAACGCATCCTTTAGAGCTGCCGTTCATAAAATTATACATGAATATTATACATCTCCCACGAGCATTCCGCTTTTCTCCCCCACATTGTACAGCTCCCTGGGTACAGCACATACATAAACAATGTGTTTATGTAAGACCGTTATTGCCCCGAAGAGCCTTGGCCTACCGAGGCGGTTGTCCCTACAAAGAGCACAACGGAAGGATAACGTGGTCAGTCCTACATTTACCATAACTCGGTTCCTGGAACTATTTCTCATCAAGGAGAGCAATGAAGTCTGGTATACACTTTTTTAGATCCACCCCGGTTGGAAAAGTTCTTAGACTTGCCGGAAATTGAGCCCAAGCCGTTCGCATTAACAATCAGCCGTGCTGCCAATAGGCCAGCATTATTATAATACAGTGATAGCTGTTTAAAAGATTCAGTACATAGTTCAGCCCGTCGACTCTTAGACCCCGCGTTGCTGCCGTTGGGCATTCAAGCGCGTTATCATTTTAAAACTTGGATACAACATATTAAATAACTAAATTTGTTTCTCACCTCCTTACAGTAGGCTTTGTAAATGTTGCTTTTTACCTGACACACAATTCACGTTTTTAGGAAATTATCACCGACACGCATCATCCTACTCAGCCTAATAACCCTCAGTGTGTGAGGGTTATTCGAGTATTTTTTTATTTTTAAATGTACCCCAAAGTTAAAAACCACAAACTCTATGGTGGAAAGAGGAGGCCTTAAATCGGGGCCAATAATTCTCAAATGTGCGGCACATGCGTCAAAGATTGATGAACAGTCATCGATTTTTTCCGGTCAGTCACAGAAGCTGTTTCATTAAACTTCAACGGAGACCGGCTTAGCAAGCAGACACCTAAACTTCGATAAAGTGCAGATAAGAATGCAAGAAACTCGACGCCCAATTTTACTTTCAAGATACGGCAGTACTGAAAGCAAAAAATTTAATTCATTATTTTGAAGATAGACACGAGCCGTGGAAGCCGTGGATGGAAGTGAATTGACGTCTGTCTCGTTCTACAACACGAGTTTTCTGTACCTTGAAGTTGAATATATGACGACGTAGTAAATATGCCACCCTTGCTCATCACTACTGCACTCTTTAATGAAATTTCACTCTCGACTGCACAGCACAACTGTCCAACTCTATCGAAATCCCGCTCATAACTGACTGGAAGAGAGAATGTTGGAGAATCTCAGTGATAAGAAGGGGTAGTCAGCTGATCGGCCGATCTAAGTTGCGGGAATTTTAAGCTGTTCTGATTGTATTACAATATAAGTGTACTCTGCAATGCAAAAATCTAATGAAATTTGTTATAATACAAAAATATCAGATAAGTGTATTTCCTGAGATGATGGTTCAAAAATTGAATAATGCCGCGATATCCCAAATATTTTATATAAAAAACTTCTTGAATATCTTAATGTGAGTTAAATGAATGGTGATTCATATAGCTCATGCGTTATTTTTAAATAAAATTACACAGAAATCCAAATAAGCAAAATAGAACCTTAATATCGAAAGAGAAATAGCATAAAATGTACCTACCTAGTGGCTACTATTTAAAATAAATGTGCAAATACATAATGATAAATTCTTCTGGTTTTACTTGAGGAAAATAAAACACAAGATTTGATCAAAATTCTAGGTCTCTTACTCCAATATACTTGTTGCCCAAATCACCTTCATGTGTAAACTAATGGCCAAATATTGCATCTGAATCTCGTTAATTTTGTAAACTGAGGCTCCAGGCACCAATTATACAAAACATTGCATTATGTATAAGTTTAAGTAGAAGTATGGACGTTGGGACAGGGAAATTTTATCGGCATGCCATTTACATCAATGATAAAATCGAATTCTCAGGTATGCAATGTGCAACACACTCGCTGTAACATCGTATAAACTAAGCATTAAGGCAAGAACCTACATTAATGACTTGAGAAATAAGGTTTCACCGATTTTGTAATCAGAATTTCATTATATGAGGTAATATTGCAAGAAAATTGCGCCAGATAACCAAATCTTTGCATCCCGGTGTTGCACGCTAAAAGATAAGGTGAAAATGGAAGGCAAAACACTGCTAAATTGGCACACGCGCGTTCATAGTATGCATACATACATAGCCTCACCAAAGCTGTTAGTTCCCAAGTACTGCAACATCATTAAGCTCGCTTATTTATAGTTTTACCTATATATGTAGGATATAGTGTTGCCCATGTAATCTTCCCATTCTCTTCATTTTCCTTCCAAGCTGGGCAAAGGAAGTTGCATTTGGAGAAAATAGGTGCGCCGGGAATACGTTTTTCCCGTTATTCTGTTATTTCACTCGTGCTTCTATGGCAAAATACAAAACTTCTATGTTTCTCAGTGAAAATAAACGAACAAAAAATTTGTGCGTGTGTGAATATACATAATAACTTTAATCCAAAGGCCGTACATCGTTACCAATGATTAGGTTATTCTGTTATATTTACTTCTATTTAAATAGATGCCTATTATATGTATATTTGTTAATATTTTTCAACAAGTTTTCAGAATTTTGAAAAGGAACTGCGTGAAATTACTATTAACAATGTTGATTTTAAATTGCGATATAGTTTATTAACTTGAAATTATTAATGCATAACGTTGTTCGATAATTAGTGGTGATCAGATCTATATAATTTTGACAATAGGTAGCAAGTTTGTTTATACCATTTAGACCAAAAATCGTGGCTTCTAGAGAAGATGAATTTTCTTCTTGGTCACTTCAGACTTTATTCTTCAGGAAACTGTCCAGGTATTTGAATAATTAAATTAAACTAATCAGGGGAAAGAGGTATATATACCCGTTCTTGGGTGACAGGCCAGATCACGAATGACCTGATTTAGACTGGGAAGTTGGAAGTCTCAAAAAATAATGAAATATTCTGGTCGAATGTATCCACAGGGAACACCTGAGAAAAACACTGTTTCCTGAAAACTTTTTAAAGGTAATTAGAGGTATATTGGCATGCTGGGATCAGTTTTCAAACCCCATTGATTGGTTGGGTGTGGGCATTTTTCTAGTCAAAGAGCGCGAATCCAGAAGCAATTTATTTTCTAGTTAGAAAGCAATAACTGGTGTAATTATAAATGATGAGATATTCATATATCTATAAATATTCTTCCCATTTTAACGTTTATTAATATTATTGTTGTTGTTTTATTTGTTCCTTTTTCTTTTGTGTATCATACTTAAGCATGTACGGCCTACAACCCATGCATAAAATATATTTATAATGTGTATATAGAATTTTATAACAATAAAGATACTACTACTACTACTACTACTACTACTACTGCTACTGCTACTGCTACTGCTACTGCTACTGCTACTGCTACTGCTACTGCTACTGCTAAACAAAATTTTAACATTTTACATTAAATTTTCTTAATGGCAGACTAAGCATCATTTACCTGTTCTTTATAGATCATTGGTTTTAAAGGATTGCCACATTAAAATTCGCATATGACAAGTAAAACTAAACATATTTAGCGATGCTCTCTGCAATAGTCGAATAGTTATTGGCATCCTCATTCAATGTGTGTAATGCCATTAGAGGCAATTTTCTCTGTAGATACTTAAAAATAAATTATTTAAGAAATTCCTTTTAGATCATGTTGTAAATGAAAGAAATCATATGCATAATACTATAGACGTTTACAGCAGCAATATTTAAATGTACCTTTTTAAGGTTGCACTTTAACATACCTAGTGGGGTACTGATAATATTTACACTCTCGGGTCAATGTCAACTCACGCTGTCTTAAAACGTGAATAAGAATGGATAGATATTGTAATATTTTTATTTATAAGATCTAAAAGTAGTGTTCTTGTAATTTGTTTATAATATATGTATAGTGTTTGTTTAAATGTCAGGGGACAGAGAAATGGAAAGGGATAGAGAGAGAGCCAATGCTTAATTATAGACTAATGGCGTATTGAGTTAATTATTATATTACTAATATTATTTGTATGCATGATGGATGCGCACTCTACCCGCAAATTTATAGAGGTTGCTCAGAGATGTTGGGATACTTTGTGTAAAGAAACCATGGTTTCGGGTGATACATTACTGAGTAATTGCAAATGTTTTGCTTTTCAAACTCAATGTTATTTCTGTATTTCTCGGCATTGTTTTTTTTTTTTTTTTTTTTTCATTTTTAAAAATGCTTATTAGGAAGTTTAAAAATACCAGTAGGCGTTGTAATATTAAGTGCAGACATTGGGTCTAAACACGCCGATAACCAGTAGATTGGACAGGGCAGTACAGATCCTTGGATAGAATTTTACTATGTTATTTAGGAAATAGGTGGAATTAATTTTATAATCTAAGTTTATTATATTGAATCACCAATGATTAATGATTTCAATTGAATTCAGTAGTAGACGCAACAGATCATGTCTTCCCACATTTCTCATAGACTTGTCTCCAGTAATAAGGAGACACAGGTGTTGTAAACATCAGGTACACTTTATAGGCAATGTTAAGGACCACCTTGATGCATAGTTTTGTCAAAAATGGATTAGTTACGGTAGTTCTGTTTCATAGTTAGCTCAATCATCATGTCTGACACCAATGGACTTCTTTGGTGAAGCGCTAGTATGCTTTAAAGATAAGAGTACAAAACTGTCACAAACAAATATAATTACAAGTACACTATCTACTCTTGTACTAGGGATTTTTTTAATTATCTTTGTAATGTTTCGTAATTTGTCTATTATCTGTTCCGTAGTACTAATTTGTCATTAATGGTGACTGAAGGCAATGAAAACTTACTTTGAAAAGCATAAATTTTGAACCCAGATTGCGCGCCATTTTTTTTTTTTTAATAATTTGTGTAATTTAGTGTGAATGTATGCACAGCCCGTTTGGAAATTTGCTAACGCGAAGATCAATGCTTTAGTGTCAATAACAGGAAGGAAGATATGATTGGTATGACCTTCACTGTACTTGCTTTGTTCTCTGGTGTTCTAGCTGCACAATTTAAACCCTGTGAAGCGCACAAAGGAATACATCAAATCTGTCCGACCACAAAATTAATTCTCTCCCATTCATCGGTAATTAAACTGAGGGTCTAAATATGCTAATCCATTTAAAGTTGTTATACATATCATCCAGACCAAATGTTAGAGCAGATACAAATATTAACCCTGAAGTTAACAACTTGATTCTAGTAAAACTGTGCAATTCACTTCCTTTGTAAATATCACACATCAGGTATTTTTAACTCACTTGTTGATTTTGCATTTAAGAATTTTCAGTTCAAAGTGCATGTCAATACTATCTAGAAATATTTATGTTATACAGGGTGGATCCAAATGCTACCGACAAACTTTCAAGGGAGTTTAATGATTTCATATAAGTAAGAAACCATCATTGAGCCATAAGTACTTTTTTAAATGAAAACGTCCTCATAGCACCTGGTGCTAGAAGACAATGACATCCCTTTATTACGCATAAATTTATCTGCCTTGATCTATCGGTTTTTACTAAATGAAAATAGGAGGGTGGGTGGGTGAAAGACATGCTTCGAGATCGGAGCTTTAAGTTTCTGTAATAATTTCAACTTGATTACTGGTAGAAATCTTGTAATTAGACATGTCAATGCAAACGACACAGATCTATTATTATTTATGAATAAAATTGCCAAAATAAAATTACCTGGAGGAAGGAGTATGTGTGCTTTACTTAATATGAACAGGAATATGGGTCGGCGTCAATTAATCTTACAGAAAATGATGCAGTATACAAGTTTTAATTAGCACTCCATTCAGTCTGCAATTTACTACTTTGCATGTATTTACTCAATCTGCAATTTGGCTTACACCCGGAGGCAGTGGAAAAATAATGAAATAGCAAAATTTACAGCTTGAATTTACAGTTATATATGTCAACCTAATTAAACTCGGTTCAACCTAATTACCTAAACACATGTTACATAATTATATGCATGTGAAAAATTAAAGGATGCCAACATGCTTAAATACATACCAACCAACTTACATAAATGTCATTCTAATTATGTACAGTGCATTTAACAAATTGTATATGTCAAGACTAATTTAATGCCTTTCAACTAAATTAAATACGTCCATATATGATATACATGTCAACCTAATTAAATCTATTTTAACCTAATTTAATACATGGACCTAACTGAATACATTTCCATTTAATTAAATATAATTCAACCTAAATAAACACATCTCAGCCTAATTATATACAGTGCATGTCAACTTAATTATGTTAATAATTTATGCATTCAAGCGCATTTAATACATTTCAATTATTTAAATGCATGTCAAATAATTAAATACATATATAAATCTAATTAAATACATTTCCAACTAATTTAATACATTCAGCGTAAGCATGTACAGTGTACGCGAACTTAATTATATTAATGCATGTCATCTTAATTTAATACATTTCATCTTAATCAACATACTGATTAAATGCAGGCGAACCTAATTAAATATATTTAAACATTATTAAATATATTTCAACCTAAATACCTTTCAATCTAATTAAAGAATTTCAATCTACATGTCAAGTGCAAAAGCTAATACATGAATTGTATTACTTATCTAAGTTTATATTTAAGAGGAAAGTTATTCCAGTCGTACTGTTTAAGAATGAAAATTTATCTACAACTACAAACATCTATTCTGGTATTCTACGTGGCAAATTTCTTGATAGTTACCTAAACGCGAGCAAAAGTATTATTACATATATCAACACTAAGTCGTATATTAACATTTTTAGGAAATAACACCCCCTCCCCCAGTCATAATGGAAAAAAATGAAAAGAAAAAGATGTTATTAATAAACAATCTAAATTTGTCGTTACAGGGCACTAAACAAGAGAAATACATAATTCGATATTTACATAAATAAACCCAGAAAATTAATAACATAAAAGCAACAGAAGTACATTTAAATATGTAAGTACATTATCTGCTATGTCCTCTCAAGCCAGAGATTTTCTCTTGCCCATCTTAATGTACATAGTCCCTGCCAATTATTCTTACCCAATACTAAATTTAGACATGCCGCCCTACTGCTTCCCGACTTTACAACAAGCACATGTGTCCTGCTCATACAGCAAATAAGAGTCCATTCCCATTGCAATCTGTTCCCAGTTGAATGTGAATGATTGTTTTCATATTCACAAATTCTCATGTATGTTCAATTACTGTTCAGTGTTTTAAACTATGGATATGTCGAATAAATTATGATACATTTCTTAGAAGACTTTTATATATTTATAAATATCTGTTAAAAGCGCTATGTCTTTTGCAAAGTGCGCATTCTCAGCAAAAAAAAAAAAAAAAAAATACCAAATTCTAAATACTTTCTTTTGGAATCTCTTTGCTCTGTAACATTATGATGCGTAATGATTTCTGTATAAACGCTTTAAGCCATAACAATTATAAAAGATATAATTTAGCACTAATAATGTACTTTTATTGTACCAGGTTTAAAATACACATAAGTACGACAGTCGCCGTACATGAATATATCGTCCTTGTAACAATCGAAATATAATACATACAAATGAACAAACACATCGATATACTTAACAACATACGTTTTCTATAAGTAATTTATATACATATACATAAATATGAATAGAACCCTTACTCTTGAGTCTCCCTTCCATTTATTAGTAGTAATGGATATTTACATTCAAATAAATGCAACTGTTGCATGTGCCTTACGGACGTACATGTTAATACCATGCTTATAACAATCAAAAGAGCCGTATACATACATAAAACCATACATATGTACATACTTACATGCATACATAACTACATATATACAAATCTACATGCATATATACAAATATGCACATACTTCGATATATTTACGTTTTCTATTAATAATTTTATATACATATACATAAACATGATTGGAACCCTTACTCTTGAGTCCCCCTTCCATTTATTCACACCCCCTCTCCAACTGCCCTCTCTTCATTATAGTCATTAACCTTCTTTGTCGGGTCTTCTCTAGAAATATTCCCAAATTGTGTGAGTATCGCGCATGAACAACACTCCCTGGCAGATGTTCAAACTTCTATTGCAATTCAAACATTTTGGTGGTAAATGGTCATTTCTTAAAATCTCATTTCCCCGCATTCTATCAAAATATGCATCCAGGTATCGCTTTTCCCGCCCAATGAGTAATAAATACTTTCCCCCAGAACATTAACTGCTTTGTTTCCTTTCCAAGCCACTGTACTACTAACATCAAGAGGATCTTCGTAGATATCAGATTATTAGGCAATATTATATATTATATATAATTATATAATTATATAATATATAATTATATATATACAGAGTGTCAAAATGTATACACACTTCAAACAAAGAAAAAACTGTGCTAAAATAACAAAACTGAATTCACACAAACAGAAAATGATGAGCACTAATCATCTTACATTTTGCAGTTACTCAAAATGCCCAACATCAGCGCCGATACACTTCTGAGTACGTCGGTCCTGGTGGTGTAGTGGTTACCATACTTGCCTCCTAAACCCAAAACGCTGGTTCGAACCCGGCCAGGATCGATGGATTTTTTCGGGCGTAAAAGTATGGCTTCCTTCGGAAGGGAAGTAAAGCCGTGGGTCCCGTGTCGTACATTTGCGGCACGAAAAAGAACCTCAAGCCTGAAAGAGAGGCCTCTGAGCAAAATTTGTCGGCCGTTTCACGCCCTGAGTTGAAAGGGACGCTGATGACCTGAGATGTTAAAGAGCGTCCATAAATAAATCAATCAAAAAAAAAAAAAACTTCTGAGTACGTTGAACTACTGATTGAGCTGCGTTTGCGAAAGTGTCCTAAGCGATTGCAGCACCTGCCGTTTCAATTTCTCCCCTTTAACGGAGTTTGATCCTGAGTTAGTTCCGGAGAACGCGGTGAAAATTCAATCAGATCTCTTCGTCCTATCCATTACCTTGGATAGTGCCTTGGATCCAGTGCGCGGGGCTTGTTGCTGTGCGAGGTCTCCCAGATCTGCTTTTGTGAACATCGCATACGGTACCACGAGTTTCAAATTTGTCTCGAATGCGTGCAATTGTTACTCTCGTTGACGATTCTGTTCTGTACACACATCTCCATTGTCTTTAAACTTAAACAACATTCTCGGTTTTCCAATACCATTTAAAATTGCTTTCCGCTGATTAAATGATAATTTTAGCTTCATTTTGTTGTAGCAACGCCTAGCATAACGTAATGTGAGTCACATCTGTTTACAGAACATCGTACTATAAACTTGGCTTCGTTTGTTCATTGTTGATTTACCTATCACGTAGCAACGCTATCATAATGTACGTGAGTCACATTTGTTTACAGAACATCATACTACATATTACTGTTGTTTTTCGGCGCAACTTTCAAATATATTAAATAGATATCAACTGTTAAAGTGGGTATACATTTTGCACCCTCGATACACACACACACACACACACACACACACACACACACACACACACACACACACACACACACACACACACACACATACACATACATATACAAACACACCTAACAATAAATTTGTAAGTGCATAACTCGAGAACACATAATAGCACCCTGGTAATTCATTCTATACTAATTCAGTCATATTGTTCTTCTAAGAGCATCTCTTTAACATTTCCTTTCCCTTCTTCACTCTGTTAAACATCACTTATTTTTTTATTTATGAAACACTACCTTGTGAATATGCTACTATATGTGAAAAAGCTATATCCTTAATATCAAACATAAACTTAATAATGCAGATGACTGCTAAAGTAAGGTGGAGCAACTGCGACTCTTGTAGATGTCGTTGCATGCATTGAACGTAAGCGACTGCATCTTCGTTGAGACGAGGGCTCTTAAGGTTAAATCTCAAATGTTGACTTCTGCTGTCAAATTATTTATATGTTCAATTGGTCACCCTCCCAATAATGCCTAGACAAGAGTACAATTAAGAAATATGCTAAAAGGAAAGCTCCCAGGATGTGGCCGAGGAAAGGTAATTTTAAGTACAGGAGAAGGCAATTTACAAATATTGTGATTTATTTAACCATAATCAGAACATAATTATCATACGAAAATATGCTTAACATTAATTCCGCACAATAATGTACTGATCAACATAGCATGCAAATTAAAAGCTTAGCTCAGTACTCCATTTAAATACAATTTTAAAATTTAAAACATCTAATTAATTACCGGGCTAATTCACTTCACAAATATCAAATTGAGGATTTTAAAAGATCTTTAGTTTATCTGATTTGACAAGGAACTTAAAAGCAAAATTAAACCCTTTACTGTGGCGCTCTACTATGATTCCTTGTCCAAGAGAGAATCAATGGAGTTACGTAAACCTGGCGAATCACTGCTTCTAAAGACCAAGGTCACTCAGTCGACAAAGATCATGGCCACAATCTTTTGGGACTGTGAAGGAATACTCTTCATTGACTTCAGGAATAGGAACACCACAGTAAATGGGAAGCTCTAGGCTGGCCTACTGCACAGACTACGTGCTTCCATCAAAGAGAAAAGCAAGGAAAGCTGAGTGGTGGTGTGCACCTTCATGACAACGTGCCTGTGCACACAGCTCTTGTTGCAAAGGAAGCTGTGAAAAAATGTGGCTTCAAGGAGATCGACCCTACAGCCCAGATCTAGTTCCCAGTAGCTGTTTCTTCTTCTCAAAATTCAAGATGGATCTTCGAGGAAGGCAATTTAAGTGTGAAGAAGTTATGGAGCTGTTTATGTCGATTTTGCAGACAAGACTTCTGACTATTGGGGGCGGGGGTAGGATTGAAATGGTAAGTCAAAGATGTGAGAAGTGTGTTGCAATAAAGGGTTACTATATTGAAAAGTAAAATATAATTTTGTCTTTATCATATCTAGAAAATGCTTAGGCCGGAAACTTATGGACTTATCCTCGTAACTAAAGAAATGAAACAACTCGTAAGGTTGTCCGTTTTTTTTTTTTTTTTTTTTTTTTTTTTTTTTTTGCTGTAAACAAAATGTTTGATGCGATGTGCAACAATAATTATTAACTGTGTCTGTTTCTTTCATGCAGTGAACCATAGATTTGCCTATAGAGACTGTGAATTTGTAAATAAATCAATTTTGGTGTTTTATGAATATATTTTAATTTTTGTAGTTAGCAATTCATATGTTGCTTTCTGGTGTTTTGCATTGAGCTAGTCACTCCTAGCTGATGAAATTTTCCACTATTGTAATATATTTCACTGAATATAACCAAATATAATTTATGTTAAATTGATTCGTAACTGATAATACTTTTGGGTTTTCATATTATAGTTAACACTAGCAGTCTTCTCCTTATGGCCATGAAGCACTCTGTTTTCTCCATTGTGATACTGTTTCCACAATAACATCAACTGCTGCACAGAGTTAAAATTAATTAAATTCGGACATGGGTTCCATTAACTCTACATGCAAGAACAGCAATCTTCAATTATGCTAAAATAATGTGTGGGACGAGTTTAAGCCTTGTCAACATGAACATATGCATTTCCCCACTAATTACCATTAAATATACGTTAAAGCTGGACTTAAAGACATTTAGTCTATTCTTAATTCAATCGTATTATCATAGGAACCAAGCGTTTACATACACGGCGTCCCAAAATCATCGTTACGTTTTCCAGAATATGCCATCCACGTTACGCCATAAGTGCAATGCAAAGTAACAACGGACTGTCAAATCCTATCTTCTGACAACGTGTTACACAAACTATCCATATATTTTATAATAGTTTCCTTTGTTTCATCATCATTGCGTAAATAACAATAGTTAACAGCCATATTGCATATTGCATTTTATATGTCAACTTGTGTAGTTTTGTACATACAACCCGAAATTGCCTTTTAAAATCTGCAAGTATATATGGTTTTTGTCTAATTTAGGTTTAAAAGATTTTTTATTTTGTCTTTCGCTATTCTCTATTCTTTTGTTTGCATATTTTGTTTATTTGTTCTTTTGCTTGTTACTCTTTGTATTATATAAAGAAGTATTATAGTGTTAGACGCTCTGGAAGTAATCACTAGGTGGGAGGAGTGACAGGAGATTTAAAAATTTAATCACTAGATGGCAAGATGTTCTCCAAAAGAAACTTTATGATCTAGCACATGTTGAATCAAGCATGATGCAACTCTTATCATATGTAGTTACCTCAACCTAACCTGTTTATTGTGGGGTTTTTTTTTTTTTTTTTGTTATCTCAGTTTGTGTTTAACTGCATTTTTGTGTTTCTTGTGAGAGATAGTGAACCTTTGTGGTGTTTAGAAGTTAGTAGAAATGGCAACTGGTAAATTTCGTCGTGTAAACGACCCGGACAGTTTTTGTTACGCGTGCGAGAATTCGTTTCAAAACTCGAAGAGATCAAATCAATTATTTAGTTAAGAATGCATATAAACTCTTATTTTGATTGTCCTATTAATAGTAATAGTAATAATAATTGCTCTCTTTTGCAATCACACAACATGTCTCCATCACATGATGTAATCTAGAAAAGTAGATACTATTTTACTATTACAAGTTTCTGAGAGGTAATTTGCATTTCCATGAGAGTAGAGGCTCCATAAACGAGAAGGCATTCTTTCCTGCAAGTTTGCATTAAGTCCTCTGTAGTTGCTTTACAATCCGTTGTGTTAAAATGGCACCAGTGCTAATCAAGGTCGCACTATATACTATCCTCGTAACACGACTGGTGGATTACGAATTACAAGCACGCGGCAATTTATCAGCTGTGCATCTGACCTTGACTTATGTGAAGGACAGAGAGCGATGATATAATATTAGCAGGTAGCTCTCCTGCATGTACAAGCAAACAGAACGACATACATGATGTTCAGGTCGTTAATCCTAGAAATTGCTAGATAATGCGATTCAAAATTAATAAAAGGTCATAATTAAGCAGTTGGGTGGTTTCAAATTGTCTTCTTTACACTACCGTATCGTAATGTAACTAATGCCTGCCTAAATTTAGAACTGAAAGTGGCAGTCTAGCGGCACTGGAATAAAACAATTGAAGATTATGCTGCAAAGTAACTTGCGATACTATTTTGCACCACTAATTTTTAAATTTCAACTGAAAGTAGCAATCTTGCTATATTACACACTGTAATATTCATGAAATTATTCAGCCAATGCAAATTACCTGTTCTTAATATGAACAGTTATACTACAAGAGGTGCTCTGGGTAAGATTAATTCCTGGCACTTTATTAACAATAGTAGGACCGGAAATAACTTCATTCTTCATAACTGGGCGTGCATTATCCTTCAAAAATTTACTTATGTCCTCTTATGAAAAAACTTTTGCTACATATCCAACAAATGTTCTTTTCAAGAAGGCGATCAAACTTCCAAACTTCGATTTATTAACACTATGACTCAGAAACGACGATTTCTCTAGAAAATACACCAGCATAACATTCTCACTAATTGTCCTATAATTTTTTCTTTTCGCACCAAGCTGTGAATAAAACACGTTCTCGCTCATACCGTTTTTTAGACTTCTCATACAGCAAATCATTTTATGCTAGTCGCCGCTTCAAACGTCTCGAATGGAGTTCCTTCAAAAAAATTTATTACTTTCGTCAAATTCCACAATAAATTTCAACTAAACTTCATATCATTGAGCCACTAAATGTTTCAATAAAATCAACAATGATTAACAATACAATAATACGTAACTGTACAAACATATGAACAAATGCTAATCGAGTCAATATTTCTAACACTTTGTTTTTAATTTTCCCAATTAAAATAAATTATAATAAATTAAAAATAAGTTACATTACAATATGGTACTATAAAATAGTATGTAACATACTTTTGAAACGCTCATTGCGATCCTCGCATGAAATACAACCCGAGGTAAACTAATCGAATACCAATATATGCCTTTCAACACTTGTATTACAATATAATATTCCAAACCTTCTAATGGCGAATTTGGGTAATCATGTGTCTCCTTTCGTAAATGTGAAAATAACTTTTCTGTATTAAACATGATAGTAGTTCTAAGTTGATTATCTACTTAAGTCAAATTCTGTAAAGTATCAGCATTTAAACTTTTACAGAATGACTCCCAATAATCATCCCCAGTATAAACAAAATAAAAATCAGTAATTAAAATGGAAAGCACAACTGAACACTGATAGACATACTTGCAGGAATAGTAGCCACAATGTCGATGTTTACTCATATTCTAACACCAGAAGCAAAGGTAACCTTAACGCACAACAAGAAATTTAACGAAGTTTATCAACACACCACTCGACAGTGTTTATTTATGGACTAATAAAATATTATGTACAAAATGAAACAGTAGTAATAATACTGATAATTATACGCGAGTGCCTTTCAGCCAATTCACGGTCTCATTTATATCTTTTCACCAATCAGAATGGAACTTAAACGATAATTTTAACGCACGGTGCTCAAAAACTAATAACTGATCAATTTTCCTCCTTATTTCATTTTTTATTCTTATAATCTCTGCTTCTATTCAACTAGCAATCCAGGAAACCAAAAGAAGATTTCATCACAATACGAAATATGACATAAATGATACAAAAATAGTAGTACATAGTAATCGTTGTAACAGTGTTCAGTTGTATTTTATTTCATTTAAATCTCCACCTGATCCTAATTGAGATAAAAGCTAATAAAATTAGTGTATGTTTATAGAAATATCAAACAGTTAAACCAAATCACTTCAATGATTATATTAAAAGTACCAAAAATGACATCGTTCTCGCGTTGCAATTATCTTACGGAATCCCACTCATTTGCTTTTATTTTGCTTAGGCAATTATCAGCACTCGTGGTATTACTGATGATAGGTCACTTGCAACAGTTGGTAGAAATTAGACTAGGACAATATTTACTTATTTAGTTAAAGTGCAGTGTGTTACACTTCTAATTACAGTCATGTGCTAGATAACGTAATAAAAATATTATAAAGTTATACTTCAAACTAAACAGTTAGTACTGGAAAATTCGCTGTTGCAGGCCGATAGAAAACTCAATAATGCCAGCAATAATTTTATTTTAAATTTATAATCATAATTCTGTAACTCAAAACTTATGGTAACAAATGCATTTTCTCTTAAAAATCTACTTTTATTCATACATTGCATATTTTTATATTCCCCAGAATGACAAAACTTATCACATGATTATTTTCATTCCAAATCTATTTACACGAAAGATAAATTTATAACATGGAACCAGATAATGTGCCAAGATACCTTTAACAACTACCTATGCCCTATATTGGTTATTTTCACCAATCAGAATGCTAAAGGAGGATTCAATGAATGGAAAGAGTTGCTTATTGATCATGAAAATCTCGCACTCTCCAAATCACACGTTTCTTGATTAAGGAAAACGTGATTCTGCTCTTGGAAAGAAGATTAAAGAGAAATGATATTTCTTGTTAATGAAGAAACCAAATACCGGAAAGAGGTTTTGAAAAGAGTGGTGAAATAGTGAATACTTTCAGCAACCATGGGCACTGATTTAAGGAAAGTAAAAGTGATTTGGTTCCCTTCATAAGGCAACTGTATGTTGGCTCTGGGATAATTAGCTGTTTTATCTCCATTTCCAGCAAAGCATATACTCTGAACTGAGGAATCCACGCCTCGGGGTAGTCTTGTGTTTTTCTGCTGAAATTCATCGTGAGATTATTTTCATCATGAGTGAAAACTTACACCAGAGGTAATTAAGCAACTAAGTTAGCGAAGCTATGTATCTAGTAGTGCAATTTCTTCTATGGATGCATTACCAGTAAGAAACAAATTAAGCATTTTTCCACATTTATTCTTAACCAAGGCATAAATTTGAAGAGCCTGCAAGCCTACTAAGAAAAAGCTCTATATCAGAAAACCGCCTTTCTGTTATAATGATTTTCAAGCCAAATTATAATTAATATCATCTTCTAAAGTTATCCTCTGTGTTGTTACTTCATTTTGGTAGTAAAATGTGATGCAAAATTCTATTCATAAAGCATGTAAATGTTTTTGCACGTCCTAAAGAGAAAACAACAGAAAGATATCACGTAAGTCAGTTTAATCCATTGAAACTGCAACAATGAAACCAAAATGAGGTGCAGTTCCATAAAGATTCAATACCGTAAACGTAAAACGTCATTTGATCCAGGAGTAGTGTGCAATCAGTAATCTCAAAGACTTACAGAATATTAATGAAATACGCAACAATAATTTCAGAGACTATATATGGATTTTAGACAAGTAATTTGAAATAGCAAATCTATGACTTCTCTTTTCAAATTTCAACGTCATGACATTAAATTTCTAAAGGACCACTGGTTAATGAAGCTTCTATTCGAATTCTAATCTCGTTGATTACCTTTTTTACTTGTACATGTGATACTGCTTCATAAAATAATGAACCCAAACCTAGCATCTTCGAAACCACAGCCTGTCACCTTATCCATTAGACCATACAGTCAGGTGAATGGCTTTCTCTAGAGCAGTGATTCTCAAACTATGTCCCCGCTGACTCCTCGGGGTCTGTAAAGCATCTTACTACTGTTAACAGCATTTTATTCCTGTATGTGTACAAAAATAATGAATTACGAAAAAAAAACGAATGACGAAACACATTTACAACCTGCATTTATTGAGTTAAAGTAAATTTATTCCGCAGGTAGCTTTCAAAGAGGTAAGCTGGAAATGTGGCCCAAGCAGAACACACGAGTACAGCAATAGTTTCCCTAGCAACAGGCGGCGATACTGGACTGGCTATCTCATGCATTTTCCTGGACTACCAAAGAATGCCATGAAAGCATTGCAACTTATTTGTATGAAGATGTATTCTCTTTTAAATCGGTTATAGAAAGCGTTTGGAAAACATGGAATCAAAGCTCAGAATGCACATTTCTCCTATTAAGATCGATATATCAGACTTGAAGGTGAAATATAGCATAACAGCTCCATTACAAAATTAAAATGTTTGCTAGTCAACATCGTTATTAGTGTTTACGCGGTGTGTGTGTGTGTGTGTGTGTGTGTGTGTGTGTGTGTATTTGTGAATGAAATGTTCTTATGATTGTGTAAAGATGCACTGTAATAAAAATGCAATATTGAAAGAATGAAAAGTTGTTATATATTTGGATTTTCTAAACCAGTGATGAACAACCTTAAATTTATATCATATTTATATATGGGTGTGTGTGTGAGAGATAAAAATTTAAGATTTTGAATTTTCAGTTAATTCTTTACGAGTTCGGGAGAGCGAAAGATCTTTAAAGTTTGAAAACTGCAGCTCTAGACTACACCATAAAACAGCTAATCGCTTATCACTGCTGTCATATAATTAATTCACAAATTTAGAGATTTTTATAGCTCTAAAACGCTGAATATCAGCTATTGAATATCCAAATTTCCTTGTTCGCGAAGCATGTTTGAAAATGACACATGTACAAGGGTAGATTCATAAGTTTCCAGCCTCACCGATAAGGATTATCGCCTTCATAAAAAACCTTTATCTGGTAAAATACCTTATCTGCATAAAGAAGGCTATATGACATTTTCAAAATGGAGTATCTAGCTGTTATTAAGTTCTTCATAAAAGAAGGACTTACTCCAAAAGAAATTAAACAGCGATTGAACGGCGTATATGTCGAAGCACCCCCCTCATATTTTACCGTAAAAGAATAGGTCAAACTTTTTGGAATGGGTCAAGAAATCACTGAAGACGAAGAGCGTGCAGGTCCACCCTTGGAGGGGCTCACTCCTGAAAACATCGCTCTTGTGGATGGAGAAATTATGGAAGACTAGAAACCAAAGTTACAGAAATAGCAGCAAGGGTGATCTTCCTAAAACAACAGCCATTCGAATTGTTCATGAACATTTAAACATGAATAAGGTTAGTGCAAGATGGGTGCCCACACTTCTTTCCTCAGTCCAAAAGCAGCAACGAATCGTCTGTTGTCAAGCATTTTTGGAGCTCTCTCGTGGCAACGAGAGATTTGCTGATTTGGTTTATTTACGGACACTCTTTAACATCTGAGGTCATCAGCGTCCCATTCTATTCAGGCGTGAAATGACCGACAAATTTTGCTCAGAGGCCTCTTCTTTCAGGCTTGAGGTTCTTTATCGTGCCTTAAATGTACGACACGGGGCCTACGGCTTTACTTCCCTTCCGAAGGAAGACATACTAAGGAGTTTTACGCCCGAAAAAATCCTTCGATTCTGGCCGGGTTTGAACCCGCAATATTGGGTTTAGAAGGCAAGTATGATTGCCGCTACACCATCAGAACAGACACAATGAGAGAGTTCTACAAATCATTGTTACAGGAAATGAAACTATGATCGCTTGTTCAAAAGAAAACCAATGGAGTGGCGTAAACTTGGCGAAGCGCCGCCTCTAAAGGCCAAGGTCACTCAATCAACCAAGAAGATCATGGTCACAATCTTTTGGTACCGTGAAGGAATACTCTTTATGGGCTTCAAAGAGAGGAACACCACAGTGAATGCGGAGTACTAAGCTGGCTTACTGCACACACTACGTGCTTCCATCAAGGGGAAAAGGCAAGGAAAGCTGAATGGTGGTGTGCGCCTTCTTCACGACAACGCGCCTGTGCACACAACTCTTGTTGAAAAGCAAGAAGTGAAGAAATGTGGCTTCAAGGAGATCAACCACCCACCCTACTGCCCAGATCTATCTCCCAGTGACTATTTACTCTTCTCAGAACTCAAGAAAGGCCTTCGAGGAAGGAAATTAAATGTGATGGATGCTGTTTATGCCCTTGCAGACAAGACTTCTGACTATTTGGGGGGGGGGGATTAAATGTTAATTCCAAAATGTGAGAAGTGTATTGCAATAAAGGATAACTATATTGAAAAGTGAAATATAGTTTTTGTCTTTATCATACCTAGTTTTAGGCCGGAAACTTATGGACCTACTCTCGTGTCAACATTTGATTGTATCAATTTATAATTCCGTTACTTTCCTTTGTGAACCATTGAACTTCTATCTCCAATTGCTTATCTAAGACTTTTAGACAGTCTCTGAAAGTATTGCGGCATATTTCATTTGATTGTTAAGGTCACATTGAATAAAACACAGATCTGCTAACTATAATAAACTAAACTGAGTCCTCGCATAAAGAGTTTACTGGTAACTTTTCGTTCCTGAGTTAAACATACGTGTACTAAAACAAGATCATAGCAACGCGAGTCTGGGTTATTCTTATCACTTACAAAACATGGTAGGAACACATGTAAAGTATGACAAGAGACGTTTACCCCTGCTATGAAATGATGAATATACGCACCTATAGCAAACAGTTCTACGGAATTGCCTATACAATTCAAAAGTGGGCAAAATACTTTCATTTGTCATCTAAACACCCAAACTATATTATGAATAGGATTTGAATTTGTGAGAGACTGTAAATGACAGACAGTCTGGATCCTGGGAAGTATAATTTTCTTATCACCAACAATAAGCTAGGCAGCTCTAATGCAAAATATCTATCAAAACCCTTCTTCTTATATGGAGCAGAACATATCAACGCAAGGATAGGGAACAGTTCCTGTTAAAGCCTTAATGTGTACAATTTGTAGCCGATAGCATGTAATACACTTATTTGTTATCATATATCATTGCGATCACACCGAGATTCAAGACTGCCACCGACTTCTTGCACAGCGCAGCAACAATCACTTAAGCATTTGAGCTTTATCTTCACAATCAGCTACCTCCAAAGACAGGAAGCCTCAAAATATGTGAAAACAGATAAAGTAGAATATCTATGCTTGGAACTATTAAAATCCGCATAAACGTGGGACTTGAAATAACATATTCATATTGTGTTACACTAAACTTGCTTTGAGTAAGCCAATGAAGGAATGCTAGACATTCTGCATAAATTTTGAGGAACGCAGACGAATATAAAATTCTCCAATATTCTGGTACTGAATACAAATCATTGCTTGATCCCATTAGTATACCGTCACTGGTGGCCGATGATTGTTAAGGCGACGACTCGTGAGCGGGAGGTCTGGAATTCGAATCCCGCTAGGACCATCCTCCCTGACTGAGGTTTTTTTTTTCCTATGTCCTCATAAATGACAAATGCCGGGGAGGTGTCCTAAACTTGGGCCTGAAACGTTTCCTTCCTTAAAAATCCTTTCCCAATTTATCATTTCATCTCGTGTATCATCAGTGTCCACCGCCAGTGGTGCCTCAGTAGTAAAAACGCGCGTTACATACTAATCAAAAAAATAGTGCCTCTTGCAGCTCCATTGGTAAGTGTTCTTTCATCTGAACCAGAATACAGTACTTGCGAAAAAACTGTGGAATATATATATATATATATATATATATATATATATATATACTTATTTTCACTGTAAATAGATTAAACGTATAATGTTGAATTTATCACAACAAAATTTTATTTAGAAGAAAACATTGCAAGTAATACTAACAGACCCGAAGAATTTAGTTTGTAATTTGACATGTTTTAAAAGCCTTTTATATGGAGTTACTGCTTTTCTATTTTGTGTATGTAGTTGATTAATTATTTTTATTCCACATATAAAAGAGTACGCATGTTCTTCAATAAATTATTAAGAACTTTATACAAGGAAATTAAAGCATTTCTGATATAATCAACATTCCACAAGTTAAAATGGAGCTATCTGTATATACAGAGGGTTCCAAAAATTGTATACACACTTCAAGCAAAATAACATAACATAACAAAACTGGATTCAAACAAATAGAAAATGATGAGCACTAATCATCTTAGTCTTTTACAGTTACAGCAGCTACAACAGTTGCTCAAAATGCCTACCATCGACGTCGATACACTTCTGAGTACGTTAAACTACTGATTGAGTAACGTTTGCGAAAGTGTCCTAAGCGATTGCAGCACGTGCCGTTTCTTCCCGAAGTGCTGTCAGTGTACCTGGTTTTATACGGTATACAGCATCCTTAAGAGTTCCCCATAGGTAGAAGTCCAATGGCGGTTCTGTTCTGTACACACGTCTCCATTGCCTTTGAACTTCAACAACATTCTTGGTTTTCCAGTACCACTTCAAAATTGCTTTCCCCTGTTCAAACGATAATCTTGGTTCCAGTTTGTTGTAGCAACGCTAGAATTACGTAATGTGAGTCACGTCTGTTTATAGAATATCATACGATAATCTTGGCTTCATTTGTTCATTGTTGATTTACGATAAACTTGGCTTCATTTGTTGATTGTTGATTTACCTGTTACGTAGCAGCGATATCATAAGGTATGTGAGTCACATTTGTTTGCAGAACATCATACTACACATTACTGTTGTTTTTCAGTTCAACTGTGAAAAATATTAAATAGATATCTACTGTGAAAGTGTGTATACATTTTTGGCACCCTCTGTATTTTGAGTGGCGTCTGACTAAAGAAATTAAATAAAATGTTAAAGATTTAAAAACTTGAATCTATGTCAAGTATATAACGAAAATCAGATATAGATACTTATTTATTTCTCGGAACTTAAACTGAGCATTTTTATCAATGTTATCCATTTTAATTAAAAGAAAAGTGTTACGAAATGAGGCTTGTTTTATTCACATCCAGTTCTATTTTATTACATATTTGGGCGAGGGATATTCCACTATATATGCTCTGAGAAGAAAGGTGTAATTATTTATATTAAGAAATGTTTTTCCTGTAAAGTTGCAACTAACGTAAATGTTTTTAATATTTACATTTTAGTATTTTTATTACAAGCTTATCTGCAGAATATGATTACATAATTATTACATTTTGAAAAAAAAAAACATGAATGAAAGAAAATATCCTCATTTTCTATTCAAAACGTTATGTTTAAACTGCTTTCATAATACTATCTCTAAATAAAATAGTCAAACGAATGCGTGGAAAGAAAAGGAGAGAAAGTTGGAGGCAGGGAGAGCAGAGGAGTGGAAAGAAAACGGTGAGGGAAAAGTGAGGAACCGCATATGCTGCATTCTGATACTCTGTGTTTTGTTTTTCTTTTTTTTCTAATAAACAATATTGTAGTCGTTCGCTCATTTGATCATTAATTAAACTAGAGAAGACTGTTTCATGACATTTATTCTGTGAAGAGGGTTCTCTTATATGTGTATACGTAGATGATTCCCTCCTATCCTATTTACGCCTCACATCGTTTGGTATCGTATATCTAGGGGCAATGAGCAGAACACCGCTTCTCTGACAGTCATTAAGTTTACATGCAGCCCATAGGATTTAATTAAGGATCTCAATTAGTAGCTATTTCGTGATCATATTTCACACTGGTGTTTGCATGAGCGTTGACTGTGGTCAAGGAAACTGCAGCTTAATACACAACCCACTTATACATTATAATTCACCTCATATATGCGGAATATAGAACCTCAGAATAGAACGAATGAAGCCTTGTCCTTTACATAGCTCCAATAGAGGAAACTACAAAAACTGCACTCTAGAATTCAGACACTTTAAACATGGTGAGTTTATCAAACGTTTCATCTTCAGGATGAACCTAACACTAGAGTAAACAAAAATATTAATCACAATCGTGTTTGTAGAAGCCCTCTCGAGCTATTATCCATCGTGAAAAAAGCTCTGTACTTAATCAAAAATAAAAGTATTGGCCACTTTTCTTATGGAGAACACTCGAACAAGGTATCTATTATCTACATTCACTGAGATTAGCATCTTCTATAACTATAAAAGGTGTCAAAAGAAAGTTTTTTTTTCAAAAATAAATCTTCTTTTTGTTCTCTTTGGAAATGCCATTTTCTTTCAAGAATATCTGTATCGACAATGAACTGAAGTTTGCACCCAAAAAGAGTTAGAACTACAGCAATGATAACTCCAACCCCCAACTATTAAACTTCCAGGTTAGAGAGTACGTCAAAAAATTTGTGTGGTTCAGGCTTTTTCGTTCAACTTGAGCAATAGAAACAGTGTCTTGTTGCATGTGGAAATTAACAATGTGTAGGGAAATGCATTGTAGCGTTGAGTCAGTTACTAATTGGAAATGACAGTTGGGAAAGATTAGGGTCTGCGCATCGCAACACGAAGTAGAAGCGTTCTTTTTAACTGTCTTATGACAGAAACTATTGTGATAGCTTGAGGAGAGGATGTGCCGCCGTCTGTTCCCGTGGTAGGCATCTTAGTTAGCGTCCATCGTGCATGTAAGTAATAGTTATTGTTTTCTTTACATTAATGTTGCAGCTACGTCCCCAGTCTAACTCTCAGTTAGTTAAATAGGTTACAGAATAATATTTTGGGAGACTGAAAGCAGAGAGTCGTAATAGTATCAACCATTAGTATAATGCATTCCCGAAAATGCATAACAACATAATAAAGTTGGGGATATTGTGAATAATGAGCTTAGAAATAATGTCATAAATTCTTCAGTACCATGCAGTTCAATTTGGATTGTGTCTTGTAAGTAATGTTTTCATCTTGTAGCTGGAAAGGGTCGTTTTCTTGCTACAAGATAAAAAAAACCTTGCTTGCAAGACACAATCAAAATGGTACTGTATGATACTGAAGAATTTATGGCATTATTTCTGACCCATTTTTCATAATATCCCCAAATTTATTTCTGGAAACATCTCTAAGCAATGATAAACTATGGTTAACAATTAACAGAACACATTGGTGGGACTATTATCCTTTATGTCGGAGCACACCTGTTCTTTTCTTGGTACTGAAGCGTCCATATCTGGATTAATTTGTGTGGTATCTCAGCAGGTATCCAATGGTGATGTATAGCCCATTGCAGTCTCTCTTCTTTATGGTGATAGGCTTTAACAATTATTTTCTTACGTCCATGTGCCCTTTCAGATCACCTTCAGAAACTTTCATTTTTACTGCCACAAATACAATGTTCTTGTTCAATCCTCTTCTGCACATATTTATTTTGTGGTGCAGTTTTAAATATAATACTTTTACTTTTAGTTCATATTAAACTAATATCACATTTTATAATTTTGTAACATTCTTCTAGTCAAATTATTAATTGTTGCCTTTATTTGTCTGGAAATCAAGGATGCATTGCCTTATTCCAATAAACAATTGCATGTCTTTCATTTAACGAATCTACAAATCTACCTGCCTCAATGTCACAATCGTAACACGTTTTTAACTAATATTTTCATACTTGGAGTCATATCAATTGAGTCATTACTCACTTTAAATGTCACACTGTATACAGCAAGCTTATTTAGCAATACGACCTTGATGCATCTGTTTGGTTGATAGTATAGGAAATAGCATCGTTGCCTTACTTGCTTAAATTGGTATGCACGATGGCTTAGCCGATGGAATCTACAGTTCCAGTTTTCAATACTCATGTTTTTCTAACGCAAAAACACTTATCTTATATAACCGCAACAAAGTGTGATGTTACAATTTTAAATAATATGCTATTTAATGTGTAAATGAAAACAACAATCTGCATAATAATTAGAGAACGCATTTTTATGTATATAAATATGTTTTTGCTTTAGATAAAATATTGCAACTCTTTTTATGATTCCAAACGAGAACACTGTATTGTCTACACGAAATTCTAGTTCACATAAAAATAATTTTGTAGCATTTGTATGGAAATGCATACATATTTAAAATAATTTTCTATAAACATACAAATTGCTATGTTTTCTTTGCCCATTTTTTTCAAATTCAACTCCAAATACTCATTTTAAATACTGTATATTTCTTTCAAGTATCAATCATGACCTTAACAATATGTGTGCCGCTCTCCCTCTCTCTCGCTCTCAATCTCTCTCCCTTTCTATCTCTCTTTCTTTCAGCAGAAAGGAAACTCTCTTTCTACGAAAAGCAGTAGTGCATGCGATTCGAATGTTTTTCAATCCATGCGATTCGAATGTTTTTCAATCCTTGGCATTTTCTTGATTAGTTCAGACCGTTTATAAATTAGCTAATATAAATTAAGTGATTGGGAATATAATACCAAGTGTCAAGTGTTTATTCCAGCAATATGTTGCTAATTTAATAAAGATTTTACAAGTGATGGAAAAATGATATTTAGTCAAACACGTAAGAAATGTGTAAATGCGAATGAGCGATATCACGTCTTGCAACATTTAGAAGGTAATAAACATATCATGGCACCTGACAAGTTCTTTTAGGCAAAGTATCTTTTTTCACATAGACTCCTTTTCAAAATGTTCTGAAGATTTATGCAAAGTACTTCTTGTGTCTGATATTCCTTTATGCATATGTAAAAGTCCAAAGTTTAGAAAGCTACTTGCTAATTTTACATATTAATCAACGTTAAGAAAATTGATTCTATGTTAAGAACAAATGTTATGATAGACCAGAGTGGAATCTGGAAATAAAAATATAGAGGTTAAGCGGTAGGAATGAGAAAGGTTATAGTGAGTGTGGTAAGTGTGCTAGAAAATGAAGAAATACCTTGCAAGTGGTATTTTCTATTAGCCTGCAGAGAAATGTTAGCATCATATCATATAACGATGTATCGCTTATTCAGTGAATCTGTGCAGTTACATCCGGATGGGGTCAAAACTACTGTTACGTACGGATGTTGCTCCCTATATGATGAAGACAGCAGAAGGTCTTTCTGTACGCTTCTCAAACAAGTTTACACCAAGAATATATTAACGGTACGTAGTTTATATCTTGAAGTGAACAAATTAATTTAAAAAAATATTCGTAAAAGTGGGACAAGAATTGGTTTGTTCAAAGTCAAAAATCCAGATCTTGCTCTTCCATGTAGACTCACAGTTACATAATTGGGGTCATTTAAAATTAGTGACAGATAAAATAAATAACGGTGAGGCTCCAGCAATTGAAATTTCTTAGAATTTGTTTAAGACAAGTCATTAATTACGAATTATCTTACATATTTGAGTTTTTGTGTTATTCTAGAAATAAACTGGCAACATTAACCAACTTGTTAACTGAGGAAGTCAATGAGGTGCATAGCATTGAAGAAAAATTTAGTTAACTTATAGGTCCCAAGTAGCAGCTATTAAACAGAAAATTAAAATGTGTGTAAAAAAAATCACGAATTTTATACTGTGTGTAAGCTAAGTTTTGTAAAGTAGGTAATCTGTGGTTTACGAAAGAGAAAAAAATGCGCATTATAGCGAAAAAAGGGTGTCAGTTAGAAGCTGATAAGTTTTAGTGTTAAAACGAAATGGTGTAAAAATTTACCTTAGAATGCCTTCATTTCTGCTTCGCGACCGAGAAATTTCCGATTTTTATTAGCTTATCACCAGAGTCTTTATATTTGGTATTGCAAACAGCTTTAAAATCTTGGAATTATCATGTACGACACTAAACAACGATTTATCGTGTTACGTAGAAAGCTCTAGAGGAAGCCACCTATCTTGTCGTGTAACCTAAAAGCTAAAGCGGCAGACTGTGATTTCGAAGATCGCGGGTCGTATCCTGCGGAATATGCTATTTATTTATTTATTTGTTTGTTAACATAACCGAGTGTGATGGCTCATATGGTAACGCCTGGTACTCCATTCAGGAAGTTTTGGGTTTAAAATTTTTGTGCTGGCCATACTGATATTGGGATTTTTCGTGGTTCCCTTCATTCTTAGGTGGATATTTCCTTTCCATGAATTTTTTCCTTCTCCCATTTGACCTCATTTCATTTACTTTTTCTGTTATAGGGTCAAAAGGGTCAGATATATTGGTTTGGTATCGTGTGCTATGGCGGTAGCTTGCGCTTTGTAAAGGTTTCGACTTAGAAGAGGGAGCAATGTGAACCCCCGTTTATGTTTTGTGTCTCACCTCATTCCTTCCTTACGGAAGGACCCCCATTGGGTGTATAGGTACAAAAGGTTAGCCCTTAGCATTGCCGAAGTATCAAAAATTCCTCCTCTGGCCCTACCAATCAATTCAATCCATTTTCCATTAAATGCATAAAAAAGCCATCAACGAGACTGGAATTCAATAACAACGACCCTCTTTATTGAACGCTGCACTAGCGAAACATGCTCCACAACATCGGTGCATTATTTCGTAGTATTATTTTGAATATAATATTCATTGGTTAGTGGCGCACCGGTTCTTTAGAAACTTAATATCATAACTTTGAAGTTTAAAGAGAGAGGTCATAGATTCTCTTTCCTCAAATTCCTGGTCTAAGACACCTCCACAACCTCTGTATTTATTGCAGTGTAGTTTATTAACATCCCGTAAATAAATGGAAATGTGTTGGGAGCTACATGTTTGTTCCTGTTCCTTTAATACTAATTACACTAGTGAACACAATTTTTACCTTCGGAGCAGTAATAACTGTTTCTTATCAATTTGGTACGTAGAAATTGAAATGACAAATAAACTAGCCTCTCATATATCGGTTTTATATATATCCGATTTCCGATTATATCAAAATTAATATGATGTACGGTTTGCATTAAGGTTTCTTTATTTACATTTTGTTGAATGTATATTAAATAAATCATTGTGTGCTGTTTAAAACATAATTATTACGATTGGTAATGTTTATTCTAGTTGAGTTCCCTAATCCCAAAACTATAGTCCGTGTCGCTAAAACTTAATGACAGGAAGTCCCTTGCTGGAATGGAAGTGTAAATTTTAAGAGATAAATATAGTTATAAATATGTACTACCTTTTTTAAAGTTGTTCTGAGTGAAATTTTCGTTTGAAGTTTTAGTTTGATAATTTAGTCTTTGAAGCAAGGTAGCTGTGTGTTATTGTTGGTCGGAGTAGTGACTTTGTTTCTGTGTTCGGCATGGATAAAGGTGACGTCAGTGCCGTAATCATTCAGACAATTTTTGTTATGTTTGTATGAGCTTTCCTTAGTTGCAAAATTGATGATCAAGATAAAAGGTGAACCCCAAAACATTGTACAACTAATTTGAGAAAGGGGTTATATGGAAAATTAAAGTGCCTACCATTTGTCTTGCCTACAATTTGCCGAAAACAACAAAATCACGTGAATTGCTGTTATTTCTGTTAGTAAAAGTATCAGATTTGACTAAAAAACAAAATTCAATATTATGTATCGAAATGTGCCATTGGTTTTCATAGCAAAACTAGCGATTACTGAAACAGTTTGTCAAAGGAATGAATAGGGAGAGCGGTGGTTTCTGTTACTTGCAAGAATATTTCCCAGTTTGACATATGCAAACTTAGAGGGTGTTTTCGTTGTCTCACAGATAAGGAAGCTTTTAAAAGACGAAACATTTGGATGTAGGTAAAAAAAAATGTGAAAATGGCAGCCTGGCATGCTTTCAAGGCAGTCAGTAGAAGGGTTTCTTGGCAATAGGAAGGATGAACAACGTGAATCTTTTGTGAACACTTAAGTACAATGTTACAAAGAAATGGACTATAAGATGTTACTTAAAGTACATTTTCTACATTGACACTTAAGACATTTTTCCTGAAAATTTGGGTGTTGTAAGTGATGAACAGAGAGTGCTTTTTCATCTAGACTTAGCCACAATGTAAAAACGTTATCAAGGTCATTGGGATCCTGCAAAGTTGGGGAATTATTTCTGGTTTCTGAAGGAGGACAGTAATTCTGACTACTCTGGTACTCTGCTGCCACCAGGCAGCAAGTATTTTAGGATACATTAAGGTTTGCCTTTTGTTATTTCTATTAAAACTTTAATTGTTTTGCATAAATTTATTTTATTGCAATTCTGACTAACAAATATACCTTTCATTGTTCTAAAAATAGCACTTGACATTTACTTAAATTGCCAATCCAAAATTGCAGAATTTGATTTTACTTAGATGTCTTCTGAACTAAGTATGATAGGAAACCAAAGTCATTTTTGGAATCAACGCATTGTTTGCCTTAAGAATAAAATATTTTTACTGCGGCGGTATAACAAACTTTTTTTCCCTTGTAGTATTGCTATTAGGCGTCGACACTAAGCAGTGTTACTATAATAATATACGTTTAAGTGAACATGTAGCATATCAGAATGTAAGAAGTATACTGCAAAGCAACAGCTTCCAAATTTGAGATTCGTGAAACTAAGTGAAGTAAAGATCAATTTCCATCTTAAGGAAACAGCTCTGTTTTGGCACAAGGCAACTTCTTTATTCGTATTTTCGGTGTGTTTCAAAACATCAGCAGTTATATAATTCTTTGAGAGGACTACAAAAGCTTTTACATGCATATCTGACAAGAACTAGGTGAAAGTGACTTTTTTTCTTTGCCAGATGGTCGATTTGTTCGATATTACACACCTATAATATTGTTGGATGCGATATACCTAGAAGATAATGTTTCTGTATTATTATAATTTTATCTCGAAAGAAAGAAGGAAGTCTAGGTTTCATGGTGGTGACAGTTGAGAAGAGAAAGAAGAGGCTCGAAATGATCCCAGGTAAAAGGTAAGAAAGAAGAAGAAAATAAGAAAATGCAATAGGTAAATTGTTTTTGTATAGTAAACATTCTATTATGTTTGGGGCATTTTGTTTGTAACACTTTGCAGTACCTATACGTCTAGCAATTGTATTTTGTTTCTTTTCAACACGACGCAAGTTCATTGAGGAAGTTACTGACTCAAAGAAGAAAACATTCCAAGCACGTCCAGCCCATCAACCTTCTCCTGGTCGAGTATTCTGTTTCATCATGAAGAGAGGAAGAAGTGAGTTCACAACGGATCCGTTATCTGTGTATTGACAAGTGTAAAGTTAGGGGCTTTGTATGGTAACTGATGAAGCTTTATATGTCTACACGAATACACTATTTGTGTACAGAGCTTCACTGAAAAGATTTCGGAGAAACTCTAGAGACTGGAGAGAGTAGGGAAGTAAAACACTACAGAAAAGTTTTCGTTTAGGGTGCGTGACATATCTTGTGGTGCACTGGGACATCAAGTTTCTTCTCTAGTTCGAGGAAAATGCCACCTGGAACAGGTTTCTAGTGATGTAGCTAGAAGGAACTTCTTACTTAGAATCTAAAAAAAAAAAAAAATTAAACAATCAGATGGGAAAAAGCAACCAGGACTAGTACAACAGATACTTAATAAACGAGATAAAGTAAAACCTTCTGTTGCAAGGTCGCCGCTTATCTAAAAGAACTGGAGTAGTTCCTGGGCAGAGAATTGCTGTATACTTGCATCGCTGACATGTTGAAAACAGGTCTAAGAAGCAAGCAATCAATCTGACTAAACTCAAAGTTAAATTGACAAACGAAATTGTGGAACAAACTGTTTGAAGGCACTTGTAATCAAACATTTCAATTTTGTTTAAGGTGCCTGCAGCAAAGTTAATGCAGAAATTACAACGCAGAGTTTATTGCCATATTCCTGGGGTGTGGTGCATTCACCCGTAAACTTCTCCGCTTCTTATGCTTCGAAAACTATCACATTTTAAACATAAATTCTAATCAGTACTTTTAATATCTTTGCTTATTCATCATCATGTGTAGTAAGAGTAGGTGCCCAAAATTTGAGCAGTTTTATTGCAAAAAAGCAAATTGGGCACTAGAGCAAATTTTAAATTTTCGGTTTCAGGTAAACTCCCACTCATAATGGCCCGATTTCCCTGATTTTCAGAAACTATTTTTCTTATTGTATTTAAATGGTATCTACACAGTTTCCTTACGAAACAAATATTAATGTCACTACAGAGATTTTTAAATTTTAGGCTTCCTCCCGCCCTACTAATAGTCGAATTTCACTGTTTTTTCAGAAAATATCAATATTATTTAAATTCAATGGCATATAAGGAGTTTCCTTTAAAAAAATTAAATTGCAGCCGTTAGAGCAATTTATAAATATCGTCTTAACTACCACTCTTTTTCAGGAAACCCCCACTCCCAATAATGTGACTATTTTCAAAATCTATTTTTCTTTTTTATTTAAATGGTATATGCTAAGTTTTGTTGTGAAAAAGCAATTATTGATGCTGTTGGAGCAATTTTTCAATTTTGGGTTTCAGTAAACCCCCCATCCTAATGGCCGGATTCCCCTGATATTCAGTTCTTATTCTATTTAAATTACGGAGTTTCGTTCCGAAAAAATATATATTAATACCACTAAAGCGATTTTAAATTCTGTGGTGCAGGAAACGCCCCTCCTAATAATCCGATTTCACTTGAAACAAATTAAATTGCAGTCGCTAGAGCGATTTTTATATTTCGCTTTAAACCATAAAAGTTTTTCAGGTGTACTTCCACAACTAGGGGTCCGATTACCCTTATTTTCGGAAAATACTTTTATCAACCCATTTTAAATAAATAAACCCATTTTAAATAAATTTCGTTTAGAATAAACAAATTGCTCCCCCCTAGTGCGATTTTTAGCTATTTTTAAAAAAATTCATCCTCAATCATTCAATTTTGCTAGTTAACGAACTAAATAAATCGTTTGTTAATTGATGGTTATGTGCCAAATTTCGTTAAAAAAAAAATTGGGACCGCTAGAGAGTTAATGGACATATATCAATATGCATATTTGCGATTTTTTTTTTTTTAATTGTAGGAGACCAGTAGGTACAATCGACGCAGATTTAAATAGATTAGTAAAATAGATTTTCCATTGATACATCTGCAATAACTTACATTCCTTCCGAATTTGCTAAAAAAAAAAAATTAAATCACCGCAAAATAAGCAGATTTTTTCACTGTACAGACCACAATAGCTTCATTCCTGAGGAATTCATAAAAAAAAAAAAAAAAAAGCTACTAAGCTCTATCCTCTATGTTTGTCATATTTCTAGGTTTCCATCCACCACTCATTTGCATTTTTAGGGTCAGAATTTTAGTTGACTATTGCATGATAATACGAACTTAGTAGGTTGGATGTCCTAGTGGTGTAGTGGTTACCATACTTGCCGCGTAAAAATCCTAAGTATGGCTTCCTTCGGAAGGGAAGTAAAGTTGTGGGTCCCGTGTCGTACATTTATGGCACGAAAAAGAACCTCAAGTCTGGAATAGAGGCCTCTGAGCAAAATTAGTCGGCCGTTTCACGCCATAAGTTGAATGGGACGCTGATGACCTGAGATGTTAACAAGCGTCCGTAAATAAACAAATGAAAAAAAGTAGGTTCGATGTCGCCATATAACATTAATACTGGGTTTCAATCACTTTGAGTCTGTTAGTACGCTCACGTAAGATCATGTAGAATAGCAGGCCGCGATGCAACTATCGAAACTAAACAATTTGGCGCAGCTTTCGGTTGTATAGCATGTAAACATGTGCCTCTAGGTATATATTACCTAGTAGCACATGTTTATGGTATATATTACCACGTGTAAAGTACACTGAATTTAGTATTTGCCTGAATGTGAGGGTAATTTTGAGAAATTCATAGAGATCTACATTTTTAAATGTAATGGGTACATTTTTAAAATAAATGTACATTATAAGAATGTTCGATGTCCTGTTTCTGAATGTAAACTCAGCTAATTGCTACTGATCCTTAAACAATTTAGATTTCCTAAGGACAAAGTACCGAGGGAGAAATGAACATATATGCCTCTAATAATGCATTCATTGAAATTATTAACATCCCTTTAATAATGCCTGTGGGATATATCTAAAGCTGGAATTTTAAAACAGGAATGGTTTATTAAACTAAATTTTGTTTAGTACATAGTATATTTTGATGTAAGACATTTTCAATACTTCCCATTGGTACTATTTGTACACATACATATTAACAAATTTATATACATAGCCTTATCCAATATACATACACACAAAATTTTGCAGGTTATGTTTGCCAAAAGCTGATATTTGGCTAGAAAAATGTTTTTCTGTTTATCTTTTGTGGGAAATATAATTTTTAATATTTACAAACATTAGTTATGGAAAAAGAATAAAACACACTCAATTTTGCATAATAATTCAAGTTATGATTGCCTAAAACTGGTTTACATTTGTAAAAAAGGATATTATTTGCTTATTTTTAAAAAGACTTCGCTGTATTTCCTTTGTAGAAAATAAATTTTCAACATTTATATATATTTACTGATAGAAGTTAATAATAAACACACACACACACACACACACACATACACACAATCTTGCATAATGGACCACATTATGTTTACCCAAATTGGTATTTGTTTATTTTTAAAAGCGTTTTCTGTGTTTTCTGTATAGAACCTAAGATTTTAAATATTTTCACACATATTAATGGAAAATGAATAATACACAGCATACACATATATACACACACAATCTAGCATAAGAGCTCAGGGTATGTTTGCTTAAAGCTGGTATTTGGTTAGAAAAATATTTATACATTTATTTATTTATTTTAAACAGGTTTTTCTGTATTTCCTCTGCAGAAAATACAATTACTAATGTTACTCACGTTTACTGATAGGAAATAAACAAAACACACATACATAAAAAATCTAGCATAAGAGCCCAGTAAGTTTGCACAAAAAGAGTATTTAATTAAAAAATGTTTATTTCTTTTAAACAGATTTTTCTATATTTCCTCTGCAGAAAATACAATTGTAATATTAATACACATTTACTGATAGGAAATTAATATACACACACATATATAAAAATATAGCATAACAGCCCATATTGTGTTTGCTTAAAGCTGGTATTTAAGTTATAAAAACGTTTATATATTTGTTTTAATCAGGTTTGTCTGTATTTCCTCTTCTTTTAATCCGTAACTCGTGACATGGTTTTAAGAAACCCCACAAATGTTATATAGTTGTTTAAGTGTGGTTGTGTTTTGTTTTCCTTCAGTTATTATTGCGAGAACTAACTTCTTGTTCACTCAATTGGTTATCCAAAATAATGTTTATTTGTTTTTGTGTGTGTGTATATATATATACAAAAACAAATATAAAAATTCAATCTTTAATATTGCAAATTTAGTGGTACATTTAACTTTTTAAGTAATTTAGAATGGGAATGTGGAAAATCCAAATACATGGTCTACACTGAATAAACTCCTGTAAGGTTATGAAAATGAATACTAAATTCTAACCATAGTATTCTTGAAAATTGGGATTTTTATTGCATTAATATTATTTTAAAATCAGATCTGGGTCGATTGCTTCACTGAGTAGCTTCACATTATATACAGCATTCATGAGCTGAAAAACCAGAAAAAGCACTGCTCATCTTGGAAGTGTGTGTCTCACCTCAGAAAATTCTAAACTACTTGGTGCTGTAGTTTATATGCAATCAAAATGCTCCTCATTTATGCAAATGTGGCTCTTTTCCTTGTTCATTTACCTACCAATTTCATTTGTACTTGACTGTGTTTCATCTGAGCTTTTACACATCCATCCTGATCGCAAGAGAACAACTTCAACGGTGTTTCTGACAAATGAATAAAAAGGGTGAATGACTTTTAGGAAAATAAATGGACAATTTTTATCATATTTAGTCCCTTCGCACTAAGAATGTATATGTGTTAATAATATCACCTCCTTTAGGAAATATTGTAGGACTTAGCATCCTCTCCGAAGGGGCCCAGACCTCTCCGGATCCTAGGAGTCGGTGCCTATGCAATTAATCACCTTGCTCATCTGTGAAAAACAATACGAATTATCCAAAATATTATATTTCATGTTCTAGCTCTATGTGTTTTGTTGCCATTGCTGTCAACATGTTGTTCTTGTTTACTAATTGTGCATTGTGTGTGTACGTACGTACGTACACACGCACGCGCGCGCACACACACACACACACAAAAACGAAGAATAATATAACACTATTAACAATAATTAAAAAAGCAGAAAAGGATAAAACACTAAGAACAAGACACAGATATATATTTCGAGCTCTATTAGGAACTCTAATAGTTCGAAATATAGCGATTGCAAATCTGTGACTTGTTCTTAGTGTTTTATCCTTTTCTGCTTTTCTAATTATATATATGTATATAATATATGTATATTATATATGTATATATACATATATTATATTATAATATGTGTGAGTGTATGTGTGTGTGTATGTGGAAAATACAATGTATACTATGTACCAAGATACCCAATTTTTATTCTAATAGCAATAAATGTGCAAAATAAAGGACAGAATTTTCAAAATAATTAAGTAATATAATGTTCTAATCATTGACAAACAATATTTTCACAATATAATAAATAAATGGGTTTTAACACATAATATACTTTAAGTTAATACATTTAATCAATGAAAACACATAAATCTAATAAAAACAAGAACTGTTAATATTAACATAACACCGTTGCGTAATTAATAATCCCTGCCATCTGGCGGGCATATTGTCCTATGGTGACCAGATCCTATTAGTAAAACGAGGACATTGTCTGAAAAAAGAGCACATAAAATATTTATTTAAATTTGAACTTATAATACGTAAAATCATGTATATACAAAATATGCATAAAACTTAATAATTATTATTTTAAAACTAACCACAAACGAAAGAGTAGAATTTTTTCTAAATATTAAATTATCAATAGACCAATAGGCATTACTTTGTAAACCCAAGATCGCGGTTTCAAACCCGGCCAGGACCGATGGATTTTTTCGGGCGTAAAATTCCTAAGTATGGCTTCCTTCGGAAGGGAAGTAAAGCTGTGGGTCCCGTGTCGTACATTTACGACACGAAAAAGAACCTCAAGCCTGAAAGAAGAGGCCTCTGAGTAAAATTTGTCAGCCGTTTCACGCCCTAAATAGAATGGGACGCTGATGACCTAAGATGTTAAAGAACATCCGTAAATAAAACAAAACAAACTTACTTTGTAATGTGTTTCAGAGCTCTGAATCCACAAATCTTACATCCAACCGAAAATTAATTTTGTCTTTTCTGAACGCAAGAGACATTTGATGGTTGGTATCGTTGAACTTATATAGTCGTTTTGACAGTTTAAATGCATGAAAAAATGTGGTCGAAGAAGAAATAACAAGAGAAATACTTCCATGCGTCCAATCCTCAGGACATAAAAATCAGAAAGGACAGATTGTGAGAATTCAGCAAAGAAACTACATTCTCATCTCGATACACTTCAATTTTTTTTTTTTTTTTTTTTATATTGATTTATATATGGACGCTCTTTAACATCTCAGGTCATGAGCGTCCCATTCAACTGAGGGCGTGAAACGGCCGACAAATTTTGCTCAGAGGCCTCTCTTTCAGGCTTGAGGTTCTTTTTCGTGCCGTAAATGTACGACACGGGATCCACGGCTTTACTTCCCTTCTGAAGGACGCCATACTTAGGATTTTCACGCTCGAAAAAACTCATTGGTCCTAGCCGGGTTTGAACCCACGATCTTGGGTTTAGGAGGCAAGTATGGTAACCACTACATCACCAGGACCGACTTCGATTTTTGGATTTACTAGCTACTGATATATGTGAATGAATAATATTCCATTGATGCTGTTACCAGACTTCCATTGTTAATTTCTTGTAGTGCAATACAATTCTTGTAGAGAGAATACCAAAATATGCGAGGAACAGAAAATACAATAAAGAATGGAAGAAGTGGCCATGGGCTATAATAATAAGTGTATTTGAGTTCCCTTTACATAATTGCACAAATATAGTTTTAGTAAAATGATTGCTTATTTACAGCTTAATTTATTACTAATGATTAAATTTCTGAACAATACATGCTGTAATTTCCCAAGACATTCCCTATTTTCGCCACATTTTATGTAACACTTGGCTACTTTCTGCCGGCATAGTGTAAAGTTAGTGATAATGATCAAGCATCTGGTAACAATGTCATATCACATTCTTGTCATTTGCGATTTTGGAGACTGCACAAATGGCAAGTAAGATAAGCATAGTGACTCAGTAAATATCTCATATGCACTTAGTGGCTGAATTACTTACTCAAAAAGGTAACAGGTTCTATGTTTATTTATAGGATTATCCGAAATTTCGGATTAGCGAGGTTTTAGTGTGCTTAATTGTTTTTAGAATGTTGAAATTTAAGCGTACAATTTTCTCACCCTTTGAATTACATAACAAAATTCAAGACGATAACATATACACCTCCAAACTAACACTAAGTTGGCGAAGTTTCGGTAAAGAATCCTTCGGATTTCTCCGCAGCCCACCGCTGCCGTTCGTATAAGGAGGCGTGACTTGAACCTTGATGGTCCAGGTAAGTCAATCCTGTCCTTGAACATCGTTCTCGGAGCTACAGCAAACAGACTGTTGCTGTACCACTGAGCTTTTGTACCACCATTCTTTGCCTCTCCAGAGAAATTGTGGCCACGTTGTCACGTTTTGGAAAAAAAAAACGTGAGCATAATTTTCATCCCAACCCTTCGACAGTCTCTTTACTTTCGTTGGTGGATCGTCATCTGGAAAGATCCAAACTGTCGGCTGTCGTTTGGTCTCCGGGTCAAATTGGCAAATCCAGTTTCATCACCCGTGATGAAATCAAAAATGCACCTTGACCTCCCTCCGCCGAATCTCTGCAGTATTTCTTCACATCATTCCATGCTGGTGCATCTTTGTGGCTCTGTCAAATTGTGAGGCGTGCAACGGGAGGAAACCTTCCTAACACGGTGATCTTGCAGGAATTTTTATACTGCTGGCGGTCCAATTTGGAAGGTCAATTAAAATTATATTTGCTTGTCAGCACATAAGAGTAAACTGGTTGAGAACTAAACATCAATACTATATTTATATTCTGGAGGAAATTTGAGCAACAGTATGACTATCCATAAAATAGAGGACTTGCTATATTCATGCTTTAAGTCTCAAGGTCATCAGTTTAAAAGTCTTGACTTGGATGTGCGATATATTCTTTATAAATTCAGCCTTTCAAGATATTGATTCTCAATAGATCTGTAGATCCCAAAATATGGAATGGAACTCTGTTCTATAAATAAAGCTAGTAGTAGATCTTTGACAAGAAAATAAAATAATAAAATTTTATTTTTTTATGAGTTTTTGAAAAATAAATGTATAGTAACGAATCATGTTTTTATAGGCTACTTATAAATTTTTCTGCACAAATTGCAGATCTCGGTATATTTTTGATTGCATAACTTTGTTGCAAACACAAGTTCATTACTAGCATTTCTCATCTTTTTAAACCTAATTTAACATTAACGCTATGACGATAATATCATGCTCATAAATGTCGAAGCTACTTTTGAGAACAAAAATGATTCAAACAAAACGTTTCAAATGGCATTCTTTGTTCAATTTTAATACATGTATTCATTATTACAATTAATGCCCTTGAATTAACATACTACATCACATGAAAGATAACGCTGAAGTTTAAAGTTTCCGGTCAAAGAAATCAATCGTCAACGGCCAAAATGGTATTACAAAATCGCCTTCCATTCATAGCATTTAATCATGTTATAAAATAATCACTGAGTTTCTTTTCACTCATCCAGATAAATGAAAAAAAAAAAAATGATTGTCAAATACGCAGCCATAATATATTTATAATACATCAATATATAAAAACTACATGCCTTCATAAAATGTATTATAATAATATATTATTATAATTCACTTCTTCTTCGACTATCGCATGGTGGAAAATAATGTGATAACTTACCACGAAACTATTGACTAATTTTTTCACTAATAATGGTAGAGTCCACTGCTGTATTTGCAAAATTTTCAGTATAAGTGATGTGCCTTAAACATAAATAGTTTATTTTTTCTCAAGTTCCTATCATACTTCTATAACACCAAAAGAGCATTTCTATATACTACTAATTTCTCTACTATTGCTAGATAAGGAAGAAAAGTTTTATTGAATGTAAAATGATTACTCGGTATTACTAATTTGTTTGCAATTTTGGCTATGTTTAAGTTTATTTCGGAACTTTAGAGAAGTTTTGTTTATTTTATTTTTTGTTTATTTGGACATCTGAACGTATGGAATCAGTCAGTGGTGGTAAAAATCTTATCTTAAAGACACCATTATTCGAGGCGAGTTGGACTCAAACTAACTAAAAACCCTCAGCATATCTTAAAAATCTTCAAGTGTTCAATATCTTAAGACTTCAACCTGAGCCCAGAAGTTTATTATGCACGTAAAGAATCCTCTTCTATAATGACGCCAAGTCGTTAAAAACAGTCTAATCACCCTAAGATTCCCATTATTCGCTTTGGAACCGGAGAAACAGGGAACTCTCTTCTTCGAGAGACGAGGCAAATCAAGAATCTCAGCTCATCAGTGCCCAGTCATCTAGTTAATTACACAACGCAAATAAACAATTGACGCCCCCCCCCCTTACACACAACCGAATCGATATTGTTCCGCCATCATACATTCACTGGTGTTAGTTGTAAGTATGGCCTCAGACCGGTTGGCACGTGCCAACCTGAAATAAAAACAGGTTTCTTATAAGAACATATTTTTTATTTATGTCATAAATATCATTAATTGCCATACAGGGTATGATTTTAAGTTAAATTATTAACATGTTTTCCTGGTCTGGTATATGTGAACTAAATTTTCTGAGATTCAGTAATTTATCATTCATTAAAATAAATGTTCATTTTGAAACCTACTGACAAAGACTCAATGGATTAACTCACACTTTGTAGTAGTCAGGCGACTGCCATGATTTGTATTGATCCAAGCGCCAGTTCTACTTTTTATACATTCTCAACTGTAGTTTTGCAAAAACGTTGCTGTTGCGGAAGCCATTCATTTGGATGTGTAAAGCCATATCTCCAGAAAACCCGTAGATAGTGTATTTTGAAAGTAAGTAATTTCTAAACTGCATGATATAATTAGAAAGTTGCATAAAAGGAGATGAAATAAAAATATTCCTGTTATTGAGAAATTAGTTTCGTACTTTGTAGGTACCTCTAGGATGACTTTGCGCGCTCTTGACTGGACACCACTCTAATAATATGACACTGCTGAAGAAACGCACACAAATGTATCAAAATACTACTGACTGAGTACAATCTAACACTGTTCAATCATAGACGTGCGATGCTCCTAAAGAAAGTTCGCTGAATTCCTGCTCAAGTTTGAGAAAGGCCATCGCATTTTACCCCTCCTCGGAGACTAGCAGAGTGATTTGTGCCAACCGTACTTATTGAATTAGTGTCACGGCATAGGAGAGACAAACGGTTCTAGAATATGTTACGTGATAAGCAGAAAACCAGCATCTTCAATTCAAGTTTGATGAGATACTTAAAATAAGATTGGCGCTTTCCTTACTCTGAGAATAGTCTTTGAAATATACGTAAATAATAGTTAGTGACTGTTAGAATAAAAATAAACCTACCATACATCACAACGAAATAAATAATTGACCAATGGCAAAATAGGTTTGTCTTAAGTATACATTCTTGTCATTTATTTGGAGTTTACTATAAAAGCTGTGTAATATTAGTGCAATTATTTGCATCATATAAAGTGCAAAATGAAAAAAAAATGTAGGCAAGGCAGGATAACTGACAAGCCAGGTTCTCTTGTTACGATATACTAATTCAGAGCACGTTGTCAAAGATTAAATTTTTTATAGTGTTTGGTGCCAAGAATTTACTCCGGTGAATTACATGTTCATAAAGTCGGAGACATAAAGTAGGAGTCTCAACACTATCCACTCTTCTTTTCTCTATGAGCATGCGACGTACATAAAAGCTGCTGTAAACATGGTAAGATAAAACGAAGATATCAACGTTGATAGACCAAACTCCTTGATATTCTGAAGAATGCAGTAAACATATCTGTCTTACATTACTGACAGGACTGCACAATTGCAGGGACATGAATGTTTAGGAATTGCGTAAAAGATATTGCAAAGGTATAAATATTTGTGCATTCAATTTAAACTAGTTCCGAACTGATAGTTCGTCTCTAAAATGTTTTGTAGAATACATTGCTTATATACTGCCAGCTATGTCTCTATCGCCTTTATGACAAATAAATGCATATATGTGCTTATTATTATATATAGCAAAATGAAGTAAAATGAAGTGAAGTATAGAAGGCAAGCCAGCATTTTTTGTGAATTTTTAAACTAAATATGTGGCAGATAATTCATTTATATGACAACAAAAGCGTACATTTTAATATTTCAGGGTCAGTGACTCAGAAATATTCTAATTTAATATAGCAATGGGAGCATATGAAACAACGACACCATAAATTGTCTGATTTCATTCATGAAAATTCCAAGTTTAATTGCACATATGGGGTACAGGATGATTCTGAAGTTCGGCATCATGGAATTAGGACAGTTAGCTAATACTCATAAAGCGGCATACACTGCTGACATCTCTAGGATGGAATGCCCGAGTTAGCTTGTTGGGCACTTTATTCATTGCCACGGCAATCAGTAGAAATGACAGGACATACCAGTTGCAAAGCAAGCACATTAGATTAAAAAAAAAAAAAAAAAAACGCATATCCCCTCTTTTCATGTTTCGCTGACTATACTAATAAATCACATTTTTCCTTTGTTGAGTTTTTTCTTATCTGCACTTATAACGAAGTCATGTCCTTTGTCCTATAGTGCCAGACATTTAAATCATCCTGTATAAGAATAGCAATAATTATTTTACTTACTATAATCGTTTTTAAGGAAAGTACTAAAATGGATTAAAATCATAATTTTTTTTACCATTTTAATGTTTTGGAATTTCCTATTTATTTTAATATGATTTACAATAATGTTCCTGGCTATAAATATTTTACATATTTTTTTAATTATGTCATTGCAAAAGCCCTTTTTTATTTCGCGAGCCCTTGTGCAGATAAAAATCTATATCTCAGTAACCATTTGCTCTAGAAGACCGTGGTTTATCTTGAATGATAGAAAAGGTTATATTTCATAAATTGCAGTGTTTGTTTCCATGACATCATTCTTTGTTTTACAATGTTATAGGGTTTTGGCTAGTGTTCCTTCAAAATTTAGTTTTTCTGCAAAAAACATTTTTGGCTGCAATTATTAACAAACTACATTTTTTGCATAAGTTTCCCATTTTTAGAATTTGTATAAGCTATAACTTGGAGACTTTTACCACTTATTTATGGTATTATTGTGATGATGTGGATCTATTATGGTAGAGCTAGGACAAAATGTGACAACGTAAAAAATATATATATATTGGGAAAAATAGGAAAAAGGCAAAAAATTAAAAATAATTTATAATTTGCTTCAGATTCACTGCACAGTACTGAAAAGAGATCATAAAATTGCAATTGTGTGCATCTGTATGCTGTAAAAGTTTCGTTTCATTAGCTTTAATAGACCTTGAGTAAATGGGAACTGAAGTTGGCAGATTTAACATTACAAGGATAGGCCTATCATATTCCCCTTAAACCATTTAAACTGCAGTAGTGTAGTAGGTGTGGCATTAACGTGAGGCCACGGCGACTGAAGATTAAAATCCAACCGCATCCACGCACCACGTATCCCCTTCCGTTAACTTCATTACACTTCCTTTATAAAGGAGGGAATTCTCTGCTCCTTAGAAGACGAAACTCGATAACTGCAAACTGAAAACTGGAACTTGGATCATTTAAAGCAGTATACATGAAAAGGTTGCTTAACCAGTGCACACTTTATTGTGAATGTTACAACATGCATCATTTACATTTGAATAACAAAAGCACGCCACAACAATTAAATATGCATGCATAAAATAGCGTTTAAATAGTAAGAATTCGAATGGGAGACCTCTTATACACAGAACCAATAATGTATCTGACGGGGAAAAAGTAAAACGAATTTTGTGCGCAAGAGCTAATGAATATTAGGTGCAGTTTATTCATATAAAAACAAACAAAAAGGATTGAAAAATAAATTTCAAAATGCAACTTGTTCCCATTTTCTACTATCATACTAATTTAAAGTAGAAAATGTACAGGGAGGAAAAATCCTCAGAATATGATCGGAGAAAAGTAAATTTCCAGTGAGAAGAATAAATTTAAATATATTTTATTCATAAATAACCAAAGATATAATTTACATGTAAAATTAGTATTTGCCTTTTAACGGCGCTCTTGCAATAAAATAACGAAAGCCGCAAAATGCCTTTTAAATACATAAACCTTTTAAATAATGCCGCATACACTACAATAATTTTCCTTAAACTTTGAAACAATTAAAATAGTTAAAACGCTTTACATTATCTCGCATTAAGCAAAATTAAAGACTTTCAATGCTACCTTCAAATCACAACGCTTTCAAGAACATCTTCACCTTAGTAGTTCGAACTACATCACAACAAAATTTAGGGTCAATATTAAACGAGCATTGAGAAAATCACATTACATTACAAATCTTCCAATACCTGAGTCACTGGATGGGGCAAGTGGAGAAGACTTCAAGTACAATTTAGAATAATGACCAAAATATGCCAATTAATCTCCTTTTCTCGAAGAGATATCTTTGTTAGCAAAGAAGAGATTAACGAATAAGCCAGAAAGGCAGTTAAACTTTTCCAGAAATTTCCAAACTACAGGGACAAGGCACGAGGAAATGAAACCTCCTGGCGTGGACATAGAAGGACAGAATGGGAAGGAATTGGGAAGGATATATACACAACGGACATACGTGTAAGAATAGTTCAAAAACAAAGAGAAAGACAACTTCAGGGTGGTCCCATATTCAGTTATTTCCCTTGCACAACCAAAAGAGCAGCTTTCAAATCGACCGCAGCAGCCGAGTATTCCTCGCAAACAAGCCCAGAATAAGAGAGGGAAAGAGACTGCGTGTCTGTGATTGATGAACGCGAGGTGACATAAGGGTGATCTTTAGGGAAACACCTTGATTGCAATGCTACTCACCCCCCCTCCCCCACGAATTGCTTTGAGACTTTTGGAAACACCAAATCCTAGTTAATTGACTTTAGATTTGAAAGCATGTGAAATGTCGTTTTAATTGAAATATGTTCACACATTTAAACAGGAATTAGTAACAAATATTTTTGCACATCTTTGTGGTGCCTCTCCGGCATTTGGCTCGGGGAAACCTGCAATCAATCAGAAGGATGCTTCTGGCTAGACTTGTACCAAAAATGTGCATTAGAGAAACGGTAACCCGTATCGGTATATATCGATGACAGAGTCATCAAAAGTGACCGAGGTCGTTAAAGCAAGGATTTGTGAGCGGGATATCTGGGGTTCGATTACCGCCAGGACTCTCTTCCCTGACTGAGGTTTTTTCCCGGTTTTCCTCAGTTCTCATGAAGGTCAATTCGAGAGGTACGCTAAACTTGGGCCTGGAACGCTTCCTTCCTTTAAAAAGTAAATAAATCCTTTCCCAATTATTCAATTAATCCCATATACCTTCAGTGTCTATTGCATGTGATACCATAGCAGTAAAAATGGGCGTTGAATTCCATTTTTAAAAAAAAAATCAACTGCAGCTGATATTTGTGTGTAATATTTTCTATTATTGGCATTGCAATTAACAAAGCGGGTTGGCTAAGGATGGGTCATATTGCAGATCCCAGTCAAACGCTGCTGCTGACTAACCTGATGTTTTCCCTGGTTTTCTTCAGTTCATTTTCAGAAAAGACAAATGCCGAATTAATGTTTCTCTGTAACGGATTCGCCTTCCATTTCATCATTCATCTTTATCATCATATCTTTATGCACCTTTTTGTGTTTGTGCTGCCTTCGAAGCGACTCTGACGTTCGTCTGACCACCCCATTCAGGGGCTATCTTGATTGATTGTATACTCTACATATAGGGTGGCGCACGAAATGTCATACATTGAAATTGTGTAATAAATATGTAATTTGCAGGTTGGCAACGCTGGAATGTTGTGACGATTAGCCGTAGTTCGTGCATGGTTCAACAGAAGACGGCAGTTGTCAATATCACGCATGCGTGACTCCACCGCTTCAGTTTAGTAAAATGGCGGACAAAGGCTGGTTGACGCTAGAACAGAAAGTGAAGACTGTTGTTTTACGCGGAAAGGAAGAGTGTAGCAGAGACACAACGACGTTTTCATGTTCATTTTCGTACGAAGTAGGCCCCCTGCAGACAGACAGTGTATAGACTAACCACACAATTTGAAACTGACGGCAGTATTTTAGAGCAAAAGCGACCTCGTTTCTACACAGTCCGTACTCCAGAGAATATCGAGGCTGTGAGAATGACTTTGACACGAAGTCCCAGGAAATCCACGAGACGAGCTTCAGCCGAATTGGGCATCTCACGTCGTTCTCTTCAAAGAACACTTAATGCTGACGTGAACTTATTCTCAAACAAAATGACAGAGTTGCACAAACTGACGGAGAATAACAAGGTACGGTGATTACACTTTGCGACTTCGACTCTTGCAAATGATGATGCCGTGATTCTTGGTTTTGTGATGAGGTCTACGTTCATTTGAACGGTAGCGTCAATAGGCAGAATTTCAGATTTTGGGCACGAGAACCTCCTTGTGTTGTACACGAGAGTGAAAATTACGGAGAAAAAGTTTGTGTATGGGGTGTCATTTCCAGTCATGGAATCATCCAATCTTTTTCAACGGCACAGTTAACAGTGCGCGCTAGATGATAATGTTGCAGAATAATTTTCTTCACCAATTTTATGCAACAAGGTTACCAATGGAGACACAATGGTTCGTGCAAGATGGAGCTCGTCCTCCCAGTAAATGTTATTTTGATTTCCTGCACCAACATTTCGGGCTCCGTGTGATGTCCCATGGATATCCAGAACGTTTCCAGGGCGGTTCAAAATGGCCGCCGCACAGTTCGGATATTAATCCCTGTGATTATTTCTTATGGGGACATTTGAAGAAGACAGTCTACCGCAACAAACCACACAAACTAATGCAACTGCGAGCGGCTATCACAAACATTTTCCAGGGAGTAACAGAAGACTAGTGTCGTAGAGTGTTCGGAAACGTCACGGTTCGTCTCGAAGGTGGTACGTCAACAAGGTGGACATGTTGAACATACTCGCTGAGCATACACATTCTGGTGATTAATGTAAAAAAGAAAAAAAAATGACATGTTTTGTTTATTAAAAGCTATATAAACTATTTTCAATGTATGGCATTTCGTGCGCCACCCTATATGCCCCGAGATAATTAGCTGCCCCGACAACTAAATCATGGAGCAATTTCTAATAGTGGACAGAGAGCTTGTAATAAGGAAAGACATCTAGCAACGACTAGTAAAACTATTAGTAGAAAACTTTCATATGAAGTTTTTTCATATTTTGTACTACAATAATTACATTTTGTGTTTTAATCAATAAAATATTGAATGAGCACAGTTTCATAAATAATTTATTTTATCAATAGAAGGTATATTTTTTTAGACAGTAATTCTTTATAGTTTTTTCTGCGCAGTCCTCCTGGTTTTTAATAGTGTTTAAGGCCAGTTGTGGCACAACCGGCAGATGACTGCGTCTTAACATTTCAGAAGATTGTTATTCCATTAAGAGCACATCATTTGTTCGCTTTCTCGCATGGTTCGGGTAAGTTGCAGTAAAGGCTCTTTCAACTTGATAATAAAATGAATTACGATGGAGTCATATCTAGATTGTATGAGGCCTGAGTAATAGTTTTAATTGTACTCATTCAGCAAGTCTTTATTAACAATTTCCAGGGTGCGTACATCCTTTTTCATACAAAATGAATGGCCCATCCCAGAGCATGTCACATTGGTTTTTGTGTTTCTATGCGCAAATCTTGCACACATGGTGCTGTCACATTATTTGTCATCACCTTTGTTTTAAGTGAGATCATAGGAAAGGATCATAATTTGCTTGACACTGCGCCCGTCGATAATTTTGGTGTCACAAGGATGGGGTTCTTCTCTAGTTCAAAGTTTTCAGTTCGTGTTTGGTCAATGGCAACCATTCAGCAGAGCTGTGTGCTTGTCCTTCAGCTTCAAAACCTTGTTTCTGTAAAGACACAAAACTCGCCGTTTACGTTTCTCTTCAGTAATAAAGTAACGAGAATGGCCACAAATCATTCGCCAAAATACGAAATATTGATGCTGATGAAACTTCGGTTCTTGCCCTCAGACTTCCTGACATTGAGTCATTGTTGGTGCTGATATATTCTTTATGAAACCCAGTGACTCAACTTAAATGCACTACAATATTTTACCTTTTAGTCACAGTTCTGCAGAGTACAACTAGTTATTCGTCATATTCAGATCAGCGTACACAAAGAAAATTCACGAGCTACTTTTGCAAATTATCACCCACAATGGATGCCAATTTCATTAAAAGTGCTTACTTATTCCGCAGTGCTGTCACCTTACATTATTTATGAAATTGCACTCTGTTTGGGGTTTGATTCCCGGTACCTGATTTGGAATTCTGGAACGGGGTGTACCCAAGCTCGTGAGGATAATTGGGGAGCTGCCTGATGGAAGGGGATGTTCTTCGATCTAGGTCGGCGAGGTGCTGGCATGACGATCAATACTGTCTTGTATCAATGAAGTCGTAAGACAGAGGTAGAGGAAGTAGAGGTCGCTGCGACAGGCCATGGCCTGTTCTTGGGTTTAAAAGCCATAGAAGAAGAAGAAGAAGAAGAAGAAGAAGAAGAAGAAGAAGAAGAAGAAGAGAAATGTTCAGTACTTCGTGCCAAAGGATTATCTTCGGGAGGAAGGAATAAGGTGAGTGACAACTGAACGACCAGAATCTCGTCGGTCCTGGTGGTGTAGTGGTAACCATACTCGCCTCCTAAACGACCAGAATGTAAGAATGGTGAGACCCGGGCATAGTTTTTAGACAGATACCCGAATTAAAGCCTCTCAGAGGACAGAAGCCTTGCCAAAGAGAAAGCTACTGCTACATCGCACACAGAACCAGCCTGATGTAACGGGAAAGCCGTTTTTCATCGATATGCCTATGGATTCCGGGACTCCAAGAATTAGCTGAAGCCACCCCGCTCGATTTTGTACTATTTAAAACAACATTTATATTTTTATCATTTAGAAAATTAGTCAAGAAAACTTTTCTTCTTCTTATTTTCCCGAATTTACACCATTTTCATAGTTGCCTGCTTTCTTTTCTGAGGCATCACAGGAAATGAAAAGGTAAATTGATGAAAAAAATGTTTATTTCCAGGTCTAAGTTTAGAGCAGTTTCCATATTTTCATTGATGAGGTTTGAGGAAAAATTGGATGAAACCTCAGTCCGGCAAGATGGTCCTGACTGGTGTCAAACGCCTCTTTTTCACAAATACATACGTTACCAACTGCGCCACTTGTGTCCGTACATCCACACTGTGTTTTTTACAGTTTGAAATGTTTAACTTCCAATTTAAGTTTCTTAAATTATCAATGTAAAGATGTGTGTATACATTGAAAGGACCCAATCTTTCTTAAATTTATTGACAGAGCGGATGCAAACATATTTTAATTATTGCCTTCAAAGGTTATACTTACTTCTTATGGGTCTCTTATTCTTATAATTTTAATTCTTTATTTTCACATTTGTTGCCCTAACAACAACCGCCATTCTTCAGCAAAAGTTTGTGTGTAAGCGACGTTAACTTTAAAATTTATCGTGATTGTTTACTGTTTTAATCGTAATGAAAGGCACACTCTGTGCAATAAGACACTAGCAGGATTGGTTTTAGCATCAAGGGATTGATAATTATTTATTGAGAGAAATATCTGGTTAATTGGCATTTAAATTATGGAGTTGTTAAACTATTCCAAGAGTGTTTCATTATTAAAATTAGTGATTTTAATTTAATGTGTTCAATGAACCTGAAACAATAAACATATAAGTTTTATAGTCTTAGCAGAGCCTTTAAAGTATAGTTATAACATTTCTTGTCCGGTTCTGATCAAAATGTATTCATTCGCTAGTTTCATTTTCTAATTCACTGTGAAGTAACTTTCACTGGACCTAAAGTGCTTTTCAAAACTTAAAATGTTTCCTTCCTCTTAGGGCCACATTACCGCAGGTTCAACCTTCCGGAAGTCGCACCTCTCCGCTAACCATAGCTGTTACCCAGAATGCACAAGAGACTATGCTCGACGGGGCGTCCAGTAAAATGCCGGCCCGGAGGACGAATTTATAGTCCCGCATGGGATCTCTGGAGCGCTACACCAGAAAACGAATTTACGATCCAGAACAGCTTACAATGAAAACAGCACCGAGTGTCTAAAAGCAGCCTTTTCAGTCCGCCTAGTATCTTTTGTCATGGCGATTACGCCATCTTCAACAATGCAAATACGTTTATGTGTGTGTTAATTACTTTGTAGCGATTGATAACATGTCTGCCATTTATGCACCCTTTCCCCAGTTACTTGTCTCACACTAAATTCCTTATTTCATGCTCATATTTCTTTATATCGGTTGAAACCAACAGGAAACGTAAACCTAGCAGTTCAAAACGGTCGAGAGAAGATTTAATTTTCATAAAAGGAAGCCTAGAAAGAGAAGAGTAAAACTATATTTGTCACATGTTAATACTGAAAAATATTCAGCTATTTTGTGTATTTTATTTTAATCACACGTGCAATTAGATAATTGACAAAGCACCCAAAAATCTGGAATACAAAGACAACTGTGGTAGATAACAAAAGTACTATTAAAATACAGCTTATAATAAGGCATCGAAATTCTTTAGTACTTAACATCAAGTTTGTTACACTCAAACTGCTAGATCAACACCAGTAGGTAATCGAGAACTGATGTCTGATAGGCGTAAGGAGACAGTGGTTTGTAACCGGTGGCCTATTGTATCTCTCCCACCTGTTGTCTACAGTCCACTATAGTACCAACATAACTTCATTCCACTTCATCCTGATTTTATTGCTTAGAAATTCCTGTGTGTAGTTATAATCTATATCAACATTTGTTTAACAGACACCTTCTCTGTAGTTTTACTTTCTTTTTTTTAAATTCTGTACTAAGTGAAGAGTTTTAATAGGGTTTAACGTACATTTTAAAATGTAATATCATAGGTGATGGACACTGAAATGAAATGATAATTGGAGAAAGCAGTTTTAGAAAGGAAGTGTCCCAGCCTAAAATTTAGGATACCTGCCCCACATTTGTCATTAATGGGGAACTAAGGAAAATCTGTAAAAACAACAAACAAACAAAAAAAAAACAGTAGCGCAGGAAATTACAGACAAAATTCGAACCGAAGATCTCCCGTTCACAAGTGCGTGCCTCAGTGACTTATAGCGTTTAATAATGCCCTCATTGCCTCTAAGCTTTTTGAGTTTCTGGAATTTCGTGAAATTTCCAGTATATCATTTCTTAAAGTGAGTACATATCTTACAGACATAACAGTTCGATATTAAATTTATCAGTACCTGCGGCCTTTCTCTGTTTCTTTCTTTTGTTATCGGTTTTTCATTGTAATTTGCGCTACCTATACATTTTATGCATAAATAATTTTATGCTACTTCATCTGCATCATTCAGAAAAAAATAGTTTTTGCATACCAGAAATACAAACAGCTTTTATTATTGGAAAGGAGAAATCAGACTTTACAAATTCAGGTCACGATTGGTATTCTAACACACAAATCTTTAGCATTCATTAAGACTTCCCTACTACGAGAGGTTAATTCCTTAAGAGGCGACTTGTATTGACGAGGGCTTTTATTTTAACCACCAAACATTATCTTTGGTCACAATTGTTAATAAAGTGTCCCTAATGGGCATAAAATCAGCATAGTAACAGTAACGTACTTAAATAGTTTTCATTGCTAAAATGCTGTCATTAACCTAAGTTTTATTACGATAATATTAAATAAACAATGCCTGTATTAATGAAAACAGAACCAATTATTTGTCTGTATTGCGTAATTCATAATTACAGAAATAATAAAATGTTTTCATAAATATATTTATGAATGTGAAAGTAAAAAGTACTATTTGACAATTAAATGCAGAAAGTTCAGATTTCGACAGATTCACACCTATAATATGGTCTGAGGTTTCTCGTATTTTACAATCTTACAATATAATACAATTAAATAAATAAATAAAAAAGTTAATAATTACCAAATGAATCAGTAGAATTTAATAATACTAATCTGTTCTGTAATATAACACAACAACTTTTCTGAAATATTCTTAACAAGTTATTGTTCATACAATTAATGAAGCAGTCTAATTCTTTCTGATATGTATCATAACATTTTCTCAGTATTAATAACAGTTCAATCTTTTCAGCTTGGGCTGAAATTTCTTGTGGTTCTTTGTAAGCAATAATAACAATAGACTAACGAACTAAATATTATTAATTAATTAATTAATTAATGTAATAAGTATAATATAAAAATACATTGACTTCAAAGTAATTCATTATAAAATCAACCTAATATGAAATTTATTTTATTAATATTCTTTCATAGTTCTACTAACAAAAATAGCGTATAAAACTAGTTTATAATGTTATACAATCATTGCATGGATAAAAATAAGTTCGCCTTGCTCGTTTCTTAAACATTTACTCGTGCAATATAGTTTAGCATTTTAAATAAACGTTATGAAATATAATATCATTTATTCGTTTCTTTTTTAATTATTCCTAAATTTGTACACAGTTTTGCCTTCCATAAGGTTTTCTGATGAAATTATTGTATCAGGTTTCGTGAGGTTCAAGAATATGCTTTAACGTCAACATTGGAGTGTATGAAAAGATATTGGACTTAGAGTCCGATTACTCCATTATTATTTAATTTAATTTTATTTTATTATTCCCTACAGACTTACACCTACAGTATTCAGTTCACAATCTACAGACGTCGCAAGAAGACCAGTGCAGTCAAAGGGACAATAAATAAAACTTAAAAAAATAGCCAATGCTAACAGTAATTTACATGCAGAGTAAGTTAGATTAATGTGTGGTGTGCTCAATTGTCATAACTGGGTCACTCAGGGTCGTGAATGTATGTACACCCTTAGGTAAAAAACGGCGCGAAACCAGATCGATTCGAAAAACATCGGAAGCATTTGCTAACTGATTCAATGCCACCTGCAGTTCATTTTTAACTTATGTTATAGACAGGACACAAGTTTGCTCGGAGCGTGTGCTGTGATGGCTGAGTGAACAAACGCACGTGACTGGTAATAAAAGATAGGATCAAAGCCTCGTTATGCTTGCAATTTTAGTTGTTGGATGTGGAAGTAAAATGAATGTTTAATATACAACAAAAATATGTCTTAATGGTCAACATATATTTAAATTTTAAAGAATTTATTCTCTCAAGCACAAAAAAGTAAATCATCTTTTTTTTTCAAAATAAAAACTTAAAAATTAAAAATAAAATTTCAATTTCCTGTTTTTACTTAAAAATAATTTTTAATTTCCTATTTATTTTGAAAATAAAGATTGCTTAATTTTATTATGTGTACATATGCCTTAAAATTCAAATAAGACTTTCCATTTGAATGCTGTATTATCATGCACGTATTATGTATTATTTTTACTTGCAAAAAATAAGAATTAAAACAACTCGTGCAGGGATAGGGTTCGAACTTCGGTAACCCTCATTGCTAGACACCTGCTTTTAACCGCTGGACTGTCAGCTTACACTTGCCTTGTGGAATTTTATGTTACTGGTGATGACAGAAAAATTAAGCCTTCCAGAGTGTGCTGTTTTTGTTTTTTGTTTGTTTTCTAAGACTTGCACGCTATGGCATAGTATCTGGGAATACCTAACGCTGCTCCAGATTCGTCTGCCTGTGTCATGAACATAAATTCATTCGTCATATGAAGTTTTTTCAAACTGCCTTACTCTTTTTATGAAGAATTGTGTTTATTCACACTAATTATGTTGTCTAACAGTTAAATACTACTTCATAGAGAAATATTTCTTACTGTGATCAGGAACTGCGTATTTAGTTAAAACACTGAACTGAAATTGCACTCTATTAACATGACAGTTTAAATAATAGCCAAAACTCCACGGTGGTAGAAACACAGAGATAGTGTTCCCTGTCTTGGTATATTTCTCTCTCCTTCGTCCTCTCATCCAAGTCCTTTCCTCTCTACTGGTCATGCATGCTACTCGGAAGCTAAGGGCCACAAATTTCACCTTCTTACACCCCAAGCTCCTTATTTCCCTTCTCTAGTCTTAAAAGGCTGCTTAAATCAAGAGGGGCTAGAGCTAAGGACAGATAAAATAGAAAAAAGAATAGTGAGGCGGAGAATTAAGCGAAGCGTAAAACGTTTCTACTTTATTCCGTGAGGGTACAAATGCCTTGGTAATGTTATGTAACAGGAAATCAGACGTCACTTCTCACCAGTACCTTTTCATACTTATGAGATCTTCACTCTTTGTTTCATGTTTGCTTACATTATTATACTTTTTCAATAATTACGTAAGTTATGACATTGTTACATATGAGATTCTAAAAGATCGAGATGAAGTTATGAGGTATTATGGAATAATGTTGCTTATTTTTAATGCCTCTAAATATTGTTAGTTATCATCGGTATGCATCGTAGCTATTTTTCTTTATTTTTAAGTGTCCTCTATCCCTTTTTCTTGCGCTGAAAATAAAGATAATGGCGTGTTACATTTTTATTCTTAAGTAAATACATTTCCCCAATGTGCATTTCTTGCGTGACTGCGATTTTTCTCTTAGATGCCAGATTTTTTTGTAAAAATATATAAAATTACATAAATTTCCATTTTCGCCTTAAGTAGTCCTTCATGGTCTACAGATTATCGTAGCTGACTGGCGGTCGGGAAGTCTCGAGTTCAATCCCCGGTATTGCTTAGAAGTTTCTAGGTTGAGTCCTAGAACGGACTGAGGACAATGGAGGAGTTGCCTGATAAAGAGGTGGCGTCTTTCGATCTAGAAAGTTTATTGATAACGACCGGCAGATTATCATGTGCTTTCACTTATTCTTTTGCAATACTGCTCTCTATCAGTGGAGGTAGAGCACACAGTGATAGGCCAAATCCCGTGACGGTTAACAAGTCTAGAAGAAGAATATGCCTCTATAAAAGGTGAGCTTACTCAATATGGTCTAGTTTATTAGAAGCGAATTATTTTTATAAAAAACGTTTATGTAGTTAACAATAGGATAATTAAAAAACAGCTGCTTTTATTGTGCATAAAATAAAATATTGAGGCAAATTAAATTGCCATAATGACCACAAAGGCACATTTTCTGCAAGTATACATTTTGTGGTTTAGAAACGCGATATACTGAATATGACCTACTAAGAACTGAAGGCAACAATATGTGTAGAATAAATAACAATATCTTAATCTAAGTGAACAGTAATTTATGTTATAAACTCATTATTAGAAATTTTTGCACACTTCAATTAACATATTTTGGGCATATAAATGGTCTCTATCCTCTTCTAAGGTTCCATACATTCTTTATGGCTGTATTGTAAACAATGAATACATATTCTTATACATTCTTTTCACAGATATTGCAGAACCACAAACTCTTTCTTGTATATTAGCAAATTGTTGCTGTTTTAATAGTTGTTTTCCTGCTATTGGGCTTCTTTAGTGATAATTCTGGCTGAGTGTGCCCAGTTCTGTTTACCCTTCTTTCTTCGTCTTCTTTCCGATGCAGGATATTTTTAGAACGACAGCTTTCTTATTCAAAACAGATTTACTGATGGCAACTTTACTCTTTTTACTTTAGGCTGGTAAGAGAAGAACAAAAAAATTAAATTTTCCTGTATCTTGTTCTTCATCCTCCGAGAGTTCAACTCCTTACCTTCACTTTACTACAATTATAAGTGCAATCTAGTGTTTATTGTTAAGTTATAATCTACATATCAATGATTACATTATTACATGGTTAGGTAGTTGACTATTGTGTATTTAATTTGGTCTAAGTAAATCATATTGATTTCACATTCCTAATGGTTTTTAATAATCGCCACAAGTATAGCGATAAATTCGGTGTAATGATATTACAATATGTTCAATTTATGTATATGAGCTGAAGACATTTTACTATTTATTTCATTAGGAAACTTGCCTAGAGAAAATAATAACTAGAGAATGAGAGAGACAAATGCCAAACAAGCGCTCAGCACTTGCACCTCATTGCAACTACTGAAGTACGGAAAAGATTTAGCAGTTAGGGAGGCTTCCTAGTCGACTGGTGTCTCTATCTCTCGCTTTAGACTGTAACTTCCTATAAATTACAATTAGATCATATAATTCCTAGGCTATATTAAGCACACTTACTTAAAAATTAATTTTAGCCCAAAATATTAAAGTAACTACTAAAGTACAAAAACAAATTATAGAAAATGCAAATTTTACCTTAAAGTTAAATATATCCTATGGGCTGAACTTCTGTCTCTTAGATTTTTTTTTCTTATACCTTCTATATTTGTCTTAGAGCACACTCAAATAAATAGCTTGGTTTTTACTTAAACTATATAAATTTAGGTAAATATTCCTTTATTTATATAAAATATTTGAAACACTTTTTCTATATATTTTACGATTTATTTCAGTCGGTCTAATTTTATATTTAAAAGAGGAAATAACGCATTTTAGAGAAAAATATATTTGGTTTATTTATGAACTTTAACATCCCTGGCCATCAATGTTCCATTCAATTCAGCCCGGAAATTCACTGATAATTTTTGCTCAGAGGTCTCTTCTTTCATGCTTGTGATTCTTTTACGTGCCGTAAATCTACGACACTGGACTCACGGCTTTACTTCCAGAGAATAATGTTTTGCATTTATGATCTCGGAGTATACTATATAAGGCAATGGCTTTTCGCAATGTTCATTTCTTGTGCGACTTTCCATTCACAAATAAAGCAGACCGGTAACCTAATAATAAACCTATGACTTTGAAATCTCCAGAGATCAAGCCTAATGAGCATAATAGTGAAATTTATCCCACATTAGTTTTAAGTTTTTTTAAGAAAAGCAGAAAGCGCTGTAGGTATTGCAATTCCTTTATGAAGCATTGTAAATTTTAGGTTTTATTCTATAAAGACTCCAATAAGAAGCATGTACGTAGTCATTATACCAGGAATATCATTATAGAAAACAAGGTAATTTTCTTCGGTAATGTATACGACAATTCAAGCAAACGGTGTCTGTAAAAAGAAGGAGGTTTAATTATTTTTAAACCTAGAACGCGAAAGTTCAGTAAATTGCTTAATAAATATAAATTACTAAGTAAATCGTTTGGAAGTCAATTTTACTCCTTTTGTGTCGATACGTTCGTGACCTAAAACGTTTTTCAGAATAGAAATAATGATACGTGAAGAATGGTTTTACAACATTATTCTCTCGTATTCTAAACCTTCAGTCCATCAGTGATGGTTTGCAAGTTGTTTTACTGCGATAATTTGAAAGGAATTATAGAGGCTTTCTAAATCCTGTTTTATTTTTCATTACAAGAAATGTTAACTCCATTTTGTTAGTAAAGCTTCCCACGGCTAGTCTTGCATTAAACTGGGTTTTAATGGCATTTTTCATTTATTTATTTTATATTGTGAGCTTTTTCTAACTATATTTTTACATTTATACTTAATACCAAAACTTATTTTAGTCCATTTTTCATAAAACCTTGCGAGATAGAAAAAATATAGTATCTAATGCTGCGAAACAATGATATATTACCTAGATATCCACTTTAAAATCATTAAATTACATGAAGCACAAAAATCATAGTATGGTGTGATAAAATAAATGTAATAAATGTTAGAAAAAAATAATGCTGTTATCCCTAAGGTAATTTAATCTTATAATCACTATTAATGGATCTATTAACTAATTATTATAGTTAACAAAAAAGAAAAATTATACTTATTTTCCAGTCACCCCAGGTACTAGTAATTTTATAACATAAATAAGTTTGTTGGCAATATTAGTTCAAGTCTCGGGAAGTATGGCGCCGTTTTTAGGCAGAAATATTTGCAACCTTCACCTGCGCTCTAAAGGGTATTAGAAAGGCTACCATGGTAAGCACATTCTGATCTTTTCTGATAGCCAAGCTGTACTTTGAGCACTTGATTCTTATCAATTTAATTCAAAACTAATATGGGACTGTCTGATGTTCCCATCAGACGAAACTCCGTGGAGTTGAAGTGGGTGTCAGGCCATCGAGGTGTGACAGAGAATGAATAAGCAGACCAATTGATCAAGAAGGGAGCATCTAGCTCTTACATTGAACCTGGACCAACCTGCGGTGTTAGCAAATCCGTAGCAAGAACCGCAATAAGGTTGTGGGGCAGGGAACAACATAAGACACGATCCAACTATCCCGGACAAACTTTTGTCAAAATGTTTGTCAGTGGACCTAATTCCACACTTACTGAAACATGCTGAAGTTGGGAAGGAAGCAGTTAAGACAAGTGGTTGGATTAATCACTGGACATGGTCATTTCAGAAAACATTTCCAGAAAATAGGGCTCTTTTAGGGGGAACCCATCAGTAGACTTTGCAAACAATGTCACGAAACTGCAAAGCACATACTCTTATGATTGTGAGATTCTGGAGAGAAGGAGATACCAACTCTTCGGTCTGTAACCATATCACAATATGGACGACCCCCTTAACAGGAGTAAGGGCTATGGACCTTAGCAGGCACACAAGAGTTCGAACTATGAGTGGTATGGGGTTGCACAAAAAGTCTACAGCTGAAGTGCGGGCGTGTATAAACTCTCTCATATATCCCTGTACCTCTACAACAACAACTACTACTACTACTACTACTACTACTACTACTACTACTACTACTACTACTACTACTACTACTACTACTACTACTACTACTACTACTACTATTACTACTACTGCTGCTGCTGCTGCTGCTGCTACTACTACTACTACTACTACTACTACTACTACTACTACTACTACTATTACTACTACTGCTGCTGCTGCTGCTGCTACTACTACTACTACTACTACTACTACTACTACTACTACTACTACTGCTACTGCTACTGCTACTACTACTACTACTACTACTACTACTACTACTACTACTACTACTACTACTACTACTACACTACTACTACTACTACTACTACTACTACTACTACTACTACTTCTACTACTACTACTGCTGCTGCTACTTATTCTTCTAGTTGATGATGCACATTAGCCCAAATTTAAACCTGTGTTATTATGCTAATACGTTGAGCAAATCTAGGGAACAACAACAACATAATAATAATAATAATAATAATAATAATAATACATTTAAAATATATCCCAAATAGGAAGAAGACTAAGAGCAATAAAAATTGTTTTATTCTTAGATGTGCAGAAATGAAATAAAAAAAACAGTAGAGAAAGAAAGGAAAGAGAAAAACAGTTAAAGTTTATATCTTCGTAAATGTGACTGTTTTTACCCTTTATTTCCTTTCTCTTTTGTTCATCAGAAAGGAAATGAGTCTTCTTATTTTGCGGAACTTTGCTATATTGAATAATGAGTTTCATTGTACAGACTATAAACTGCAACCAATGCAGTAATGACTCGTTTTTCTCTTCTTAGTTTTATGTAACAAAAATCAACACAACGTAACTAACTTACAAACTGATTGCCAGTAATTTACCTTCTTAAAAATTTTGTTTTGTAATAATAGAGTTGCAATTTTCTTTGTTTACTTGGCATTAACACTATATGCTGCAAATCCCATTTAAATGGTCTTTATTTTACCTAAATAATAAGAATTGTAAGCAATGAACATTAAAAACATTAATGAGTAAGCAAAGCGGAGTTGAATATTGTATGTAATATTCTATATTTACTCTTAAATAAAGTATTTCACTGAGATGAACAGTTTAACACTGCTTCCGTCAACATTAATGTATTAAAAATTCGTTGACATTTAAGATCCTTTCTTTATCTTCTTATTCTCTCTCTCTCTGTCTTTAATTGCCGATTCAAGTTTTTCTCAAAGGCGCAAGTTTTCCAGTAATTTGAATCGTTTTAAATTTTTAGTGTTTTGGGTAACACCAAAATCTAAATTAAGAGTTTCTCTTTAGTTTATTATTTATTCATTATACTATATTTAAAAAAAAAGAAAATTAAAAAATATATATCTTCCTAAAACAATTTCTATTGGATACAACAACAAACACTTGGGTATTATATAGCTCTGTTCTTTAAACTGCACTGTGTGAATTGTTTAAAAACGAAATATATTTGAATGTGCTGCTTTAGGACTGTAACCTATGGAAATAGAGAGATTTTGTTATATCTACATTTATGGAGTTGATTTTGTATTAATTTGAAGATACTCCATGAAAAACAATAAGATGTAATTTTATGTCAACTAAACTTTAAGCTTGTAGATAACACAAAATTGCCTTAACAATTTATGAAGCTATTATTTTTGTTCATTACATTGCATTATAAAGCATGAATTTTAGTAAACTGTAAATATATTAAATATAGTTCAAAATTTTATTTTTCTTATAAACTACACACTGTGACCATTTTTACAAAACACCAGTCCAGCCACGAAGAACCAACTGCAAGCGGTATGCAAAGGTTATGTGAGGCCGATGTTTAGTAAGCCATTTTAATAGCAATCCATGTACAGCTCGAATGTGACATATTTGCTTTAAAATTGGTTCCACAATCTTTATGCTAGGTCCTTCTAAAGGGATCAGCTAGTAAAAGCACGTTAAAATGTCCTTAAAGTGTTGCTCTCCTTTAAAAGGAAAGAGGAAAAATAATCAGCAACCTGTTTGGAAAAAAAAAAAAAAAAAAATTTAAAATTTAACCTTACTAATTTAAAGAAAAAAATCTTAATATCAGTGGTAATTGGCACTATTCTGAACCATTCTAAAGGGAAAAGTTATTTAATGAAGATTTTGGTTTGAAGTTACCGAAAATATTTTTTCTTTGATATAGATATCAGAATTTCTTTAATCAATACAATGTTACCTTTTTGACATTTAGGTAAAAAAGCATTAAAATAATTAATATAATTATTAAAAATAATTATATAACGCTATTATTTTTTGCATTTAATATCATACACCGTTGTGGTCTAGTATTTCCTAGGCGGCGAGCACGAATTCGATTCCCATTTTGGTCATTTTCGTTTTGGAGGGTTTCTTTGGGGGGGGGGGGTCCTTAAGGGAAATGCTTAGGAAATTCAGATCACAAAGTCCCCTGAGCTCATTCGGCTGAATGATCCCCTCTCATCCTCTCAGCAGCATGGCATGGTTACCTGTATAATGCATTAACATATGTTATAAGTTTATATACCCACAAAAATCATATATTCATTGTAATAGTGTACCCGGTGATTCATGTTTTATATCCCTAAATTTTCCAACCTACTGTTTTATACATAACTGAATATTTATTTATACCGGTTATTTTTTCATGCTGGCGACAACTTTCATGCTTAAATATTTTATCATCCTCCCTTGACAACACTATGAAACAATTTCAAATACCGCGAATGCGTTCCAAAATACAGTAATTTAAAGTTATGTGAATTTCACAATGTAAATGCAGTGTTGTGTGTCGCAAAGTGAACTACAGATGCCATACATAAATTAAAGCTGTTTCTGGTCACACATTTAATATTTTCATACAGATGCTCTTTTCTTGCTAAAAGGAATGTTTGCTTTTATTGTTACAAAGAGAGGCGTTAGGAGTATTACTTAAGAGTTAAGTTTTAGAAAGATTTACCGTTCAAGAAGAAAAATTTCCTCACGCCAAAATTTTATTTTTTTGTATTTTATTTGTGAAGTTTTCCTGTATCTATTAAACGCTGGAATATTACTTTTACATTCCTTATGAATTTGTTACGTTTTATTTAATTTGCATAACCAATACATGCATGAACTATTATGAACAATTTTGACAGAAAATGTGGTAGGGTTTGTTTAGTTTTAGTTGCTTTTGCCTTCTTGCTTCCTTTATACTTAGCTAATTAGTTATATAATAATGACATAGTCCATAATTACAAAACCGAACTTAATTCATATTATATTAAACAAGTCAAATATCACTAAGAATGGAAGTTTTTAATCAGATTGCATGTGCATAATATAAAATAATATAGAAATATATAGACTGGTCATCTGATGAAAATAATAATAATAATAATAATAATAATAATAATAATAATAATAATAATAATAATAATAATGTTTAGGAACAAAATTGGATATAAAAAGAAGAGAATACTCCAAAACTCAAACAAGATTCAATATTTCCAGTACTGTTCTGTACAAATATTGACACAATTAAAAAATTAAAAAACATTAACAAAGGCGGAATCTTAATAAGAGATAGGATTTAAAATACAATTCTACAAAGTGACTCAAGAAAAACCAGCTCCTCGGTTTTAAGTAAAAATGGGCCTATACCTGTGGCTTAAAATTTGCACCTTACGTTAACTTGTTGAAAAAAGTTAGAAGCAGTTTCCGCAGACTAAGAAAAGAGGTGTCTTCTGTCCTTGTTCGAATCGAAATGTCCTCCGTTTTCTCGCCAAGGAACAGCGTCCTCTCTCCTTCCTCCCCCCCCCCCCTCCTCTCTCAGACGATCACAAAACTAAAGGCATTGTTCACGGGTATGCAAGAATGGCACAAAATAAACTGTGACTTATGAAAAAATTTATAAAGTCAAATGATAAAAGTTCTGCTGTATTTGTAATAAAATTTTCCCAAATTGATGATATCAATTTTTATAGGCCACATATAAGGTCACATAAACATTTTGAGGAACTGTCAAATCCAGTGGCACTCATTCAAAAACACTCTTTTGTGGTTATCTTATTAATCATAAAACTGAAAATTACCGTAATAGTGTGTGCTCCTGTAAATTCTACATAATCACAGGAAGTAACCTATCTTTAAAACTTCACTTCTTGGGTTCCCACCTAAGCTTCTTTCCAGAAAAGCTTCGAGTATATCAGAGATGTAAACACTTTTATCAATAGATTTATACAATGGAAATGATGTAGGTAAATATAGTTCACATACGCTCACCATGAAGATGAAATAATCCGAAAATCTACTCTGTGAGTCAGTCAGAATGAAGCGTGTATTTATCATTTAATATTATGTATATACTGATTTAGTAAAAGTTTAAATGTTCAAATATACATTTAAAGAGATTGACTGTAAACCAATGTTGTTTCTATTGTCTTCGAATACTACCATATTACATAACATATTACTGAAACTATGTACAGTTAAAATGTTCCTTTTCTGCTACAGTTTACATGCAGTAACGTCC